>JAVDPK010002827.1:1162386-1180541 GCA_034780415.1 Cichlasoma orientale
TTTTCCTTTTAATTATAGTTTTTATTTATTTCAGTTAACGACAATGTTTTTTCAATTTTAGTTTTCGTTATTTCGTTTGTTTTCGTTAACTATAATAACCCTGGCTCAAACTATATAAGCCTCAAAAGAACGTGCAGCCATTTGAAGCACAATATGTTACTCCACTTTATTTTAGTCCATTAGGTCTCAAGAACTTGCTAGAGCCTTCAAAAGCACTCATCTATAGATGCTCTGAACACATACACACACGTAAATATACAAGCAATATTGGTAGTTCAGTCGAAATGGTGGGTGGTCATTTTGGTGGTCTAAAGCCCTATTTGGTTAGGATTTTAATACTAGAGTCAGGTGATGGACAAGGTATGTGTGTGTGGTATGTACGTGTGAGAGAGAGATTACCAGTGTGGTCACTGGTAATCTATCTCCATGTACAGTGATTTTAAACTTAATAAAATATGTTTTACATAATCTGTAATAGAAGTGGACTTTCAACTGACCAAAACAAAGAGGCATTTTTAGTATCCAGTGATTTTTATTTTAAGATTTGTTTTTAAAAACAAGAACTGATAATTCTTTTGGAATACCACATAAAAAATGTAAAACGCATATGCTAAAAAGGGGACTCTAAAATAATCAACCTCATTTGTCTCCTCAAGCCATTTGGCAATTGATACTGGTATTAACACCAAGTAATGCATTAAGACCCCCCATGGCCCACTGGTGGTATAGTGGTCAGCATAGCTACTTTCCATGGTACTTATATGAACTGAGCAGCACTGCCAGGGGGGTGACCACATTGCTCTCGTGGGATTCACTTCAAGTACTCTTAAATCACACCATTTGATGAATCGGGGCCCATACTTTCCTCCAGCACCCAGGTATTGCTTTTTGATTGTTGCACAGACTTGCTGCTGTGCAATGTGGGATTTTGCTGACTTATTTATTACAGTAAACTTCCTCACTGTCCTCAGCTGTAAGTTATAGTGTGAAGCAATATGCTGCAACATGCAGACACTGAGGCTTTCATCAGCTCACTTCCCTCTGAGTTGAAGTCCTCTGGGCTTGAAAATCGAGTCTCCTTTCAGAAGATGAAGAGGTAGGTGAAGGTTGGGAGTGAATGTGTGGGAGGAGAGAATATAGCCTGCTGCTGCTCAAACCAGTAGGCCAGTGCCTTGAAGTGGAAATGAGGAGGGGGCGGGGTGTGTGTGTGCATCTATACGTGGGATAGGCACTATTACTGGATTCATCGGACGATTGAAGTGACAGCATTCTGTCTTTCAGGCATGGGTCGCTTTTACATTAATGTTCCTTGAGGCTTAATTCAGCCCTTGACAGTGACGGGTGAGAGCCACTCTCAGATTTTATCCTGCATGCGCTCGAGACTTGTTGGCATGTGGCAACAAGCATTGTCAGCATCAACTGACCAACTAAGATTTTGACTTTTTGTTCATTGAGCCATTATTACTAAAAAGCACAGAGAAAAATCTAAGCAGTGTCGAAAGAATCAGCCTCGGATATCTTGCATATACCACTAAGCAGGAAATAGTGACACATGTTCTTACTACTGGAAGTCCTCCGGTTTAGGTGAGGAAGCTGCCTGGTTGGAGCATGTAGCTGACGCTATATTGGTCTGTGTGGGTTGCTGTATTGACAGGAAGTGCAAAGATGCTGCAAGATTTTGTTTGCTAATTTTAGTTTAATTATTGCACAATTATTATAACTATAAGTTATATGGCATTTCAGTCATTGTGTCTGTTTGAAAATTACCGGTGCTTAAAAGAGAATTATTTTCGTAATACTTAATGGAATTGCACGACCCGGAAGTGTTGTTGTCAGCAGCGGGAGAGAAGAGAAAGGACGCAGAAAAGTCAGAGGATAACGAAATTGTCGATAAAAGAATAAAAAACAATATTCTACTACTGGTCAACAGGCGCACACGGTAATAATCATTTGCAATGCTGTTATCGCTTTGTTTAAATGGAAATGCCTGATTCTTGTTTAATACGGCTGTGAATGCGAGTTTGAAACATGCTATTTGTCTTTGTTTTAGTTTTCACGGTGTTCCATGGATGTTCCATGAATGTTTACCACCTGTAAAGAAATAAATGTCTGTGGACATCAGTACGAAACGGGAAGTCCCTTTTTGAGCAGACCAGAGTAGCTACAGAGCATACAGGACAGAGGATGCATAATGCCCACTTGCTTGATCTGAATTCACTGGACAATTGCTGGTGCTGTTCTTACATAGGCACCATCAGTGATACTCAGATCTTGTGCTAGGGAGTTGTCAGGTTAAAGACCGTTTGATGTCCAGTTCAATGAGTTTGACATTTATTTTCTCATATACAGCTCCTTCAGCTGATGCCTACAAAATTCAGTGGTGCAGTGAATGTGTGAAAAAGACTCACAGGCACCACAACTTTTAATATAAAAGCAACATTTCTGCCCGAAAAGGTAACCCTGGCAGCTTTGATCAGAGCGCTACAACACTACTTGTGATGTACAGTCTGAACAGCTGAGCTGCTTTGGCCTAGGTGCATCTATGTACTGAAGGGAGTGAGAGAGACAGAGAGAGAGAGAGAGAGAGACACTAGAGAGTTTATTTCCCATTTTACAGCACTTACCAGAAAGTGGACACTGAATAACGACTGTTTGATTATGGCAAAGCATGATTTAGCCCATCATAAGCTGAACATAAGTTTAACAGGGAAATAATTTCCCTTTTTTTTTTTGTTTTTTCCTTTTTTAAACTTTACAGCATTTTGAGCTGTTTTTTTTTTTGTTTTTTTATATATGTGGAAAGTGGCTAACAGGATACATTAGGTACCTTAATGGTTATAGCTTTTAAAAAAAAATCTACAGTACATGGTGTTGGCCTGTTTTGGGGTGTCAGCATAGTCCAAGCAGGTCACCAGGCTTGTAACGCTGATAAACATGATGAGGATTCTCATTCACAAATGAAGACAAGTTCTGATTTAATCAGATTACTGGAAAGTTGCATGTCTGTATATTTCTGTATGCAGTCAGGTGTTTTTACTTACGTAGAAAGTAAACACACATAGAGGTTGTATGTGTGTTTACTTTCTTCCCTTCCATCTAATCCAAGTTAGCAACAGTCTATTTTACATTTCTTAAAGGATCACCTGAAATGGCCCCCAAGAGTCTAGTCGCTGGTTACAGAATATCTCCCATACATTTATACACAGCTATCAGATATGTAGGATACACACTGCTATCCATAAACATGATCTGCTTGTTATTCCTGTCTCATCCTTCTTTGCATTTTTGTCAGCTGTGGCCTCTGATGTGCCTGGTCTCTTGCATGTTTTTGTGTGTGTGTGTGTGTGTGTGTGTGGTGGGTTGTGAGTGTGTGTGAAACAGCTGCCAAGGGACCCCTTGTCTCTCTTCACTCCACTTCTTCTCTCCTCCCTCTCTCTGCCAACAAGTTTCATGGTACTCTGTGTGAACCCTGCAATTTTCAAAACAATGTAAATGTTCTATTCAGCAGTGACATTTCAGCATGCTCTGTGGCACAAATGGGTGATTAGCTGTCAAGCTCCTCACTTCAGTCATTAGTGGCACACATGAGCATATGACACAAGCCTCGGCTGTCAAGTAAATGGCATAAATGCTGTCAACAGCGTGGCATATCATTATTATTTTAACATGAATTTGAGAAAAGAGGAGACCTCCTTGGTTATGTTCCGCTCAGACTTTAACTTGAGGTCTCACTGAAGTGCGCGCGCACCTTTAAAGACTTCTCTTTGAAAGTACATGAATGAAAAAGTCAGAGACAGGTAAGACAGGAGCTGACTTTGATCCTAGATATGCCTGTCATTATCAAGCCCATGGTGGCTGCTCCAGTTTTCGTTCCCTGTCAGCACCAACTATTTTCAGCCTTTTGATTTAAATAGATGTGTATACGGCCTGTAGATGATGTCGATGGAATACCAAGCAGATAATGAGCTTTCATTTCATTCTTTGAGTAGCAGGGGTGTGCAGAACAAGTGGATGAGTAGCTCTTTGTTAATTTTGTTATGAGTATCAATCTGTCCTTCACCTTTTAAGGCTTCTCATAGTATATCCTGTATTTGTAATGCCTCCAACAACCCATGAGTACAACTTGCAGACTCAATTAGTTTCCCCGTGACCGTAACTGCCTCCTTTTCCCTAGCAGCCCAGGCCATTCTCTGACTATTGCTTGCTTCCAGTTATCTACTTCAGGTTATTGCAGCCTGCATTACTGCTATTATACAAGAGCTGATTAGCGTTTAGTTATTTCTTAAAAGAGGATCGGAGCATATTATGCTAAATTCACTTCTTGATTGTTTTTGAACATCCCTCCATTGAGTCTGAAGACGTACAAAATGTGAGATGATCAAGAACTGTATTACTTCTGACATCTAAGGAAGTGAAGAGCCACTTTCTTTTCCTTTTTGATGACATTTCCCCACAACAATAGAAATATCTCTGTTTAGTATGGGTGTGTTATAGGGCTGTTGAGGCTAATGTTGCCATAAGTTTTGGTTGTATGCCCACACAACAGAACTATCAAAATTGTAATGCTGTGAAAGACTTGGGAACCGATTTAATACCGATTGTCTGTGTGTGGGTGGATTACTCTGTTTTCATGCTGACTGTTTCAGTGCAAGTTACTATCAGCTGGCTGCTTTTTGTTATTTACATCTATATGCTTATCTCCCACTCTTATGCTCCTATACACTTTATTTTACAACAGGAGACATCCCAGCAAAGCTCTTCCCATTTGTACATTTTGCTGTTTCTTTTATCATATAGCTGAAAGAGTATAAAATGCTGACTGGAGTGCAGCCCGTTAACCACGTAGGTATTAGCCAGCAGTCATAACAGACCATTTACAAGTTGCTGCTCTGCACTGTCAAATGCACTGATATTTTTTATAACCACCCTGTTTGACAGTCACCATACTCATATTTTAAAGACAATGGCTGCTCTGTCATTCCAGCCATATTTACATTACTGTGCAAAAGTCTTGAGCTCCCCTCATTTCTTTATATTTTGCTTCCACTTTTTTTTTTTAAGTGGTTTTGAACAGTAGTGGTTCATCAGGTTTTTCTTTGGACATTGGCTGCTTTTTCACTCACTTTCAGTCTTTGATCATTTTCAGAAGTTGTTGTTGATCCATGTAACACTGACCTATGAATCATTCAAGGATAAAAATAGGCATCTAACTCAAGGGATGGACCAGTGCTGTCTACACGCAACAGACAACTTGACAAAGGACCAATTTTTAAATTGTATCTTTAGGCACTTTGTTACTAGCAGCCTGTCCCAGCCTGTTCCCATTTCTTTAATCAAATTTACAAAAAAAAAAAAAAGCCAGATAACAGTTTTATATGCATAAAATTGCCTCTTTTTTTCTTTTTCTTTTTCTTTCTTTTTTTTTTTTTTTTTTTTACACAAACAAGGTGATTCTTAACAAGCTATTAGCAGAAAATTTGTCATATCTCTGCAGTGTGTCCTTAAATGGTTTGAGCAAACTGGACAAGTGCAGGACGAAGGAAATGACAGCCCTAAAAACCTAACTACAATGGATGAACAGTCTCTGAAAGTGATGTCCTTAAGAAATAGGGGGAAAAATCAGAGATCCCCATCACTTGATCCATGTACTGTTCACTGAAGCCTCATCAGAAATGGTCTCAGTGGAAGGGTGGCTGTCGAGAAGCCATTCTTAAGGAAGGGAAACAGGGAGAAAAAGCTGAGGTATGCCACAGAACTGGTCACAATCTGAAACTTTTGGTTCAAATTATCATCAGTATGTATTATTATTAATCCTTTATTTATACAGGTAAAAAGTCTCTTGAGACTTAGTCTCATTTACAAGAGAGACCTGTGTATACACCAAATGTATGGAGGAGGTCAGGAGAGAGGTATAACAGTGAGTGTCTACAACTATGTGTAAATCATGGTTGAGGCTCTATCAGAATTTGGGGCTGCATTTCAGCCAGTGGTCTTAGGATCTTGTCAAATTTGATGGAATTATGAACACAAACTAGATTTTGCAGTGTGGGATCATCCTGACAGAGAACAGAGCAAAAGGCAGCCAACATCCAAAGAAAAACTCTGAAGCCTGGAGAACTATTCCCGAAGACTAAAACAAATAACAAGAAAGCTGTCTTAAGAGTTCAGGCTGTGTTGAAGAATAAAGGTGGTCATACCAAATATTGACTTTCAAGCTCATTAAAAATTTACAAGCTCTACTTTTCCCTTACATCCTGTATTTCCATGTGTGCTCGTACGTTTCAGTAAATCACTGCACCCATTTCCCATTTTCCTAGCAACATATAAAGACACGAGGACAAGACTTTTGCACAGCACTATACATGTAAAATGATCACAGTGCGTTAAAGTTAGATTACAGCTACTATTTTTTTTTCTATACACTGCTTCAAATCTTTGTCATCTATTGTGTGGTGAGCTGAATGTGCCACTCCTCTCTGCCACTCGCCAAAGAGAGTACAGACAAGCCCAGTTTCAATATGTCCCTTTCACTCTGCAGTGAGTGTAACTTCATGTAGGATCACACATGCAGCTGCTGAAGGGTGTCTTAAAAGGGGCAGAGTAGAAATACAGCAGTGAGCTCGGGGACACCTGCACCTTTCTCCAACAGAAATTGTAACATTAGATGGTGTTAGTAAAGTCACGACTATGACTCTTTGAAAAAGTCCCTGCTTTTCAGGCATTTATGACATTTCCCAATTACTATCATTCTGTGCCTTCTCTTGCTCTTTATTTGAATTTGGAACAACAAAATTTTAAATAGTAAATTATTAAGTGCTTTTCAAAAATGTGGCAATTTTTCAGAAAAGCTATTTTAAATGTGTTCTGCACCTTCACTGAGTGGTTATTAAGCTGGCGTTGGTGCAGGCTTGGTGTTGGAGGGCTTTATAATTCACTTTCAACTTTGATTGTTGTTCCAAACCGACAAGCTCTAAATGGAGGATGCTTTGTGCTAACAGAGTGAAAGCAGGAGGCGAGTGAGAGAAGCCTGATAGTCAACAGTTTGGAACAAGTCATACACGCATAGCAGAATGAGTTATCTATCCAGTTATTTGAGCTGACGCGTATAAGACACAATATGGAGGTATGTGAGACTTGTTAACTAGCACCAGACAGAATTACTGTCAACCTGGTGAAAACAGATGGGTATTTAAAAGACCAAAATATGATACAGAGCAGGGGGTATCTGACTTAAATTCATATTTCCAAGTCAATGCTGATGTTACCATAGCTCATCTGGTAGAAATGTTACAAAAAAAACCTGTTTGCTAGCATCTGTCTGACTTTACTTTTATTTCTGTTTATGTGCACAGGTTTGGGAAAAACTAAGAGGAAGACAAGTGCCCGTGATGCTTCCCCAACACCAAGCTCAGACACAGAGTACCCTTCTAATGGCAGCGGGGGTGGAGGGGTCGGGATAGGAGCCGCAGAGAGAATCTACGACCTCAATATCCCTGCTATAGTTAAGTTTGCCTACACAGCAGAGAGGGATGATGAGCTGACCCTGGTCAAGGGCTCCAAAGTGATCGTGATGGAGAAGTGCAGTGACGGCTGGTGGCGGGGTAATCAGGCGGGACGCGTAGGCTGGTTTCCCTCCAATTACGTCCAAGAGGAGCTCGGGGTGACAGATGATAGAGGAGACGGAGATTCCTCGCAGGGCCATCTTGGAGGTTCTCAAGGAACTTTGTTGGCAAATGGGCGCGCAGGTGGCCGTGGTGGAGTTCTTCACATGGTTCAAACACTCTACCCCTTCAGCTCTGTGACGGAGGAGGAGCTAAACTTTGAGAAGGGAGAAATCATGGAAGTGGTGGAGAAGCCCGAGAACGACCCAGAGTGGTGGAGGTGTAAGAACTCACGTGGCATGGTGGGCCTGGTACCTAAAAACTATGTGATGGTGCTGGACGAGCGGCCCGGCCTGCCTTCCTCTACGTCAAGCTCCCCACAGAATCGCGTCCTGGCACCGGCACGCTCAGGGAGGTTCGCCGGGATGGACTGGTACTACGGCAACATCACCAGACACCAGGCCGAGTGTATACTCAACGAGAGAGGAGAAGAGGGTGACTTCCTCATACGAGACAGCGAGTCATCGGTGAGTCATTTGGGTGAAGTCATGAGAGGGTAGCACTTTGGATACTGGGAGAAACTGAGAATCAATCCTAGTAAAAATAAGAGCAGCATTTGGAAATATAGTCCTTATGTTTCTTTATGTCACAGTACCCAGATCTTTTTCAAACCTTTAGAACTTAAAAGGTTAAATGTTTTTTTTAAAAGCTTTTAAAAGTTTAACACAAACTGTTGGAGCAACCTTTTGGAGCCGCTGATAAGCAATCACACCATCATTAATATTCACGTGCTGAGAGCAAGAGCAGCCAGTTAGAGAAATATTTAACCTGAATCTGCTACAGTAATTACACCCTAGAAAATCCTTCCTAGAAGTTATTTTCACTATCAGTTTTTTTTCATCCATCATCTTAACTACTTAGAGGCTTAATTTGTAGTACTGTTTTAAATCTACACCAGCATATACTGTTTGCTGTAGCCTACACTGATAAACAAAACGTTTCAGGTTTAACCCTCAAGTTCTGTCAGTGATGTAATGCTGTTGAAGCTCATAATTTTTTTTGTTGTTGAAACTTTCATTAGTGAAATATGCTCCGATACACGCCACTTCATTAGTTACACCTTGCTAGTACCAGGTTGGACCCCCTTTTGCCTTCAGAGCTGCTTGAATGTCGCAGAAGAAATTGACTCCTCAGACCAGGCAACATTGTTCCAATCTTCTGTTGCCCAATTCTGATGACTCCGTGTGAGTTGCAGCCTCAGCTTTCTGTTCTTAGCTGCGAGGAGCTGCTGCTTCAAGGTTCCAAGATTGTGTTGTGCATCCAGAAATGCTTAACTGCATAACTTGGTTGTAACAAGTAGTTAATTGAGTTACTGTTGCCTTCCTATCAGCTTAAAACAATCTGGCAATTTTCCTTTGACTTCTGAATTCAACAAGTCATTTTCACCTAGAGAACTGCTGCTCACTGGATATTTTCTCTTTTCCTGTCCATTCTCTGTAAACCCTAGAGATGGTTGTGTGGGAAATTCCCAGTAGATCAACAGTTTCTGAAATACTCAAACCCGTCTGTTTGGGACAAACAACCATGCCACGGTCAGAGTCACTTAAATCACTGTTTTCCCCCATTCTGATGCTCAGATTGAACTTAAGCAGGTTGTCTTGACCATGTCTACATGCCTATAAGTTGCTGATTAGATATTTGCCTTAAGGAGCAGCTGAATGGGTGCACCTAATGAATTGGCCACTGAGTGTATGTTTGTACAGAGTGTGTATGGTGGTCTTTCAGTGACCATCACCTCTGTGTTCCAGTGATGCATTGTATTACCTAATACAGTACCTGCAATGCATCATAATGTAAAGCTAGGCACAAAAAGCCTTTCCAATTATGTAAGCACAGCTGAAAACTGCTGATGAAGGATGCAATAAATTTGGTAAGTTAAGTGTTTGGAGCCTTTGTGGCTTCATTACTGGCTCAAAGTGGCCAAAAAAAAATACTTATTCTACATAATGCATCTTCTTATTGTAAGGGATAAGGGCTATTCATGCAGGAAAGGTTTTATTAGAGTAAAGCAAAACTTTTTTTTCTCCTTTAACAAAAAAAGACATTTCAGAGTGACCACTAAGTTAAATTTTATGTTATTTATTGCTAGATCATTGTAGATCATCCTGACAGTTCTCACTTCTGTCCCTTCACTGCAGCAATCTGATGTCAGCTATTAATCAGCGTGCTAAGAATTGTTCAATTTATTCTATCATTTTTAAATAGTGCACGAGGCACAAAGATCAAGTTCTCTGCCTTTGTGCAGTGCAGGCTTCGAATTTCTTCAGCACATTTTTGCATGTGGTCACACCTTAAACTCCGATTTTTAGGTGACCTCAGAGAAACTTCTCACTTTCAGCAGATGAACTTTGAAGTCTTAGAGTAAAACTCTGCACATGCATTTTGCAGAGTGAAGATCAAACGTGTAAGAAAAGTAACGATGTGCATTAAAACACCTTTCTGGGTGGGATGGTGTAAGGGATTGCTCGTTTTTATGTTTTACTCATGTAACACCAGAATTTCACATTGCAGTTGGATAAGTGCATCTTAAGTGCGTTAATTCTAAGAACATGCTGCCACCTGCTGGTGGAACACAGCCTGCCTTTGAATGTAATTGTGCATGTTTTCCAGTCGTTCTCTCATATTTCTAACCGGAACAACTATCTCCCTGTTTGTTTTTCAGCCCAGTGATTTCTCTGTGTCTCTGAAGGCGGTGGGTAAGAATAAGCACTTTAAAGTGCAGCTGTCAGACGGAGTATACTGTATTGGCCAGCGCAGGTTTAACTCCATGGACGAACTAGTGGAGCATTACAAGAAGGCGCCCATCTTCACCAGCGAACATGGGGAGAAGCTGTACCTGGTCAAAGCGCTGCTGTGATTCGCACACCCTCACACCTACACTGGATCTCATACACAAACACACACGCTCTCTCTCATACACACAACACTAACGCCACTCCCTAACTGTCTTAACTCAAGCCTTAGCTCTGGACCCTCTTGCTGTGGCGTCTGTACCACATCTAGATCCTCTCTCGCACCTCTGCGTCTTATCTGTCCTATCAGTGAGCAGGTGAAACTTTTTCTAGCTCTTCAATCGAGCCGTTAACCTGAAGACAGCCAGCACTGTGTCAAAGAAATCCACATCCTTCATATATGACACCACACCAAAAAAAGAAGAAAAACAGAAAAAACAAACAGCCTCTAAAACTATGATGTGCTAACGTGCAGTGACCATATCTGCTGCTAACAGAGCGCCTGAGGCCTTGTTGGGTGTTGAGCTCTCCTTCTGATGTCATACATAATGTCCATTTACTAGCACGCACATTGTAAGTTATACCATTGCTCTTAATCCACACAGGAGAACCGACAATGAACCGTTCAAAGAGGACTCAGACCTCTGAGGGACCTAACTCTGGTGTTGTGCTGTTGAATTGCTGGCCATTGTTTTATTCTGTTCACTTATTTTTAAAAGAAATGCTTGTTACAGAGTTAAAGATTTTTTTCTTTTTTCTTTTTTATAGCTAAATTAATTTCCTCTCTGGAGGTTTAAACTGTCGCTTCTTCATTCAGTGACTTCACAAAGTGACCAGAATCACTCTCTTGCCTTTTGCCCTTTGTCTCAGTTTTCACCATTCCTCTACATGATTTTTCTCCCCATTTAAATTTCTTGACACTTTTTTTTTTTTTTTTTTTTTTTTTTTTTTTAAATTAAATCCCTCCTTGTTTCGGTCTTCACAGACCCAGTCATTAGTAGTTTGTAATGCTTAAAATCTGGATACAACACTTCCTGTAATATTTGGAAAAAGCAGTTTAGTTGGGAGCACTAATGCAATAGTGGAGACTTCTGATTTCCTGTAGAGTTCGAATGTTTTATTTGTGTAACCAAATGTGCCACCTTGTACCCATTACTACTGGCTCCAGGGCTGCACTGCACTCACCATACTATGGCAGTCATTCATAACTCTGTGCTCATGCTTTATGTAGTGTCACATTGGACACGTTACTGTTCTATTCTCCGGTATTTGTCTGTAGCGACACGATGATACTGACTGACGAATAATATTTTCCTTTTGGTAAAACTTATCTGTTCCAGCTTGTGACCATGGAAAGCAAATACCATCTCAGATGTGATTGATGAGCACTTTGGAAGGGATATTAAACTGAGGAGGGGGGGGGGGGGTACAATTATACTTGGTTGAGACTTTGTTTCAGAGTCAAAAACAAGCTTAGGCAGGGGTAGACTACCTTTACAAATCACAAAATCTTCATTTTATTAACAAATTAATCATAAAACTGGTCCAAAAGCCGCCTTTTGCTAAAGCCCTCCCCTGAGTAGGAATAGTCCGGTCATACTGGATGTGGCAGGTCTGTGAAGGCTGGCCTCTTTATATCTAGCAAAAAAAAGAATTGAGGGGAACTTTATTTTTTTGTTCCCCAAAGTCTTTATGAAACAAAGGAATAGTGTACTAATCAACCCTGAAATTAGCACTGGCTCTCTTTGTAACTACAGTCTTTGTAACTACAGTCAATGAGAAGTGAAATCAAAGAGAATTTGTTTCTGAAATGGTTAAATATTGAGTTGCCATTGTACCCTTTATGTGTTGTGCATGTTTGACAGGTTTAGGAACAGTAACAGAGCAGGGCGGGACTTGGGATACTCTTTATATATATAATATATATGTATGTCATCTTTCACTGTCAGGAAACCAAATACATTCTCATCTAGCTGAAAGTTATAACCCTAGTCCTACCGCGCCTTTTCCTGTTATTTTCATTTGCTATGTGCATTTGTTTACCAATGGAAGTGTTGATCATGGGGTCCTCAGCTTTTATATATCTGAATGTTATTGAGCATTGTTATTTAATTCTTGTCTCCACTGTATGTATATATTCAAAATAAGAAGAGGTGCATATATGAATCATTAAGATCCAACTATGGTACTGTATCACCGACAACGTGATGAGAATTGAGATACTTTTGTTCAATAAAAATTTTTGAAGAATACTATGTTCTGTGTGATTGCTGTCTCAATGATTATTGTTGAAAGGGTTACAGAGATTTTGAAACCATTTTTCAGGATAACACATGACCCCAAACCAGTCCTCAGGAAGACCTGACTGCATATCTTCATTTATATGCACTTACTGACACTTTATTAGGTACACTGTTCTTGGCTGACAGGAGTGGCACCCTGTGGTCTGCTGCTGCTGCAGCCCATCTGTGTCAATGCTGAATCTGTTGTACTTTCAGAGATGCTCTTCTGCATACCTTCCCGTCAGCTCGAAGCAGTCTCGTCATTGTCCTCTGACCCAGAGAACTGCAGCTCACTGGATATTTTCTCTCTTCCTGTCCATCCTCTGTGAACACCAGAGATGTTTGTGTGGGGAAAAGATGAAAGTCAGACTACGTTTTACGAGTAATCAATTCAGAAATCCTGGTAATATTAAATTTAGTACAAACACAGCCTCTCTTTCATTTCAAACATTTAGTTAAGGGAATTTAACAGAGTTTACCACCGTGTAAAAGCTCGGTCAGCCATCAAAGATCCCCTCAGGGCACTTGAGTCCTGTCTGGCAAATAGTTAACCCCTACATACGTCAGCTGGTGTAACCAGAATCTGTCTGATGATTGAGGTCATCCTAGCAGGGTGTTTGTGTCAGAGTCAGTCACAATTAAACCACCATCTGTCCCAGCTTTGACAGAATCAAGCTGCCAGTTGGGATTTCGTATCTTAATGTGAGAGTGATGACTGGCGCATGTCAGCCTCTTTACACTGCACTGAGGTTTATGTGAAATTACTCTGTTGCCTCATCTTTTGGATGGAGAAGATCAAGTACACAGTTTTAAAGCCAAATATTTTTTACAAAGGGGAGTCCACATGGAAAGATAAAACAGAGCAGTAAAGGTTTTCACGGTGATTAAAAAATTCCTCCGCTAACATTTTCAGTCAGCGCAATGTGGACTGCAGTACCAGACAATTTCCACATGATGGCAGTATTGGGCTCCTTGGATTGTCACCCGGCAGCACCAACAACAGGGTTTTATGTTTAGGTGTTTGGTTGTTCTGGCAGCTCACATTGCCAGGAGTCTTCAGCGAATTTCATCCGAACTAATTAAACTCATATAAAGTTGAATGTCAGTATTTTCACTTTCATTCAGCCTATTTCCAAATTCTACTGTTACTTTACTCAAGAATTAACTGCAGTGAATGGGAGAACACACATGAATGGTTGTCTAAAATTAGTGTACTTAACTGAAAAGGAACTCAAAGCAACCACAGGCCCAGCGGAGGGAGGGGAGATTACTGACTACTTTAGTTTAAAGAGTAGTTCAAATCCACTTTGAGTTTGCAAATGATCACGTCACTTATTTTATTATTCTTATTTTGTAGTGTTCACAGCAGCTGAGCCTTTTTCTAGTGGCAAATGAAAGTATACAAAACCTTTAAACAGGGATTTTTGCTCAGATAAAAATGTTAGTGTCAAGACTAAATCCACGATTAACATTTAGAGGGAGAGGTGGAGCGATGCAACGGAGAGTTGACAGTCTAGAAGACAGCGCATGCACAGTGCTGTGAAAAAGTATTTACCCCCCCCCCCTTTTTGTTGCATATTTGTCACACTTGCATGTTTCAGATCATCAAACAAATTTTAATATTAGACAAAGATAATCTGAGTAAATACAAAATGCACTTTTTAATTTGTGATTTTATTTATTAAGGGGGAAAAAAGCAATTACTTCCTAAATCCAATAACTGGTTGACTGTTGCTATGATTTTCTTTTTATGAAATGCTGTGTTCGTTTTACGATGTAACGGGACTCAAACCTTCCAGAAAGTTCAGCTTTTGTGTCATCAGTCCACAGAATATTTTCCCAAAAGTTTGGGGGATTAAGATGTTTTTTGGCAAATGTGAGACGGGCCTTTGTGTGTCTTTTCGGTCAGCAGTGGCTTTCTCCTTGGAGCTCACACGTGGATGCCATGATGACCGCTGAGCTGAAACTGAGGTCTGGTAATTTTGTTTCAATCTTTCTCCATTTGTGGATAATGGCTCTCACTGTGGTTCACTGGAGTCCCAACGCCTTAGAAAAGGCTTTGTTACCCTTTCCAGACTGACAGATGTCAGTGACTTTGTTTCTCAGCTGTTCTTGGGTTTCTTTAGATCGTGGCATTGATGTGTTGCTTTCTGAGATCTTTTAGCCTACTTCACTTTGTCCAACAGGTTCTATTTACTTGATTTCTTGATTGAGCAGGTCTGGCAGTAATCAGGCCTTGGGGGTGGCTACTGAACTTGAACCCAGCTTTCCAAAAACTGTGGTTAATCACAGTTAATCCATGATGTAACAGGAGGGGACAGTTACTTTTTTCCACATAGGGCCAGGTAGGTTTGGATAGTTTTTAAGCTAAATGAAATCATCATTTAAAAACTGCATTTTTTAATTACTCAGGTTATCTCGGTCTAATATTAAAATTTGTTTGATGATGTGAAACCTGCAAGTGTGACAAACATGCCAGAAAATAAGAAAGCAGAAAGGGGGCAAACACTTTCCCGGCACTGTGTTGACACCAGTCATATCTAGGCTGCCCTTCGCTATGCTCATGATCTTTGATGTCACCGTGTATAATCTGCCTCATGCCCATCCTATCTCTCCTGATGTTGTTTTGCTTTATTTGCCATCTCATGTCACATGCACTCCCTTTGTTGCACCTTAAAGTCAAACTGTGCCCTGTTCATCCTGTTTTTGTCATCAAACCTCGCTGCTTATTTGTTTATTTATTCCAGATACTTCAAGTCTGCAGCTCATTACTGGAAAAACGGCCATCCTTGCTGGGATGGTGGAATCCTCTCAAAAGCTGTCATGCGCTCAATTATGTTATTTATTCCATCCCCATGTGGTCTGCACAACTAAATCTGTTAGGATGGAGGAAACCAGAACACATGGTCCTAATCAGTTCAGTTTTATGTGTGTAGCTCCCAATTCACAACAAGGCGCTTTATACTGTAAGGTAAAGACCCTACACTCAGAAAGAAACCCTGAAAATCCCAGTGACCCCTAATGTGCAAGCACTTGGCAACAGTGGGAAGGAAAACTCCCCTTTAACAGGAAGAAACTTTCAGCAGATCCAGGCTCAGGGAGGGGCAGCCATCTGCTGCGGCCAGTTGGGGCTGAGGGGGGAGAGAGAGAGGAAAAAAGACACACTGTGGAAGAGAGCCAGAGATTAATAATAACTAATGATTAAATGCAGAGTAACAGAGTAAAAAGAGGTGAATGAAAGAAACCCTCAGTGCATCATGGGAACCCCACAGCAGCCTAGGCCTATTGCAGCATAACTAAGGAAGGGTCACCTGATCCAGCCCTAACTATAAGTTACTTACAGTAAAAGTAAAGTTTTGAGTCTAATCTTAAAAGTAGAGACCGTTTCTGTCTTTAAGACCTTGTATGTGAGGAGAAGAATTTTAAATTCAATTCTGGATTTAACAGGAAGCCAATGAAGAGAAGCACATATGGGAGAAATATGCTCTCGCTTTCTAGTCCCTGTCAGTACTCTAGCTGCAGCTGCTTTTAGGGCAACATGATAGTAATGAATTACAATAGTCCAAGAGTAATAAATTAGTAATGCATGAACTAGCATCATTCTGAAACACAATGCTTCAAATTTTGGAGATATTGCGCAAATGCAAAAAAACAGTTCTACATATTTGTTTAATATGTGCATTAAAGAACACTTCCTGGCCAAAAACAGCTCCAAGATTCCTCACCGCGCTAGTGGAAGCCAAGTTAATGACATCCAAAGTATCTGGTTAGGCACCAAGTTTCTAAGTTTCCTACAGCTGAGTACAATAACCTAAGTTTAGTCTGAATTTATAAGTATGAAATTAGAGGTAATCCATGCATGTTTGTCTTTAAGACATTCCTGCAGTTTAACGAACTGATCTGTATCATCTGGTTACATTTTTGTAATAATAACAGACAAGAATTCTAACAGGCAGTCTCTAGGTTCAACCCAAGCAAAACTACAAGAGATGCTATCTTAGCATGTACACACTCTTTAACACCACGCTTCCAAGAGGGCTGCACATAACTTCACTCATGGTGCAACATCTCTTTTCCACAACAGCAGCTGTAAGCCATAAAAGAACACTGTTGCAAACTATAACAGCTATGTAACCATAACAGATACAGTAAACACATTTCCCTTAAACTCAACAACAAAACACAATCTTCCAGGGGGACGATGGGAGACTACATGTAGCCACTTCCAACACTCCACAATATGAATGTTATCACTGTTCCTTCCAGTCAAATATAGCCTGCTAAACCCAAAAATATCAAAAGGTTTTTGCTTAAACAGAAACTACACAAATACTTTGCACCATGGTAAAAAAAATAAATCAATCGATGGATAAGCTTTTATGTTTTGCCACGAGAGCAGACACCGCAAACCAGCTCAATCCGACCAGATTACAGCAAAGAAAGATTTGTCTTGAGCTCAAAATGTTTGTTCTGTTTGGATCCCAGATAAGCCCCACATTTGTTACCTCCTGGCAAAGAGTGGAAACAAAACGAGGAGTCCCACAAAAGTATGTTGGCACAGTAAAAGTCTGCAGTGTTTAAATGGTGGATGACGGACAGTCTGGTGTAATGAGAGCCGAGTAACGCAACGAGACAAATGACACTGGGAGAAAAACAGCCTTTTATACTTCTGGAAGCACAGGTAGTACAGGTAGGAGAAAATAATTGCTAAAAAAAAAAAAGCAGAGAAAAACTTTGATTTTGATTGTGATACTACAACACCAGTTTTTAAAAGCACCTATTTCATCTCGCAGTTAAATTGCCGTCCTGCAGGAACAATGTCACTATTTGTGGAATTTCTGTTTCAGATCTCTCATGTTTTGTCGCTACTATGAATGGAAGTAGTTAATGTGATTTTCTGTGCATGCAGACGGCAACAGATTAGCAGTTTTTGCTGATTTATCACCGTTAAAATTGACCCCATTCAATCATAAACATCTTATTGCTGTTTTGCCGCCATATTGACGCACAAATACGGCAATAAGTCGCTTTCAAGATGGCAACTGATTGCATGTGGTTGCGGACCTGAGATCGCAAGCTGCACGCGGTCAGAACAATCTTGGTTGCTCTACAGTGTCCAAACCAATAAAACTTTAATAAAGGTTGTTTCTAATAAAATCTTCAGTTCGTATCAGAAATCGAATTCATGGTTTTATCTTCATTTTCTGTCTCATTCTGTTCCCTCTTGTGGGAATTGTGGTATATAATTTATTGTTGTGCTCACTGTTAGTGCCTCCTTTTTCTGGGCCAGGATGCTGTTAAAAAAGGAGAGTTTGTCTTTTTTTTTTTTAATTTAACGTTTTAGAGAAAAAAAAACATTAATTCAAGCTTAATGCTTCTCTGATATATATATATATTTTTAAAGATTTAAAGGAGATGTATCATGAAAAATCTACTTTTTTAGCCCTTAAATACATTTTGTTGTGTACTTTGAGTGTGTA
>JAVDPK010002827.1:1184365-1199956 GCA_034780415.1 Cichlasoma orientale
CAAAGACTGTGTGTGTGTGCGTGTGCGTGTGCGTGTGTGTGTGTGTGTGTGTAACACCAGTTACTAGTAGATAGAGCTCAAGACTCGAAGACCAGACAGACCAACTTGTGCACCGCCCGGACTGATTTCAAGAAAGCCTGTGACCCAGTGTCTCACACATGGATCTCGGAATGCCTAGAACTGTACAAGATCAACAGGACCCTAAAAGCCTTCATCAGGAACTCAATGGGGATGTGGAGAACAAAACTAGAGGCCAATGCTCCAGATGCCAACATGCTAACGTTATGCTTCTGGAATGGCCTTCCAAAGACCCCACATCAATCCGATTGAAAATATGTGGACTTAGTTTAACAGCCAAGTCTATGCCAGGAGTCCAACCAAATTAAATGAGTTCAAATGATCAAATTATACTGTTGGTCTGTATTGGAAATGCAGTAATCCTGAATGGCAGCACAGTATTCAGCTAATTAACGCTTATTTAGTAATAGAAGCCTTTGATAGTCATCACAGCTAAGCAAGGCTCTAGTTAGACTGTTTATAATGGATCAGTTCATTTCTAATGAATTCAAACTTTCATCTTTAGGAGAAGACTGTGATTAATAGAAATTAAAAAAAGTCTCAGATGAGTAACTTGTGACAGTTTTCACTGTTTATTTATTTTCATTCTGATGACAAACATTTTTAGAAGACTCATTTAGAAATTCAAATTTGACTTGGCTTCTGTTTGCCATGTAATGAATATGTGTGAGACTGTGTTTGGTTTGAAACAACAAACGGCCTCAGCGTCTCTCGGGGGGGAAAGATGGAACGCAGGAAACCAGAAGCTGGCTGACGATTGTGCAGCTTTCACAATGAGGTTTGAAGAGACATGATAAGGCACGAGTAAACAATAGACAGAAAGAGGAGAGATACGGAAGGTAAAACAAATAAACAAAAAAATAAATAAATAAATAAAAGGGAGAAAAAGTGTGAGGATGAATATGTTTGGAAAGCTTTTTATATTCACTCATTCACAAGCTCGCTCAGAAGTGGCTTTATAAAAAAAAAAAAATCCCAGCACTGCTGCAGCTGCGCGCTCTTCACACGCAGACAGAACTGAGCTACAAACTCAAACTGATCACAGATCAAAAAAAAGGGAAAAGGTGAGCTCACTCTGATCTCAACAGTCTAGGCGAGTGGCCGGACCCTGCGAACCTCAGAGAGAGAGAGAGAAAAACCTCTGCTCTCAATGGAGGCTTGTCTATAGATAAGATCTCAAAGGAGTCTGACTTAATCACTTCATACACCGAGTCCTTTCAAACTTTCACTGTCCTTTCTTTGGGCAGGTATTTCAAATGTGCAGCAGGTACGGTTTTTCACACTAGTGTTTTTACAGTAAAGGCAGTAACATTGTGAGATATTGAGGGGGCCAAGGCTCTTCACCCTGACAACCTAGCAAAATGAAAGCGGTGAACAGCACAAAAAGGTGCATTATAAGCCATATTCTTCACAAGCTAAGAGAGAAGATTTCATGGGCAAAAATGTAAAAAAAAATTATAAAATGAAAGAAATACAGACACTTTTTTAAAAAATATAACGGTTCTACACGTGTCACAAATCCTAGTTTCCTGGGTAACGTTCCAGTGATCATGTGAAGCCAAATTAAAAAACAAACAAACAAAACAAACAGAAGCATGTCAGTTTTTGAGCCTTTATTGAGTTTATTTTTGCTCTGTGGCCCACGGTAACTAACACACTTTGATGTGCCATGAGGTGGACTAGAACATGGGAGGAGAGTGGGAGTGGGAGTGGGGAATAAGGTTGGAAAAGATGAAGGGCTGAAAAAAATGTCTGTGACAGAATGAAGAATTTCATAGCTACAAAACCTTCATCTGACATCTGTTTGATGTTGCCCAGTTAAATGTACCACACACTGAGCTGGAAAGAACAGCAAAGCTTTGGGATATGACTTGCACAATGACGCCAATGCTTTACAAAGCTTTCTTTGCTTTCTTTGCTCACAAAACCTTGAAATGAGCAGCCATGTGTCAGAGCATACCTGGACAAAGATAAAGCTGAAAGGTAATCCTTTTATACTGTATGTGCCAAAGTGTGTGCTTGTAGTTCAGGAAATTAGGAACAGGAACATCATAAGATCTGAAAAATACACTGAACCTTGGACCAAAACACAATTTCCCTTTGTCGTTCCTTCACGTTTGCCCTCCACACTTGTCTCTGCTTCCCTCCTCACCTCTTCTCACACTTGATTTGACAGTCTGTGCTGTGACCTGAGGCTGACACACATTCTAAAAGTCTCTCAAAGCTAAATCAAACTGGTCACTCAGAAAAGAAAAAATGCCAATGCCAATATTAGACTACACTGAAAACCCATTTTGTACAATAAACACATTATTTTAGAGAAGAATGCTTTACTTTTGTTTGGCCCTTTACTGAAAGAAAGTAAAGGTAAGATATTTGTGCAGTCAAACATGAAAGTTGGATGAAAATATAGTTTTCTTTATTTTTGTGACTAAGAATTTCATGTTAAAAATATTGTTTTCTTTTGCATTTTTGTGAAATATAATTATATGTCATTCAGAAATTGTCACTAATTGTCTTTTGCAATGTGAAGCTTTTTATTAGTGTGTGCTCAAATATGGGACTTTATGTCCTCATGATTCATTTTGATGGTAAGAAAGGCGAGTGAAAATGTTAGGCTTTTATCTTTAATAGTTTTTGAGGTATTCATGTTCAAACAATCCCTCAGATTTCAATGTGTGGAAAAAAGTACTAAAAGTGGGTCAGCGAATCATTTTTCAGAAACAATTTTCTTGAAAAACATTGGATATATGAAGCTAACATTTCACATTAATCCTTATATATGTTCAATGTTTGTGCTATAAATACAGTTCATCCTCTGTCTGAAACAAGTCATTTTAGCTTCAATTTAATTCAATTCAATTCAGTTGTCAACAGTTGCCTCAAGGCGCTTTATATTATATAAGGTGTTATATGTAAGGTAAAGACCCTACAATAAAAAAAGAGAAAATAACAATCAAACAACCCCCTATAAGTGATCACTTCATGACAGCGGGAAGGAAAATCTCTGGCTTCATCGATAGATAAAACTGGGTATCATCTGCATAGTAATGAAAATGTATGTAATGACTTCTAAAAATACTGCCTAAGGGAAGCATATATAATGTAAATAAAACTGGTCCTAGCACAGAACCCTGTGGAACTCCATATTTAACCTTAGTGTGTGAAGAGGTCTTCCCATTTACATGAACAAACTGGAGTCTATTAGATCAATATGATTCATAGCATACCTTTAATACCTACAGTATGAGCTAATCTCTAATAAAATATTATGGTCAACAGTATCAAAACCTGCACTGAGGTCTAGCAGGACAAGCACAGAGATGAGTCCACCATCAGAGGCCATAAGATCATTTGTAACCTTCACTAATGCTGTTTTTGTACTGCGATGAGTTCTGAAATCTGACTGAAACTCTTCAAATAAACCGTTCCTCTGCAGATGATCAGTTAGCTGTTTTACAACTACTCTTTCAAGGACTTTTGAGGGAAAAGGAAGATTGGAGATTAGCTAAGACAGCTGGGTCAAGTGATGGCTTTTTAAGTAATGGTTTGATTACTGCCACCTTAAAGACCTGTGGTAAATACAGAGATAGACTGATCATATTAGCATTAATTAATGGTAGCTAATGGTATCTTATTTTCTTCAGTCAGTGATGAATAGTTAGATGTCCTAGCTTTATGGAGGGCTTTTTAAAACTAGAGCAACAAATTATTTTTCCAGGCTAAATGAAGATGCTCTAAATTACTGAGGTGCCATTTCCTCTCCAGCTTATGGGGTATCTCATACGGGTTATACCAGGAGTCAAGCACTTCTGATCTGAAGCTTACTTTTTCAAAGGAGCCTCAGTATCCAGAGTCGTACGCAGTGAGGATGTAAAACTACTGACAAGATAATCGACATCTGTGTGAGTAGAGTTTAGGTAGATGCTCTGCATTGTCTTGGCACATGGCATTGAAGAAGATAACAATGGAGGAATTATATCTATTATGACATTTATTCCCCACTGCTGTGTGAAACATTATTGTAAATTTAAATGTTATTAAGAAATGATTAGATCAAAGAGGGTTTCAGGGAATACCGTTAATGCCTTCCCTTCACCTGAAGTAGGCCTTTCATACATTCTTGAACCTAACCGTATCACTCTGCCCCTTGTGTAGGCACGAAAGACTGGAAGGTTTAAAAAAAGATCAAAGAGATTCTCACTGCTGCTCACAGACCGTACTGCTCAAATAAAATTCAAGAAGCTCTCACCACTGTCTGGATTTCTGCTCGGGTATTGTTGGGAGAAAACTGCTGTTAGAAATATGCATAAACCTCCAGAAAGATTTGGAGTTGCACAGTTTAAATCCCTTCAGAAAGTGCAACAATATTAAGTGAAAACACACTGGTGCAGCTGAAGCTACCCACTTTAGTTTGCAGTGTTTCACAATCCAGGATGTCTTTCCACAGATTAAATCTGCATGACAAACTGCATTCACGCAAACACTGCTGCTCACATACTGTATGTGTTGGAGATGGAAAAGTACCTGGGACACACATGAAAATTCACTTAAGGGGGAAAAGCTCATCTGTTTCTGTAGGTGAGGAGGTGAAAGACATTCCAGTGCCACAGGCTAGTTTCCACTTGGAAAGTCGAGGTTTCCGCCCATACTTCTGGTTGTGCAGCAGCTTCTGCACAGTTGTTGGTTCTGAGGAGCTCTGGAAAGACTGAGTGGGTACAACATGGCATCCCAGCATTTCTATTTGAGGTTAATGGGGCTGGCTTTATTGCTGACACTATTAGCTCTTAGAGGTAAGCACAATCTTTTGTTTTTCTTTGGCTTCTTAAAATTTTACTTTTTTTTTTTTACCATCCTGATTCTTTCCATAACCACTTGGTCTTCTTTCTGCAGCTGCTTGTTTTTAACTGCTCTGGTAGTAGTTAAACAAATGCATTTATTAACATTTGTTTAAAAAAAAAAAAAAAAAGGATCAGACTTAGAAGTTTTGCATATTATATGCCACATATTTTAAACTGCAATTCAGTGTAGCACATCCTTTCTGAAATGTATTTTACAGACCTGCAGTGCAGTCTTTGTTTTCAGTTCATTCCATTTTGGAAAAACGTTCCACATACACACAGTTTAAATTCCCTTTAATTGAAAAACCCATCCGAGCAAACTCGCATCTGCTTCCCATCTGCTACAATAATCGCCTTCTTTTGAAACGCCTGCACATCATTACCACAACACATGTCTTGTAAAGATCTTTTTTTTTTTGAAGAAAATAAGAATCATACAATAGAATCACAACATTAGAGTTCTGTATGTTTGAAAATGAAAGCTTTTCCATAGATCAGTTTGAAAACTAAAGGTTGTTTAAGTATGAACAACAAGACAAAGTCATCTAAGAAGGTATCGTATGCTTTGGATAATAATGCCTCTAACTTGAGAATAATCATGCAACACAAATAAGTGGGTAATTAGTGAAAACGACATGATTAAAGTCACTCTGGGAAAAAGAAAAAAAAAAAAAAGGAATGTGCTTCTGCTTATTTATTGTTTCCTTTTAAACTTCATGCTCTGTAGCAAATCCAAAATCTGTTTCACTCTGTGAACCATGTGGCCTCTACAGCAAATGCTATTTTAGGACATGACTCAAAATACTCTTAGGACTGGTGGGTTCTAGCAACTTGCTGGACAACCACCATGCCCCGGATATCACACTGAAAAACCCAAAAGGTTGCTCTAATATTAATTACTGACTTTAAAATTTTATTTTCAAAAAAATAAATAAAAAAACTGAACCGATAGCTAAACTTACAGGCGCTCATTCTCATGTAAGCAGTTCTGTGAAGTTGTTAGGTGCAGCCTGTGTTGTCAGTGAAAGGTAAAATAGCTAAAGCTAAAATACACACTCACCGGCCGCTTCATTAGTTATACTTTGCTAGTACTGGGTTGGACCCCCTTTTGTCTTCAGAGCTCCCTTAATTCTTCAACAAAGTGCTGGAAACGTTACTCGGACATTCTTGTCCATAGTGACATAATAGCATCACACAGTAGCTGCAGATTAGTCGACTGCACACCCACCACCACATCCCAAAGGTGCTCTACTGGATTGAGATCGGGTGACTGGGGGCCATTTGCATAAAGTGAACTCATTGTCATATTCCAGAAAGCAGCTTGAGATGATCTGAGCTTTGTGACATGGTGGGATGGGTATACTGTGCTCACAAAGGGATGCTTTCATGTTGTTTACACTAAATTCTGACCCTACCATCCACATGTCGCAGCAGAAATCGAGACTCATCAGAGCCGGCAACATTTTTTTTTTCCGATCTGTTGTCCAGTTTTGGTGAGTCTGTTCAAACTGTAGCCTCAGTTTCCTGTTATTAGTTGACAGTAGTAGTACTTGGTACGGTCTTCTGCTGCTGTAGCTCTTCTGCTTCAAGGTTTTGCATTCAGAGATGCACTTCTGCATACCTTGGCTGTAATGAGTGGTTATTTGAGTTACTGTTGCCTTCCTATCAGGTTGAAGCATTCTCCTCTGCGAATGGCCAAACTTCTCCTTTTAGATGTTTGAATTAATGAGCGGCTGAACGGGTATACCTAATGAAGTGGCTGATGTGTGTAAATATGCTGATATTTGATAGGCAGCTTATAATGTTTAATATGTCAAGAATCATGGTTTAGCAATGTTTAGCACATTTATGAAGCAAAAAGTTAAACTGGGGCTGATAGTACACTCGCAGGTATTCAGTAATCAACCAAAGCTGAATGTTGACCTGTTGCTGGAACTACAGGATGTGTCAGTAAATGAGCAAAGCCGGGAGGATAAATCATCTAGAGACCGTGCACGTTTGTGCACAAATGTCAGAGCAATACTACTAACAGTTGCAGAGATATTCAAGTCTGAACCAACAACATTGTCTTTTGTGGTGAAATGACACCATCATAGTAAAAAAAAAAGTTAACTATCAATCTTCCTCAAAAAGACGTCTTAAACAGTCTCATAGTCCTTCAGTTACCCTTAAGCTGTGGAAATAATGACATTATGTGGGGCAAACTGTTCTGAGAAGAAATCTGTCTCTCCAACTGTATCTCTAATTACATCATGAAGTCATCCTGAAGTCTGCTGTGAAATATGGACTTTATTTCTGTGCCTATTCTGAGCTTGATGGGATTCTAATCTATATTTAGCTCAGTTTTCTCTTTGACTTTTCCAAAAACTAACAGACCCACATGCATAAGTGCACTCAGAGAAAACCGTTCTAAATCATTTAGCGTCACAAGTGGACAATAAAAGGTCATCTGACTCGAGTGGTTTGGTGAACTTTTGAACATGTGCACTCCAAACACTGGGTCAGCAGAAGAGCACCAGGAAGTGACTGTAGTACATTTATTTACATGCAAATTTTGCCAGAAGCTGCTTTCTTTGGATTCGAGTTGGCAACTTCAGTTTTAACCAGGCCCAACGCTCCACATTTAAATCAGTAATTAAAGCTGGAAACAAACTCACCCCTGACACAGGCTTAGTAAGTGAAAGGGTGTAAAACTACTGACGCCAACCAGAAAAACCGCTGCAATACAAACATAACATAAAAATGTGGACAGTTCACATTTTTAACGAAGCATCGATGCCACTTTGATTCATGGTTGTTGATGCCAGGCTGGTCTGAGTATTTCAGAAAACTGCTGATCTACTGGGATTTTACTATACAACCGTCTGAAAAAGAGAAAATATCCGATTCCATAAGTCAGAAGAAAATGGCCAGACTGCTTTGAATTGCTAGGAAGGCAACAACAACTCAAATAACGACTCGTCTTTGAAAGCACAACACGTGAAACCTTGAAGCGGATGGGCGACGGCATCAGAAGACCACACTGGGTGCCACTCCTGCCAGCTAACAAGAAACTGAGGCTACAATTCTCACGGGCTCACCAACACTAAACAGAAGACTGGAAAAATGTCTGATCCGAGTCTCGATTTCTGTGATATTCAGACGACAGCATGGACCCATCCTGCCTTGTATCAATAGTTCAGCCTGGGGGGTAGTGGTGTAATGGTGTGGGGGGATATTTTCCTGGCACACTTTGGGCCCCTAGTATCAAATGAGCTTTATTTCAACAGCACAGTCTGAGTATTGCTGCTGACCATTTCCATCCTGTTATGACCAGTGTACCCAGCTTAAAGCAGCTCTGAAGGCAAAAGGGGGTCAAACCCTGTACTGGCGAACCTGAAGTGTCTGGCGAGTGTAGATCTGAGCAGCATTTGAAATTGTGTAGAAAATAGAGTGAAAGAAAAATGACACCTCAAACTGACTGTAAAAATGTGTGGCCGCTTTAAAGGTGAATGACATCTAATTTAGTTGTGCTTTATTATGTATCAAGAGTCTAACATACCTGCCATGAAGAATAGCATTTGCACTGCCACTCATTGTGCGTCTGTTGACTCTCCTTTACAGATGTATCCAGTGAGAGCCACTTACACAAGATCTTAAGGAAAAGAGAGGGTAACATCCTGAACCACATACCTGTTTTTGTGCTGTTGATAGAAAAAAAAATTAACATTAAGATGTATTTTTGAAAATACCATCTTTCTCTCCCCCTCGCCTCATTGTGCCTCCATCCAGTGGCAGGAACTGGTACTGCCCAATCATTGCCCTCTGTTGCAGTCCCTTCCTCCAAGGCCAAAGAGTTCCTGGCAAAACTGAGCAGAACCAAGAGGAACCTTTGGGATCGCAGTAGACCTGACGTGCAGCAATGGATTATGCAGTTTATGTACATGGGATTTGATGAGCAGGTGAGTTATGTTTGTTCTGGGAGGCTTTCTGTGAATACCAAGACTAAATAAAATAGACTAATGTCAAGGTTTACTTGTATGCTAAAATATCACTGCAACTATTTAGTAATGCTGGTTTCCTTCTGGGCCTCAGCGGCTCTAAGCAGAACCAAGAAGAACACTTAAAAAGAAAAAAATATGAATGACAAACAGTACAAAAAGTTCAGTATCTTTCATACATCTCATATATGCAGAAGGCAAAAATTTAAAGTAAACACTGGTCTGATAGATGTTCAAAATGTTCTTTAAAAGTCCAACTCGTGAACAGATGACAACATGAATTTCCTCTCTCACACGCACAAATGTAAACCCACTTACAAAGCCAGATTCAGTTTTCTTCCAGGTCAGCGACTCTCGATTAGAACTCACCGGGGACCCTAAGGAGCAGAGGGAACGCAGAACAAGAGCAGAAAAAGGGGAGCCGAGTGCACAAAGTAGCTCCCCGCTGCCATTCCTGACAGCTGACAGCAAGAGTTTCGCCCGGCTACAACAGTATTTCTCCAACAGCGTCATGTTGACACCTTGCGCTAATGCCATTTGCTGTTGCTTCCTTAAAAGGCCAAAGCTGTCATAGCATTGGCCTTTTCAGTGTTTGCCTTTCATGCAGGTCTATTTGCCACAGCTCTGCCTGCTGACAGTCTTGGTGGTCATCTTATCAGTAGCCTGTATGTCTGTCGGCTTGAGACTTGTATCGAGTTTCTTAACAAGTCACGTCTGTGGTGTTGTGTCTCACCAGAGGCTGGAGGCCGACATGGCGTACTGGAGGGACCACGCACGCGCCAGCGACCCCGGCCGTCAGCACCATTATGATGAAAATGCTCCCATTGCCCCACGCGGCCATGCTTCTTACAGACACGGCGCTAATGTTAACTATGACTACTATTAACCCCAGTCACGCAGCACAGCTTTATCTGCATATCTGTCACTTCCGACCACATTACATTACATTGCATTGACTTCCTGGAGACCTACCCTTCCCCTAACGTGAAACCATATTTACTAAAATTAATAATTTCCATTATGGGGACTTGATTGTCAGATGTATGCCCTTGCTACATCAGGAATACAATTATACACATGCACCACTGCTTTTTGTAAAAGGGTCAAAGGGTTTGGGTTTTTGAGGTAGTTCCCTCTATACTTCATTGGTATCCTTGTCTTTTAGTCTATATTGTAACACCCACCAATGTAACCCCTTCAAACTCATTTCCTTTATACTTTTCTTTATATAGTTCTCTTTATACTACATACCAGTTAGGAAAAAAATCCACCTGCCTGAGAACTAAAACTTAAGGCAGCAGATTCAAACCTAAAGTTTTCTCTCTATTTGTAGCTGAAAATAAAGATATGACTCTGTACTGCTTCTGTCTGCCACTTTTTTTTTTTTTAAATCCTACTCAACAAGTCAAGAAATATCTGTTTAACCATCAATATCATACGCAAAATACTGGAAATATTTTTATTAAAATAGCATCTTCACCCCAAATAATTAATCCAAACACGAATGATGTTGTGAAAAGCACATGATGCTGTAACAGTCTTTCTAGAAGGTTTTTCCCAGCCCTGCGGTGCGCTGCATGAACAGCCAACAGGGTGCTGGCACGCCACTGATAGGACGACAAAACATCCAGTGGAAAAACAAATTCAGATAGCTCATCTCTACAGACAAAACACAAAATAAACACAAAGCACAGATGCACAGTGCAAGCTGTTTGCAGAATTCTCATGTCGGCGATTTAAATAGCAAAAGCATAAATTCACACACACACACACACACACACACACAGAAAAAACAAATATAGGCTGGGTTCAGATTTTTTTGCCTTCAATTTGTTGCCTTTGATTCAGGCTTCTCCGCCAGTCACACCAGCTGCAGTAAGAACACCTTACTGACATTGCAGATGGAGCTCCAGTGCAAGGCAACACTGTCTTTGTAAAGTGAGTTTTAAGAGTGAGTTGTCTCTGCTTGTCCCAAAAAGACTCCATTGCTCAGCGTGCAGTAACCAGCAGTGTATTTCAAAGAGCTGCTCTTTAAGGAGTCTCAACATCGTTCTGGTACACAGAAGAGCGTGTGGTGGAAAAGTAAGGCTCAGTTGTGTCTGGGTCTTCCTTTCTTCATGCGGGCGGCTTTAGGTTTGGGGATGTACTGGTTGTTAGCCTGATGCTCCAGTTCTCTACTGAAGTAATGAATTGTTTTGTTTAAGCCTTCCTCCAGTGGCACCTGCCAACACAAGACAACACATCAAACACTCCCCCCAACCATTTTCCATCAGTGTCACTCCTGACCAATACATGCAGTAACAACTTTAATAGTGAGTATTAATCCAGCTACAGAGGAACTGGATTAATGCTCACTTGTTACTTGTAAATGTTTAAGTCACTTCTTATAATGACAGGAGACCCCAGAGTTTCCTGTGCCAGGAAACAAAAACAAACATGCCTTATACAGGCACGTTTTCACAAAACTCTGTGCAGTCCTGGTAAAAATTAAGTACTCCTCATGATTGAATAGTTTGTAGAACCACCTTAACAGGAATAACTTGTATGTAATAATTTTCTGAATGACTTCATCAGTCTCTCACATTATTTTGGAAGAATTTCAGCCCACTAATGTTTACAGCATTGCTAAATTCATTGAGGTTTGTGGGCATTTGTTTATGTTCAGCTCTCTTAAGGCCTGGACTCAGCATTTCAGTCAGGTTGATGTCTGGACTTTGACTGGGCCGCTGGAACATACTGATTCTTTTCTTTTTCAGCCATTTGTTGTAGATTTGCTGCTGGGCTTGAGATCATCGTCCTGTTGACCCTGTTTCAGGGAAGCTTTAGTTCCAGACAGACGGCCTCACATCTGACTCTAGAATACTTTGGAGGAGTTCATGGTTGCCTCAATGACTGCAAGGTGCCCAGGTCCTGTGGCTGTAAAACAACCCAAATCATCTGCTGCCATGTTTTTTAGAGAAGAGGCTTTCTCCTGGCAAACCCTCCAAACAAACCATACTTGTTCAGTCTTTTTCTAATTGTGCTGTCATGAACTTTAACACTGAACATGCTGACTGAGGCCTGTTAAATGACGAGGCTGAGATGTAGCTCTTGGGATTTTGAAGTTTCTCTGAGTATTGCACAGTGTGACCTTGGGCTGACTTTGCTGGGATGTCCACGCTTGAGAAGATTTGCAATTGTCTAAATTTTTTCTTCTTGTGAATAATTGTTTGAAATTGTTTAGAAATGGCCATATAGTCCACGCCTGATTGATGAGCATCAATAACTGCTTCTCTAAGATCATTGCAGACGTTTCCCTCTTTGGCATTGCGTTAACACACACCTGAATTCTCCAAACTGCCAAAACATCTGCTTGTATAGGTGCGCTCACACTTTCAATTAATCAAGTGCATTTGATTACCAGCACCTGGCTACTGCTTACCCTCTTAATTCCTATGGAAGCAGTAAGGGTGGACTTAGTTTTTCACATGCCTGCAGGTCCAGCTGTGCAATAGTTAAATGCCTGGTTTATGGTCACACTGTGACAAACTCTCATGTCTGCATAAACTTTAAATAATGTGACATCGTTAACATTGTTAAAATTTTAGCTTAACTTAGTCCCTGTTGGAAATTTCAGAGTATGAAACATTTGAGCTACAGGACATCTGGTATATTTATGACAGCAGACAGCATGTGTGCATGTGAATATTTCACAATAATCTCGCCGTCTGTCGTGCGTCACACGTACCACCGGCTCCCAGCCGAGCATCATCTTGGCTTTACGGATGTCAGGTCTTCTCCTCTGTGGGTCATCCTGGGCTTCAGGAAGAAACTGGATCTGGCTTCGGCTCACTGCGTGCGTGGACATGGAAGCGCATTAAGAGACAGCGGGGAGGAGGATGCTGTTCTTATTCTTCACAGAGCAAATTGAAGAACTTTATATTTTACAGAAGTATATTCAGTGCCAGATTTGGGCGTGGTTGCTTTCTATGGAAGTAAATCAAAGACTGCAACCGTGATGTTACACTACAGCGCCTGCAAGATTCAGTCTGATATTACAATACTCTATACCAATAAAGCATTTCTTTCTAAGAAGCACATTTCTCTGCAGAGACCACAAAGTCCCAAAATGTAATTCCACCTTAAATAACCTCTGGCACTTCTGAGGTTACATCTGGCTTTGATGGTGCTGGGCCAATCAAAACTGCGTGTCTAATATGGAGTGGATTTCATATGATGACTGATATTGTATGCTGTGGTCTGTCTCGTGTTTACATTTTTCCATCACTCAGCGATTTGTCACATATTTCCTCTCTGCGATTGGTTATAGGCTTTTCCAATAGCATCAAAAAACAAAAAACCAGACTAACATGTTTGCCAGTGCACAATAAGGAATTATTAAAATAACGTCTCCCTCTCAGTGTTTCTGCAGTGCAGGATTGAAGTTTTTGCATCACGCCTGTGTGAAGAGTCTACTTAAAGGGTTGCCCCTTAAAAGAATCCTAAAAATAAAATCTATGTGAGAACTCCAGAACACCTTTTTCACTCTAATGGGTACCTTCATTTACAAATGATCAAATTCCATGAGACCGTAAACTGTTTACTGAGATCATAAAGCAAGTGAAGCTCTGAAGGCTCATTTTCCTATTGATTTTAATACAATGTGACTTTTTTTTTTTGTGCAACCAGAGGAAACGCCCCCTTTTGGCCACAAGAAAGAGTGCACGTTTAAGACACTTTTCAGACCCAGAAACTAAGTCAGTCTGTCATAACACAGTCTGTGGATGTGAGCCAGTTTGTTTGGATTTCCATCTGCTGAACTGAGACAGAAATTAGGCCGTATTGTCATTAAACTTTGAGCACGTGTAGTAGAAGTCTAAGATGTGGGGAAATCCTTGGTAAAAACTTATACTAGCGCAAAGTTCCCAAAATTTTAAGGTGTTCTCTTTTTTTGAAAATCATATTTGTCTGATGACAGTTTTTATGCCCCCGTGCCCACTGAAATTCCTAACAAGAAAGTGATCCTGCTTCCCACTTTCTGTTTAGCGTCCTCTTTGTCAGTTAGGCTGACCTTTCACACACCACCAGGATGAGAGGTAAGCAGACACTGAGCTGGAAGAGGCCTAACAGTTTCCTTACCAACGAGACTTTTAATGAGGCGAGCAAACTCCAATATGGTGTGCTCTTCTGGGTTCCCCTGCAAACAAATTCATAAAGCTCTATTACACCAGAGTCAGCAACGGTCACAAACATAAAATCCATTTGCTTTTCAATTTACGAGACACAGTCGCACATGATGAACTCACCAGATTGACTGGACTGCTGATGTTACTGTTCATCAGCAACACGAGGCCGTTCACCAGATCACTGGAAAACACAGACAGCAGAACTCTCTAGTTTTAATATGAAGGACACACGAACATGAACTTTTCCTGCAGAGATTTGGTTAATCAGAGCACTGTGTATACTCTGTGTATACTCTGGGTATTATGTATACAAGTTTATCAGCATACTCTGACTGACAATTGTTCCAGCACTGCTATTTACTTCAGTACAACAACATAGGGAGACAAACACTTTTCAGGAAAGATTAGGCATGTCCGCTTTAAGATAATTACATTTCTCAGAATCTCCTGGACATTAAGGTCATTTAAGGCTCCTAATTAAAAAAACAAAGTCTAGCCAGAAGTTTTCATCCATAAAGATAATCCCAATTCACCTCGGCTTGCAGGACACTGTAAACCAATATAGATCACAACCAAAATGTAGCAAGTTCATTATTTGCTACATTAAACATCCCCAGATCTGTACCACTAGCATGGCTAACAAGGAATACCATTTTTATAACATGTTTTAAATTACTGATGGCGTATACAGTCACTGGTGACTTCAGCAGGTACACCTATTCAATGGCTACATTTAGGCATGTAGACACAGTCAAACAACCTGCTGAAGTTCAAACTGAGCATCAGAATGGGGAAGAAAGGCGATTTAAGTGACTTTGAGCATGACGCGGTTGTTGGTGCCTGATGGGCTGGTCTGAATTATTTCACAAACTGCTGATCTACTGAGATTTTCCCCACACAACCATTTCTAGGGGTTACAGAGAACGGTCTGAAAAAGAGAAAATATCCAGTGAGCTGCAGTTCTCTGGGTGAAAATGTCTTGTTGATGCCAGAGGTCAGAGGTTAATGGCCACTCATTACAACCAAGGTATGCAGAAGAGCATCTCTGAACACACAGGATCTTGAACCTTGGAGCAGATGAGTTACAGCAGCAGAAGACCACACAGGGTGCCTCTCCTGTCAGCTAAGAACAGGAAACTGAGGCTACAACTTGCACAGATTCACCAAAAAAAGACTGGAAAAATGTTGCCTGATCTGTGTCTCGAGTTCTGTGACATTCAGATGAAAGCATAGATGTAATGTAATGTATGCCATCAAGAATAAAGGCAGTTCTGAAGGCAACATGGGATCCCTTTTGCCTTCAGAAAAATAAATAAATTAAAAAAGGGGGGTCCAACCTGGTACTAACAACTTTGAGCACAGTGGCTACATTTTAGTAAGGCGTACCTAATAAAGTGACCAGTAGTACAATTTATGATAATAACCTAAAGGGCAAATCACATATGGACCATTTGTCTCTCTCTCTCACACACACACACACACACACACACACACACACACACACACACACACACACACACACACACA
>JAVDPK010002827.1:1200056-1235353 GCA_034780415.1 Cichlasoma orientale
CACACACACACACACACACACACACACACACACACACACACACACACACACACACACACACACACACACAAAAAATCCATTAACATAATTAGACCTTAACACTGGCAGGCAATTTCAAACAGAGATAAGACTGTCTACCTCTGGAAAAGTTCATTTACAATTTAGCTGGTTAACGTCCTGATATCAACAGAAACACAAGGACAATTTAGGGAACTTAATTGTGATTTTTTTTTTCCATTATGTTTAATATTTTTTTAACATTTAATTAAATCTGATGAAGCAGCTCTGTGATGCTCCAACTCCAAATTTCTTCATACCAATCAACCTTTTTCCCAAAAGGTTTCTAATTTGCTCATTATTTATTACTTTATTTATAAACACTTTCACACATTTTCCCTTTAATTTGACCACATTTGTTACTACTTTTCACCCACAGTTTCTTCCAAGCGTATGCGCTTTCCTTCTACCACACCATGTTACTTTATTTCCATTGTTACTATTTACATAAACACTTTTGTCACATTTGCTATTAATTTACAAAGATTTACTTTCACTTAGAAAGTCAAGTATTTTATTTTCTCCTGATGAATCAGGAAGAGACCTAAATGTAAGATTCAATGCATGAATGAATGCTATTTGTAAGCACTGCGTGAGCTCACATTAAAGTCAGTAAAACCTTTTTAACAGGACTCTTCAGAACTGGATCATGAAATTCATGAACGTGGGCAGCTTTAATTGCTCAGTGTGCAACTTTATATTTAAATAGTTTTAAATGTTATGGAAGAAAAGTTTTTCTGAATGTTCCACTAAAAGAAAATTTACCCAAAGTCTGTTTATACAACACTGAAGTCACACAGGGCATCAAATAAACGCTATGATGAGACAGGCGAGATTCACATGCTCTTTGCCTCTGATCCCTGTTGTTCAGACTGATGACATTAACCAGTAAATACTCCCAAATATATCTTTCATGCAATTTAAACATCAGAAGAAGAAAAAAAAAATCACTCTGGTTTACAGTGGCGTATGTTAGTGCAGAGAGATCGGTTCTTGAACTATTTCATATTTAAAGTGATTCATTATTAACAATATCATTTGTGAATGTACTTGAAATAGGTGACATACAATACTGTGCAAAACTGTCCAAAACCACCCCTCATTTCATCATGTGTTGCTAGGAAAATTGGAAATAGTTTTCTGAACATTCTAGGTGAGATCGTTCTCGAGTTATAGCGTTCACGAGATTTTGAGAAAACTCGACCTCTGACATTCATTTTGAGGTCAAGGTCGCCGAGATTTGAACTCATGCGAGATTTTTGGTAGCTGCTTCTATGGTGTGAATTTAAACATCCTAGTTCACATCGTTCTCCAGTTATGGCCAATGTTAAAGCTGAATTTCATCTGCTGATTTTTAAGGACACACTGCTGAGATATGCCAAGTTTTCTGCTAATAGCTCTTTGGGAATCACCTTGTTGGTGTGAAAACACACAACACTGATTCACCCCTCGAGTTGGGTGCCTTTTTCATGCCTAAGTAGGTCAGCATTAAGGAGCTTAAACAAACAAACAAAAAAACATTGCTCTGAAAATGGCCAGGTATAAGGACTGGACTGAAAATCTGTGATAAAGCAGAGAACGTCCAAAGAAAAACTTTGCAACACCTTCAGAAAGCCTGGAGAACTTCAGAAAGTCTGGCTCCTTGGAAACAAAATATAAAGAAAAGGGGGTTTAACTTAAGACTTTTGCACAGTACTGTAGGCAACAAGATCAAAAAAAAAAAAAAAAAAAAGATGCAGTGAGTGGAGATTGATTCTATATATCAACCAAACTCACCTTACATACTGAAAGGCTCTTGTCTGAGAACCGGTGCCATACACCTGGAAGAACAACAGGAAACAGGTTATCCTTGAATAATAAAGGTCAAGGTTAACATGTGGTACCATGCGTAAATGCCCTGAGAAGCAGATTCCCCCTGTTGCACTGCCAGGACCTCTGCATGCATGTTATGCCCCTGCTCTCATTCCCTTCCTCTTGTCTATCTGTCCATATTTACTTTCAATAAAATGCCATTAAACCAGTTTTACAATGTCAAAAAACAAGTGTTAAACTGGTCTGGATCTAGATTTGGAACAATAAAATCCCATCATTTCAGTAGAGACTGTTTTCAGTTAAAGACAATTATATATAATATCTATTAACATGCAGTGCCCTCCTCATATATCAACATCAAAGTGGGACTAATCCAGTGTGCTCAAAATGATATGCTGAAATCTAAGAGCCTGAATGTTTGTAGCACATAAAAATGAGGTGAAAGCAGACCAAGTAAAAAGCTTGAAATGCATACAGTGAGAGGTTCTCCTTGAAGAGCCTGAAGGATGAAGTTACTGACGACACGTCCGTCATTCATGTGCATACGGGAGCCAAACGTGTTGAAGATTCTTGCCACTCTCACCTCGACGCCTTCCTGTAAGCAAAGGAGAAAGTGGCTGCGTCACTGAGAACTTGATAACTCTGAGGTCTTCTTTATACTTTTAAAGATTTCAGTAGACAATCCTTAATCATCTGGTAGTTTTTACAAAATTTTAATTGTTTATACACCACACTGATTATACACCATCTGGCTGAACTTAGTTTAAAAAACTCAGCAAGAACATCTGTAATGCCCCATACAATTAAGACATGTACACAAATAAATGAGTTACTATGCAGACATGGCAGGAGGCAGGTAGCAAAGCTCTTCTGGACAAAGACAGTAAATTATCCTTCGTTAACTGTAACAAACCAGTTGAAGCCTACAGAGTCCAAAGCCATAAACATGCTGCAGGGGGCACCCTCACAATCACATATTAACAGTCTTTGATACAATTCCAGCTGTCAGACTAACACAGCTGTTTCCCCAACTGACTGACAATCACTTTATTTAGTAAAAAAATGGACAACACATATAATGACCCACATGTAGCTACAAGCTAACTTTCACCTGTAGTCAATGAGAGGAGCCAAAGCTTAGAACTAAACAACTGTTTCCACTGCCCAACAAAGCAGCTATATGAGAAAGAAAATAAGTAATTTAGTTTAAATCAGACATTTTTCTTTGCTCTCCCACTTTACTGAGATCAATTCTTTGACTTGATGCCAAGAGCCAGCTATGTACTCTGAAGTGGAAGATGTCCTCGGAGGAATGCTGAATCCCCCCCAGTTATCTTTAGATTGATGTAGATTATTGTCTAACTCCTTAATAATGTTGATCTTCCCAAAAGGTTTCATTCAGTCTGGTTTAATTTATGGTCTCTATGGATCTCTCAAAGCAATGTGTATATGTTGTCTTTATAACACATGTGATCCTTCCTGTATTACCTTTTTAACAGCTAGCTTAGGAGGAATTTTGCCATCTGTTGTTGGTGCCAACTGTTGCCTTACAGACTAACTTCCTCCTGATCAATTGCATAGTCCCCACACAGCTTTAAGTGTTCTTCATAGCATCAGGACGAACTTTGCATCTTTTGCTGACTTCCTGCATTGATCATTAAATATCAAAACTGTTTTCTACTCGAGCAGTTTGTGAGATTTCAGAGGAAATGAAACCAATTCCTAATGCCAAAATATTTTCAGGATAACGCCTGACATTTACACGATCACTTATACTTGCCAAAAATCAGTAAATAAATGAGGCCAAGTAGATGACAGATACTCTCACTGATCCCGGACAGCGAAAGTTCTTCCTTATTTAAAATGTGTGGCCTTCCTAAGTTACCCTCATGCACCGCTATAAGCTACTTCAGATGCTATGCGGACCCGTCTTTGGTCGTGTAATATGAATAAAAACATGAAAATTATGGAAATTGCCCTCTTGAAAATGCGGAACATGAAATTTAATGGGCACGTCCTGCAAATATATTCAGTATGGTGTGGGCCAAGGACACAATGAGGACAACATGATGAAGAGGTCTCAAAAGGGCTCATGTAAGCCCCTCCCAAAAATAATGGTATACTTGCACACACGCTCATAAGGGTCGCGTTTCCTCCACTCATCTCAGTCTGTGCACCTCATTGAAGATGTTGGTGAAAACAGCTGAAATTAATAACTAAGAGCCAGTACCTGATTAACTGTACTGTTTGCTACAACACAGGAATGTACCACGTTTTTTTTTTAAAGTTACACTGTGTGAAAATTTCAACGCTAGATGTCAGTAGATTGCAAATTGTAGTTAACTGAGTTCTATTTTCTTACCCTTCGCAATTCAAGTGCACAATCCTAGCTACAGTGGCTGCTATAGGACAAACGTGTTTTAGTAAGCCAAGAGAGATCAAAAACATTACATTTAGACTGTATCCTATAACGTCTGCGACTGGCCGCCGTGTTGTTTCTGTAAACGGACTGGTTCTTATATACCGCTGTTCTACTCTGCATGAGCACTCAAAGAGCTTTCTACAGCATGTCTCATTCACTCATTCACACACACATTCACACTCCGATGAACGCATCGGGAACAACTCAGAGTTCAGTATCTTGCCCAAGGATACATTAGCATGCCGACTGGAGCAGCCAGGGATCAAACCACCAAGCTTCCGTTTAGTAGATGACCTGCTCTACCTCCTGAGCCACAGCCACTCCATTTACGAGTACAATATCCTTTTTTCTATTAAATAACCTCAAAAAATTACTGACTGTACCTTTAAGCATTTTTATCCTGCACATAAAGCTCTGTGAATTCTAGGTTCTTTTTAATCAATCAGATTTCCATTTATTAAATTTAAAATACATGCAGCTACATTGTCTGTGGGAAACCTCCTGGGACAAAATCCACTCATGATTGAATCTCTTGGATAAAAACAAATACATATGAATAATGAATATGACTACAAGCACAGGGTGCCAATCTAAAAGTGTGAAAATTAGACCTTTACACCCAAACGGCTCAGAGACTTATAAATATGTACTAAAACATTCCAAATTGCAGATTAAACATGGAATATTTGGCCTGTAGGACGAATCTCTAGTGCCAGGATGAAGCTGTTCCAGCATAAAACAGACTGAGAAATGACTCAAGTGTACCGAAAAAGACGACTGACGAGTTCCGACAAAATACCTGGAGTCTCTAAAATCTGACCTTAAGACACCTGCAAATGAACATCAAGCTAATGTGGTCTTAGACACCCTGTGGAGGCTGACTGCAAGCAGAGTGACCTTTCTGATTACACACAGTCATTGTGTATCTGTATGCGTGTAAGCTACAACAGCTATATAATGCATAAACAGGAGGGGTGATCAAAATATTCTGGGAATGGGGACCTACAAAAATGAGAAACACATTATTTAAATTTGGCTAATCTCTCAAGATCCTCTTCTTAAGCATGTCCACATGGCTTCCAGCGTAGCCACTATTTTTAGCTCACGCCCCGGAAGTCCCGTTCTGACCATCTGCACTGCGTGCTCTGTGATGTTACCAAGGACCTCAAACTTGTTCAGAAAAAAACCCAAACATCAACTTGGATTTCAAACTGTGTTTAGAGCTGGGTCTCCCAGCTAAGACAAAGCAGTCTGCAGTAGTTTTCAGTTGAAGAGGTCACAGTGGCCAAACCCCAAAGCAGTGCAAGCCCAGGGTCAGACTGTTAATGCAGTTTTCTTTTCGCCCCCTGAGGTATCAGAGAGTGAAAACTCAGCAGAACTGTGCTGAGTGCCAGAGTGCCCGCAGTCTTTTTTAACAAACCGGCGCAATCTTTGCTCACCACCTGGACCCGTCCAGATGTACCTCCATGCAAATTTGTCCACTTCTCAAAAAGAAAATAGATAATTCGATTAACGGATTGGCATTTTTACACGCCAGAGCTGACCCAGCTCCTGGGAATATAGCTAGATTTTTAGAGTGACCAAAAAATAGCAGCTGTGCTGAAAATGGTCTGAGGTGCATGAGAATATGATGCTGAACAGGAGAGCCAACAACTTTAAATTCAGTACGGTTTTTCTACTTTTATAGGTCCATTTCCAGAACTTTTTAATCCCCTCCTCATGATTTATCAACATTTCATATCTCATGCTTGATATTTTCAGGTTCTTTCTGCAGATTAAAAAATAGTGCTTAGCCAGTCGCTCAAAACTGTCACGTTTCTACCTTCAAAAATATTTCAGCTTTAGCTCCAGTTATGAATAATTTGACTCACTTTCGACTTTTGAAGCATAAACCTAAATCAATCTGATAAGCGGGGGGGCAACTGAGAGATTTTTCTCTACCAGACATTTTGCTCGATCATTTCTTGCTCAAAGCTGAAGCTCTCCAACTTTCCAGCAAGATTTCAGATATGTAAGAAAAGTGGGAGGTTATTAGGCTCCACTACATTGCATAGCGGTATACAATACTGTGCACAAGTCTTGAGCCACACCTCATTTCTTTATGTTTTGCTTCCAACAAGCCAGAGGTTTTTTTTTTGTAATTTTTTGAAGTGGTATTGACCACCAGTTCTCCAGCCTTTCTGAAGGTCTATCTTTGGATACTGGCTGCTTTTCAGTCCAGTTCTTGAGGTCAGGAGAGCGGTACAACAGCGAGTCTCTACAGCCATCTGTAAGACACGGTGGAGGGCTCTGTCATGGTTTGGAGCTACATTTCAGCCAGTAGTGTTGGAGATCTTGCCAAAATTGATGTTGTTATAAACACAAAAGTACTGTCAGATTTTGATAGACCGTGCAGTACCATCTTGAAAGCAGCTTTATTTTTCAACTTTTTCCCAACCACAATGCAGTGCAGTAAAAGCATACCTGGATAGAAAAACATACAGTGGAACACTAACAATCACGGACTAACCTCCCTGGAGCTCAAACAGCAACATATTTGAAGCGCTGTGGGATCATCTTCACAGCACAGAACAAAAGGCAGAAACATCCAAAGAAGAGCTTTGAATGTCCTTCAAGAAGCCTGGACAACTATTCCTGAAGACTACTTAAAGAAATGACAAGAAAGCTGCCTCAGAGAGTTCAGACTGTGTTGAAGAATAAAGGTACTCACACTAAATATTGACTCTCAAGCTTGTTAGAATTGTACACACTGTGTTTTTGCCTTATATACTGTTTCCATGTATGTTTGCACATTTCAATAAATCATTGCACGTACTTCCCCATTTATCTGGCTAAATATAAGAAACGAGAAGTAACTGAAGATTTTTGCACGGTACTGTATTTATGGAAAGCTTCTTACTTATGCCGCCTTTGTCTCAACTGGAAGTGGCTCACTGGCTGTGCTTTATTTCAGAAATACGTTCAAAATCCACTCTCTCATTTTCTCTCTCTCCAGTGGGTCTCTATTGTTTATCAGGAAATATGTTAATCTTCACCTTTGTTACAATCTAAGATTAATATGCATATGAACATATGAACTGGAATTTTAAGTGTAATTTCCCCAAATATTTTGGTTGGAAAAAACTGTTGTATAATTTTGTTTAAATACTTCATGACCAGTGGCATCAGAAATCCTCCAATTTATATATATTTTTGCCTTTCCAACATCTATTTTTGGTCTGAGAAGGAGGCAAGAATGGTTTTTCATCTGCTGCATAACTCACACTCATCACTTTTTAAATGTAAATGAATTTTGATTACATGGCCGGGCAATAGATGTAATGTGCGATATTCTCGCCCAACAGCACAAACAGATGACATTTGGTTTTGAAAGCCAGTCGTTTCCAAGAATTCTCCCAGTGTGAAAAAAAATAATGAGCTGCCGAGGGGGGCGCAGAAGACGAGGCAGATAAATAAATATCACCTGCCTGAAGGAAAGGCAAGAGAAGTCCATCATATCTGTTCATCAAAGGCTGCTGTCAATCAAGTCAGCACCAATCAGTCTTAACATAACTGAAACTGTGAAGAGCTTTACTGAATTCTTCATCATAAAACTGAACCCAGTCTCAACACAAGATCCACCTGCATGCCCGGCCTGATACAAAGCTATCATCACAAAAACAGCCACTTAGAAGTGAGATTTTTTTTTAACATTGCTAGAATCCCGTTTATCTTTCCCCACTTGTGCCAATAGCAATTTCCAGTCTTTTCACCCAGAAGGTTTTTAAACTCAACCAGTGAGTCTGAACTGTTATCCTGACTCATGGTTAGAATCTTGTATTGTACTGCAAAGTGTCTGTTTTAAAGTAAGAAAACGTAAATTACTGTAAAGATTTTTAACTGTATTTTAATGTATTCAGACAATTTCAGGGTTAATTGTATAATACCTGTAAAGTCAAAAGAAAAAAAAAGAAGTGAAAATGTTTTTTTATAAAAACTGTACAGTACATGTACAATGATGATGATGATACCTGCTTCATGTAGGCATAACACATAGTCTCTGCCACACGCTTCCCCTCATCATAGCACGCTCGAGGACCGATTGGGTTCACGTGACCCCAGTATTCCTCATTTTGGGGATGCACCTCTGGATCTGAAACAAAATTATTTTGGGAACGGATGAAGCAGTTTTGACATTTCACATCAATTTTCTGCACACAGGATGAAAAAAATTTGATCTGAAGAAAAAAAAAGTAGCTTATTCATTGCTGCATAGACACCTGCACATTGACCTAGAAGATACAGCTGCACTTTATCAATTAGCAGATAAGAGGAAACACTTACAATAAATAATAAATAAGGCCTGAAAGAACAAGTTGAATGGCACACCTTAATTAGCATTCAGGTTAAAGCTCTTGTTTGTCATTTCTGAATCTCACAGTATACCACAGTATAGCACTGTGGTATACTGTGTATAGTACTTCAGTCTCACACTAAGCACAAATATTGATTAAAAAATCATTTTGATATTTTTAGATTACATCTCTTGATATTATATTATTATAATCACTTATGATCCTCAAAATTTTAATCATGCACAAAGATAACCTCAAGGATTGTTTCAATCTTGTGGTTATAGTGTAAACTGCACTTTAGTGAAAGCTGCAGGATTGTTCATAAGAATAATCTTTGTTCATACATGTACAATAAATAACAGCAGTCGTGACCGGTGTGGTTTCACATTCACTCAGCGTCCTGTTCAAAGAAGTCCCTAAATTCAGCGACTGACTCACAATGGCGCTGGAAAACAAAACCAGCACCAGCTCAATCCACCGTACACATATCAGTGGGAGAGATCTTTCTTACCGCCATAAACCTCAGAGGTAGAAGCCAGAAGAAGTCTTGCACCGACACGTTTGGCCAGGCCTAGGAGACAAACAAAACAGTGCCAACAGTGTTCCTTTGCTAGAAAGAAAATCAAAGTCCTTGTTATGGTTATGTGTTATGGAATTATGGAAGTCTTATGGAAGCTAATGGCTCAGTCACACCAGAGTAACCTGCAGTCCGACTTTGACTGACTGCAATCACTCTCAGACAGATTAGTGACAGTTTGCAAAGAACTGCTGTCTAATCTATAAATGCAGACAGTTTGCCAACATGTTGAGTCAGTCTGCAATGAAGAGCATCTGTGACGTGTGTCTTTGCAATATGCTTGTTTTATGCCTGAGCGAGAGCAGCACCAAGGCAGTCGGCGGGCAGTCACAAATGGCCCGTCTACTGCAGAATGTTGTCAGATGGAGGCCGTGTCAAAAATATGCGATACAGCTGGTCTGTGGGCTACTCCTGTTTGTACTGTTGTTGGTCCATCAGCCAGCCACGGAGAAGAGTGACGTTATAACATACAAAGAGCTGAAGTGAAGCAGAGTGTCTGTACTTTTCATGCCGTATTTTTGATCTTTAATGATTTTTTTTTTTTTTTTTTATGCTTCTCATATTCCCTGTGTACTCCGCTGTCACTCCCTTCCCTGTTCCAACCCACTGGTGAACCAATCAGTATTCGACTGACGCATAGGTCATCCATGTCCAGCAACGTGCAGTTGGGATTTTGGAGCACTGCACGGGAGCACGTTTGTGGTGGGTGATAACCCCCCACACGCTGTCCAAACAGAAACCCGTATGCAGAAGGACACATTTGCAGGATCACATTTACACTACAGGGGACTCGACTCAACTGGTTGTATTCTGGTTATGCTCCTATATGAAAGAAAGGCTGCTGCACACCTTTTTGTCACTATTTGTGGAGGAATTTCTGAATTTGTTTTTAAATCTCTCAGTTTTTGTCACTATTACGAATGTACGTAGTTAATGTGAATTTCTGTGTCGACAGGAACCTATTAGCAATTTTCACCCATTTATCACAGTTTATTACAGTATTATAAAAAAACATACTACATGTAATTGCAAACTGATAGATCCTTTCTTGTTGTTTTATCGGTGTCGTGACTGCGACACCTGATTACAGACCAGGTCCCCATCTTCAAAGCAACCATTTCTAAGGCAACAAGGCTGCAATAATTTTAGCTGTGCCACTGTTTCCAACCACTGTTTTCCCAAGTGTGAATATACGATAACACAAACTGTAGCTACCATAATAAATACAATACTGAATGATTAGAATAAATACACATTATGAGAGCAGTACGTGTGTCCTCTTTGTTATATTGTTATCTACAGTTGGTTGAATTTTGTGACTTTTTCTCTATTCATGTACAGTTTTTAATGTTCAACAGGTTTCCATTACAATAATGACTCTTGACTTGTTCAACAATAGTCCCCATTATAAAAATATTTCGTGGTGGCTCCTTGAAAAAATGACAGGACCACTAACAATATACCTGCCATTCTGTCTCAATACCTATTACCTGGCACAATGCAGAACAACTGTTATGAGCTGGAAAATGAAAAGAAAGAATGAAAAACAGTTCTCGCTTCTCTCAAAAGCTTCTTGTGAAAAATCGAATATCTATTCCTAAATAATGAACCTAAATTTGAATACTCTGACAGCACCCAGACAAAATAATACATCATGACGTTTGGACTATTTAAAACATTAAGTCTTTTTTTCCTGGAGACGTTGAATAAAAGGCTGAAAATTTAATGAGGGAGACTAATGGATACTTTTCGTTCCTTTTAGTTCTGCCTGACTCCACGACAGAAAAACACTTTTTATACAGACTCAGCTGAAGACTTAACTATTTACAATATTTTGTTGTTAAAGTGATGAAGAAATACAACAAAATAATACAATACTGCAGTACTTCAGGGATGAATTCTGATTTACAGGTGAAACCTGTCCTAATTGAGTTACTCACCAAGCATGTTAAGTGTGCCAATGGTGTTGGTCTTGAGTGTTTTGATGGGATTATACATGTAATTAGGAGGAGAGGCTGGAGATGCCAGGTGATAGATCTGGTCCACTGTGAAGAGAAGAGGAAACAATAATCAGTAAAGCCATCCTGTTTTGGTAAAAACTATATCGGAATTGTTTTAAAGCCTTTACCGACAGTCACCTTGGAAAGTGTATGCTGCCAAACAGCACAAGAGACTAAAATTAAAACCAAAAAGCTGGAATAATGCAGGAAATTCAAGCTGAAGGGGACTATGAGTCAAAGAAGGCTGTGCTATATCGTATCGTAACTACAGATGAGAACCAACTATATCTATACTTCGATATAGAGCTGTTGGTAAGTCTAAACTCCAAGTCATGTTTCAAGTCAAATGCTTGGATGAAAAGTTCTGTTGTAAACCAAATAGTTGTTCTTTGATATAATCAAAGCATTCACTGCTGAGTTGTGAGTCTGTACATGTCAAACATTTCAACAAGAACACTCCTGTCTGGTTGTGTTATTGTTTGTTTCTACACATAACTGCTCCTCAGTGATCTTAACACATTTGGACACAATTAAGGCAGTTTTAGTGGTGCCCATCAACATGTCAAACATTTCAACAAAACCTAATTAGGCAGCGCATTTCAGCACTGCTCTGCTGCTGAAAACATATGCACTGATCTTTTTTAATACAGCTTCCTCCTCGTGTTTAACACTGTAATTAGCACTACAGCTTAACTACTGTGCAGCACTTATTCAGGTAACGTAAATACTGACTAATGCTGACTGGCTAATCATACTTTTATGGTGAAAAACCTTTAGAGTGTAACACAGAGTGCCAGAAGTAAAGAGTGAACAAAAAATGAACCAGTGACTGACATGCATGGCTTTCATTTTAAATGGAAGAAGACAGATTTATAAAAGCATTTAAAATGATAAATAATTTAAACATCAGTTACATGAGTAATACGACATTAGTAGGTCATGTTATTCAAGTTTTTTTTTTGTTTTTTTACCCCAAATCACAAATGGGCAGCTGGTAAATCCTCACACAGGAAGACACTGCCACTCTCGATGAGTCCTGCCTCACTGCCTTACGGGGAATCTTTGGTTAGATAAAGGCTTTGGGAGCAAACCCCCAGAAAAAATCTGGAGCCAGAGTCCTGGCAGCTGCCAAACTGTAGTGGCATTTGTGCTCCTTTGAAAGGGGAAAAGGGGGAACTTGCTGTGTGTTCTCCATATCCTTCTGCCCTGGCTTATGCTTGTTTTATCACTTCATGCATCATTTATGCATCTGACCTCTTTAATAAAAAATGCTCATAATAATACAATAAAAATGGATTTGATTGAACATGTTTTAAAGCATTTTATAAGCAGTACAATAAAATTAAGTTTTAACAAAAAAATAAATCATAACTTGAAATACATTATGTATACTTAACCTTAAAAACACATGATCTATGTGATTATCCTTGTAACAAGAACTTACTGCCCTGTATGTGTTCAACAGGTACTTCTCCCTTAGCTGTCTCGGTCCCAGTCTTTAGCACTCTTCGGCATTTTCCTGTTTTGTAGGCCACTCAAATAATTTCTTTTCGAGGCAAAGCCTTCTACCCACTCAAGGTGTGACCTCCTCTTCAATCCCCCACATTCATATTTCACTTTTACAGCTTATTCCATTCTATCTCTCAGTATTTTTCAGTCCAGTGCAGTACCTCATTTTCTTCCTCTCAAAAATCCAAAGACACTGACTTCAGATCAGACTATGGCATCCAGCAGGAAATCTCTCTTGCTGTGTACATTTATTTTTAGAATATATTTTCAAGATTTTATACCAGCAACAACATTAAATCAGACATTTAGGTTATACCATATGTAAAACCAGTGCATCATTAACACTCTCCATGCACTGTAGTATTTTATTGGGGAAACTTTCGCATCAAACTGCAGTAAAGTCTATGAGACAGTTCAATGCAGAACAACTGAGTGCTACACTGAAACAAATTACAATGTATCTGCTGCAACAGACATTCATGTACCCTGTGCTGTTGGCTGGTGTTACCTCAGCCATCAATCCTCCCTGCCATTAACAACCCCACCTCTGCCCTCACATCCACCTGTGTAGACTCCAAGTCTAACAGACCTTTAAGGTGCTTTTGACAGATGGCATACCAAAGCAAACAAACAACCGATTAGAAATAACGGGGCACTCAGCACCCTGGAACGATTCTAAGCATGCACTGGGAAGTTACAGGTAGCCTGAAAGAAAAAGTGATAAAGAAAAAAAACTCAAATTCTCTGGTGTTAAAAGAGAATGTCAAAGCTCTTGCTATCCTGAACCTACAGATCTTGACCACTCTGAGATGCCAGACCATCAAAGATGCCTTATCACCTGTGATTACTCCTGGTTTGGTTTTTGCATATCATTTGCAGTTCATCACCCCTGAGACATCATTCTTAAAAATAACCGCATGCAGAGTATGCTGTCCTGATCGTTTCTTATAAGACTCTGTATGATACACCAAAGCATTGTGGCCAAATGAATATTACGCATTACGGAGGTTTATTCAGCTTCTCTAGCATGCATAAAACTTTTAAAATTTAAATGCAGTTAGAAATACAACACTGTCAGATGACCCTGTGATAAACCATCACCATGAACACTTAAGTGGTCGTAATGACCAAAGTACCTTTTGGGAGTTTGAGTTGTGTAACCTCCACTCAGAACAGCATTAAAGAGAACCGATTATTTTAACTTCCAGCTGTACATTCTTATTCTGGGACTCCAGTAGAGTAGTTTTACATGTCAACAGTTAAAAAAAAGTATGTTATACTGGCCCTCTGTGCAACACATCAGTTTATGCTCTGTCTGAAACGAGCCCTTTTAGCCTCCTGTCTCTTTTGCCCTCTTCTTTGAAGGCTCACTTTCTGCCTCTCGTCGGGCTTCCAAAACCACAATCAGCTGCTTTGTGAGGATCATCAAAGTAACTACTAAAAAAAAAAAACAACCGTTTCCCATTCTAAAACTTCATATTTTGATATAAATGCTTCAGTCAATACAGTCTTAATTTTAGCATTGGCCTAGTTTCAAGTGTGGCTCTGTTTATAAAAGAGAATAAAATAGAAAAAGGATTTTGTAATCAACCACCAAAATGTGCAGAGTTTAAATGAGCATGTTGGTGATGACCAGGTCAAAGTGAGCATGAGTCAGTGTGTAACTGCTCATGTTAAAATCCCAGCTTTTAGATCAGGTTGAAGTTAGAGTTTTTGGCTAACAGAGTACATAACCTGCATCATTATTTGAATGCCTGGCTTCACCATAAAATGTGCCACGTTATGCTGAAGACATGTCGTAGTTATATCTGAATGACTCTGGCTGACTCTGGCAAACATTGTTCAGAACTTTCAAAGGGGTGTCATTTATCACAGCTATGCTAAACAGAGATTATTTTTTATTTCAGATAAACTGATGAACAAACACTATATCTTCTCTTTTGCACAGGCAACAGTACCACGCATCGTCAAATCCTGCACCATCATTCCTGTACCTAAGAAACCAGATACATCCACCCTGAATGACTTCAGACCAGTGGGGCTCACACCGGACAGACTGCTCAGGAAGACCGGGTTGAGCCGCCACCCTCTCACACAAACCTACAAGGACCCGGTGGAGAGCATCCTCTCACACTCAGTGTGGTATGGCAACACCGCTCAGGCAGAGAGGAAGGCTCTCCAGAGGGTCGTAAAAACAGCTGAAAAAATTATGAGGACTGAACTTCCATCAATGGACACAATTTACACACAACGATGCAAAAAGAGGGCACACTACAGCACCCTGCCCACTTTCTCCTCAGGCCCAAACACACATCATACAGTTTGAGGAAAAGTAGAGCAGACAAAATCGTCACACACAGGACCAGATTCCATAAAAGTTTCTTTCCTACCACAGGCGGACTGATGGCATCCCTTAACTTTTAGGACTGTTCACAACCAAAATCCACTGAGCAATATTCAGCACAACTAAAACCTAATGTGCAACATTTGTTGAAAAAACATTCATTGGTGCAATAACTGTCTACATATGCAATATCCCCTTCATCATCTGTGCAATATCCACTGTGTTTGGAATAGTAAGTGTGCAATAACTGCTGCTCTCAATCTCCATTAATCAGGTATCTTGCACTGCTATTTTCTATTTTTACATTTTGTATGTTTTTGTACTGTTACTCGAGAGCTCTGCAAAAGAATTCCTATGTACCCAAACCTTGCATGTGAGTACAAATGGCAAATAAAGTCTCTCGAATCTCTTGAATCAATAGAAAACATGGATAACATTCCTTACTGCTACCCACAGGTAGTGGCTAACAATAACCAGGAAAGGTCAATGCTCACCACGTTCACTTTTTCCACTCACCTTCAATATAAAGAGGCTCTACTACATCATGATTGATGAGTTCAAAGTTTTCATGACCAATCCAGTGCTCCACATTCCTCTTTCTTCCTGTGAAGAAGTTGTCCACCACAGTCACCTCATGGCCATCCATCATCAATTTGTCAGTCAGATGGGAACCCACAAAACCAGCTCCGCCAGTTATCTAGTGACGAACACACAGGTACGAGTACAGCAGTGAGAGAGACAGTATTTTAGCAGTGTCAGGATATGTTGAGTCTTCTTAAGTGTATATATTACCTTACAATGCAATGAAACAGCCTTTGAGCAAACAGTACTCCAAACATAGCATGAATGCAAATCCACAGTTTCAGATCAGTTTTAGCAAAATTTTACATATTAAAGGTGTATTATTCTAAATGCAGGTGGTCTGTTGATTTACAGATACAATTAAATATGCTATGTAAGCCAGTATCTGATTCGTTTTCCCCACAAAATGAATATTACCAGTCTTACAGAAATCTGTGAAGAGGTACTGCCCTGCCACGCCTTCAAATATAATTCTTTTTGGCTAACATTTGGTTCCTTTACCTTCCACTTTAACCTCTCAATGTCCACCCTGTCACTGGCAAACAACTTAGGGGTAAGGACTAGGTTGTATTTTAGGCACATGCTAAACAAACTTCTTTTGCATGCATTTTAGCCATTTAGTTCTCCTGTGCAATCAATCAATACTTGTGTATGCAAATATGCCATCCATAAACACTCACCCACCTTCATGTTTCACAGTCAAGGCTATGCAGTTAATGTTGTCACTGAGCTGTTTGATCTTTTTTTTCCACTTTTTGAGCAACGGTTTTCTTCTTAAACATAATCCATAGAGGCTGACCTCATGCAATGTGTTTCAAACAATGCATGCAGTCACTAAAGTAGGTGCTCCACAGTTAATCCTCAGGCCAAGTCAGACGCACACTCATCCATTTTTCAGCAGTACGGCTCTTCCTATGCCTCTTAATCACTGCAGCATTTGTGTTTCAGCTCATGTTCAGTTGTACTACTTACACTCTCGTGACCTCACCAATCTTTATGAAAGCTTACTTTCTGCTCATGGTGTCTTTTTAACCTTTCCAACACTTTATCTGCTAAATGATTAATGATTCTACTACACTGAAAAAAATGCCATAGTGTTAACCTATTGACTTTTTCTCTACTCCAAGTACAGTCATTTACTGCTGCTGGCTTGTTCTTGAAGACAAAAATTACATTATTTTACAAAAAAGGAATGTAACATTGTTTTTACTTAGGAGAGGATTAGAATGGGAGGTCCCAGCTTTATCAATGATGGCTTTATGTTTCCATTCAGCACATAAACATTCAAGCGTTTCCATCTCAAGATAAGCGAGCTCAGAGTTTTCAGTATTCAGAGCTGGTCATTCATTTATAATTTTGACTATAATGTTTTTATTTACTTTACATTTTTGTCAGATTGCACAGGGATATTCTCACCAGGTGTACCGTGTGCATGATTGGAATTATTGCCTGCTGGCATCTTAAGACCTATGCTTGCTTTATTTGCTCATTAACAGCAGGCTTACATATTCCACTCATACAAAATCCTCGTACAAAATTGCATTAATATCCACATTTTTAATTTTGAAGTACTTATGCCATGTAACCACGACAGCAGGTAATGTTTCAAATGTGGGCTTGGTAAAATGTGCATGGTTTACTTACATATTCATAAAAGAAACTGTTCAAATTAAACCAATCTCAAATTTGCCATAAATATTGAGAAACTGGTTTTAGAACAACTTCTTCCAATGCTGAGTGACAACAGCAGGCTACACCGCACCAAAACTGCTCTTCTAAAGGTTACGAATGACTTATTGATGGCTTCAGACTCCAGACACTTCTCTCTACTGCCTGACCTCAGTGCAGCTCTGGACACCATCAATCACCCAAAGTTAATTAACGGAAATAGACTGAAGGACTGGGTGAGTATTTCTGGAGTGGATCTCCTGCCTGTCAAATGGAAATTTAGATTCATTCATTCGTCTCTAAAACTGCACTGATCCTTGGTGGCATACACCAAAGATCAGTTCTTCTGCAATGACTCTGGGGACACGTCATCAGTGAAAAGACAAAAGAAAATGATCTAAAAATGGAAATATTTTAATTGAAATTAGAAATTAAGGAAGGGGCACATTTGGCTAAAATGTATCTGAATACTACTTCTCAATGCCACTACACTCCCAATCGCAGCAATTAACAATGTTTCTGTTTCAAATCGTAATAATGGCTGAAACATGACGGGCTGCTGCTTTTACAGCAGCCAACATCATCGACCTGTTTATCGCCCTGCATAAAGCATGAAGTTGCACAGTTGTTATGATGATAATAAAGAATACTTTTGTTTTAAATAACAGAGGTATTATTATTATTATTAGCAATAATCACTAGGACACAATAAGATCACTGATTTTGTTCAACAACTGAGAATAATGTATTAGAATTAGCCATTTGACCCACATTTTGGGGTCATGGGGCTCCTATAGAGAATCAAACTCAAGTAATCTATTTTTACAGAATCTCTTATGAGAAAATTCATACAAGGTCATGGAGAAAGACATCATACAGTTTACTTGTAATAAATGTATTTGGTTGTTTTTTTTGGGGGGGGGGGCATTAGGGGTACAGAAAATGAATCAAAATGATTTAAGCCGAATCAAGCTACATTTATATGCAAGGTATTATTATTACCAGTAATCATGGGAACCTAGAAAAATTCACTATTTTTACCTTTACTCTCTGATCCCCAGTGAATATTTCTGTCAAATTTAAGGAAAAATCCGCTGAACGGTTTTCGTGTAATTCCATACGGTGCAGGGCGCATCAACAATGGATTAGTCCACAGGATTTAAAAAACAAAAAAATGCCACGCCACAACTTCCTGTTCTCTCCACTGCAGGATGGTGAGTAATTCAGAAGCTGGTAGAACTTCCTTGGTCACTATATTACTGTTCAGAGAGCTGGATGATTACGTTCAGATTTGGTGACATTTAGGGAAGTTTCCATGGTAGACTGCCAACATTAATATTGGAACTTATTCCAACAGAATATAAAAGGTAAGCATAATATAAAAATGAACACTTTGTATTATCTTAAATTTTTGATTTGCTAGTGTGGTGTCTCTGTTTTCATGGTTTTCTGTCAGATGTTGTGTAGTTATAAATAAGTTAAAAACCATGTCACACAGCCCTACTGACCTTCACAAATTCAGCACTAGGTGCAGCTCCACCCATCTGGCCCCGCCACACAGTGAGCACCACTTCAAGAATTAAAGTGGGTGATAGCTGCTATAAAACAGCTATAAACAAGTGTTTTATAGGGAGCGCTGATGGCCTTTGTTCCAGGTCTGCCCTCTCAGACAGCATCTTAAGATACACACCAAACAGATACACACCCGTTCTACTTATGAAATTCTTCAGTTTACTTTTAACTTGGGGACAAGTCGGGATTAGAGCAACGATGAGAGTTTCTGCTGCGGTTTGTGTATGATACCTCAGGGTTATGCTCCCTTTGTCATGGTTACTGAAAATGCAATTTGCACTCGGATGTGTCACATACCAAAATTCTCTTTCGATCCTTTTCTGACAGGAATTTCACTGGCGGGTATTTCTGAGAAAAACTGTAAGAGAGAACACAAACTCTTTAGTTCAGAAGATCTTAAGAACAACCACTTTAGCCCAAAGCAAAATAGAACAATTTAGGAGGTCACTGCTATTCTACTTCCTGTATTATTAAGAAATAAACTATATTTTAGGATTAGCTTTAACTTAGCTCCAATCAAAAACAATGATATGATTAATGATTTAGAGATTTTAATTCATTCCAAGATGCGATCACTAAAGGGAGGACAATATTGTATCTTAAAATTAGCCCTATAAAAATAACCTCAACTTATTTACCAAAACTGTCCTTTCAAAAAAACTACAATGTTGCACCACAAAGTCTGTGCAATGATGCTTCAGTTCATTGAGGTTTGCAGACATTCGTTTAAGTAAAGCTCTCTTAAGGTCCCTCCACAACACTGACTGGGCCACTGTGACACCTTGATGCTTTTCTTTTTCAGCCTGTTGCACATTTGCTGCTGTGCTTGAGTTCATTGGCCCTCATTTACTAACTGTGTATGCATAAATCTGTGCACAAATTGTGTGTACAAATGTCTCACACACAAATTGGTTATCCATATTTTGATGCAGGCTTTAACCTTTTAATTTAAACATATTCCAGTATTCCTTATTCATCTTATCTTACATTAAAAATTACTTCTAAATTAGGTTAATTAACTGATAACCTACAAATTAAATATTCTTATCACAAGTTAATCCATGTTCAGTGTTCAAGCTATTCAGATGCTGCACTCTCACACACTATAAGTTCCACTTCAAATGAAAATTCAGCAGTTTCAGAGCAGATAATAAACGCATATATAACACTGGCCCTTAAGCCTACTTATAGTCATTAGCTTTTCGTTCACACTGAGTGGGTACTGTAATTAATAATAATTTAAAAAATGTTTCAAAATTGAAAGACTGTCTACAGAAGCAAACACTTTTTTTACATGTCAATGCAAATTTGTGCAATTTTAAAAAATTTATTAAAAAAAAAAAAAAAAAAAAAAGGATACAAACCTTTGTTCCAGGTCACGAATCTTCTCTTTAAGAGGAGCCACAGCCTGAAGTGAGATAAAAAGGGAGAAACGCATGAGCTGAATTAACAAGCCCATTAAGTAAATAATAAATGAATCCTTCAGCGGTTCAGTTTTACCACTGCAGCATGTTAGTGTAGGTTTATAATTAAGATCATGTTATTTTCATATAACATTGATTTGGTGAAGAGATGAATTCATTCATGCATCCCTTGACCAAAGATCTCCATCCAGTTAGCTGCATGTGAAGATTCTTTAGCTACCGTGGTACTACATCCTATAAGTTGTTTACTATTTGCACATTTTTAACCTGTTTATTGAATATTCCTGTCCTTTAGACACAAACTAGTATGAACGAGCAATGACAATCAGTCAATCAATCAATCCTCTTCCGCTCATTCAGGGTTGGTAGTGGGGGCAGCAGCCTAAGCAGAGAAGCCCAGACCTCTCTCCTCAGCCACCTCCTCCAGCTCAACTGGGTTCCCAGGCCAGCAGAGAGATATAATCTCTCCAGCGTGTCCTGCGGTTGCCCCAGGGCCTCCTCTCGGTAGGACACACCTTACTCAAGAGGCACCCAGGAGGCATCCTAGTCAGATGCCCGAGCCACCTCAACTGGCTCCTTTTGATGTGGAATACTTTGAGCCCCTCTCAAATGACTGCACTCCTCACCTTATCTCTAAGGGAGAGGCCAGCCACCCTTTGGAGGAAGCTAATTTCCATCGCTTATATCCACTTGTAGCCAGCTTTACTGTATGCACTGAATCCCTATATCTCAGAAGCTACAACAATACAAATTTATGGTATTACTGCGTTAAAAATGACCAAAAAATATTCCATTTAAGTCTCTGCCTAACTCAAAACGTCCTGGGATTACTGTAGCTGGCAGGAGTGTTTTCTGCAGGTACAACAGAGCTGACTGAGCCTCTGCAAACTAGAATCCACACATACATCCATTCGTGCCCTTAAAGAAATAAATGGCATGAAGACTAGGAAGGTATTTAATAGTTGGGAACCAAAGATTCCACCAAACCAAAGATGTTCTTTTATGGTATTTTATTGCATGTTACGCATCACTCCCACAAACTTTTGGATGTAAATTATCCAAAAGGTTGAAGGGCATTTGGATATTTCTGGGGGCATTGGAAGGTCGGTGGTTCAATCCTCAGCTCCTCGGGACAGATTGTTAAAGTGTCAAATTGTGACAGATGGAAAGTGCTTAAAAGGCATAGAACACAGTGTTGCATAAGTGTGTGTGTGTGTGTGTCAGGGTGAAATAGTTTGTAGTCTAAAATGTAACAGCTCATTTTATAAAATGTCATCACTTCATTATTTTATCCCATTAGACATTTGGTTGAAATTTTACCATAATAGCATATAAATCTTTGAGTTATGACCAAAACCATGGGTCGTGTGGTCACAGTGACTAATCATTTGCACCACATGTAATCAGTTTCCCTCCAGATGTTCTTGCGATATCATTCCCACATGCATACATGAGCTCGCACTGACATTTGATCAGCAAATAAAAACATTTCTTTTTAAGTTCAACTTTGAAAAATTCCCGTCTTTCAAGGGGAATCAGGTCACTGAGAGTGAGGTGGTTGGATGTAGATACAGAAGGACAAGCCCAAAAAAAAAAAACAGCACCTCTTGGCGCAGCTGTTGTGGCACTGAGGCATAAAAAGGACCGATGAGCCTCCGTGATGCACAAATTATTGCAACAATCCTATTTTTAACTAACAGGAGTAAAATCTTCTCACGGCCTTTTATTGAGTTGCTTTTCAGTGGGTAAATAACTGGTCTGTTTGCAAACATCTTATTATTATCACAGTGTGGAGTCATTATTCAGTTTATACTTCAAATTGATTAAAAAAAAGCACATTATCTGTATTAAGGTTGCCAGCACCTTGATGGCTGTCACAGGGCAGAAAACTCTAAGGTCAACATGATAACAGACTGTAATCATTTCAGTGAACATCTGCAATCTGTGATAAGCCTACTCTTTGATTCTAACTGGGAATTATAATTTGTGTTATGTAGCTGACTTTTCAACTGTGTATGTCCTTGTATGCATCGAAAAGCTGTTTCATTTACATATGCTGGATGCCGTTAACTGAAGAGAACTCAAAATAACTGTTTTCTAAATGAAAACCAAGATTAATGTTTAAAACCTTTGAGTAGCACATGAATAGCCACTGAAAAATTCATTGAATGCAAACACCGTAAACCACTGTCAAGAAGTATGTCACAGGCAGTGCTACACTAGTTTTATCACATGGCTGTCTACATTTTGTATATATTTTTATAACCTGCACACCAGTTATCGATTTATTTGTTGTTTCAGCTGCTATACAAATGTTCTCCTCAGAAAAGTGATGGTAAGTAACATGAGATCTTATTAACCAGTGATAGGAAGGTGTAACAGGAAGTGGACCAGCGACCTGTGGTCATGAGATCTGGGTAATGACCAAAAGTATAAGGCTGAGAATACAAGCAGATAAACTAAGTTTCCTCCTTAAGGTGGCTGGACTTAGCCTTAAAGACAGGGTGACGAGCTCAGACATTCGGACGGAGCTTTGAGTAGAAGTGCTGCGCCTCCGTGTCAAAAAATCCATCTGAGGTGGTTTGAGTATCTGGTTAGAATGCCTCCTGGGCATCCTGGGCTGAGAACCTGGGGTAGACCTGCTGGAGAGATTTAACTGAAAAGCATTGCTGGGGACAAGGATGATTGGAACACATGGCTTACCCTGCTGCCACTATGACCTGACTACAGATAAGAGGAAGATAATGGATGCATGGATGGACAGTGTTGCCAAATCTACAGCAACTGATGTCAGTTTATCAACCAAACAACAATTATGCTGCTTCTAATAATCTTGCCCTGGATCTAAGTAACTATTGTCTAGCAGTTTGCGTCACAAAAGTGAAAATCCACACTAAAATTAACTTAAATTTTACTCAGACCTGTCACAGAATCAAGGGTTTATGAGGCTCAGACAAACATAAACAGGAAAAATTCATTGGTGAGTGTTTTGGTCCGCAGACCTGATTCTATGCATCCATGGTTAGTCACCACTTGTACAAATATTTAAATCCATTTTGACTTTTAAAAAAAATCCCCTACAGTTGGTCGCACTTAACTACCCACCTGTCCTGTCTGTTCAAAATCCTAGAATTAAGAGTCAACTCACACCTATATTGCTTGCCAGAGGATAATAATATCCCTTAGCTGCAGCTCATTGCACAGTAACTGCTGCAGCTGTTGATGTTAATTCACTCAATAAAAAGCAACCCTCGTGTGCGCTATTTGTGGAACTGTCTAAAGCTTTTGATACTGTCAATCACAGTCTTGTCACAGAATTTGCTCTTTGTGGGTTTTGATGTTTAATGCCTTTAACAGATTTGAATTTTATCTCCCATCCAGGATTATGTCTGACAATGGTTTCAAACCAAGTCACAGGGTGGCAGATTAAGGTGTGCCTCCAGATCCACTGCTATTTACTCCGTACAAAAACCAATATTTCACATAAGAATTTCTCATTAATGTTTCCAGTCTTATCTATGTACTAAATTACAAGCAACTTAGCAGAGTTTTAGCCTAATAACCACAAAACCAGGTCACAGAGAAGACCAGCATGAAACATAAGCAATACAATCTCTGAACTGGGAAAAGCTGGTTTCCAGTAGTGACTTCCTGTCAATAATTTGGCAGCTATCAGCAAGCAGAACAAAAAGGCCAGAAAATAAAATACATATGTGTCAATATATTATTCAATAGTAGTTCTTGAGTTTTTTAGCTGAGCCTTGATAAGCTTAAGCAAGCTTAAAACAAAGAAATATAATCCTGTAACATTTCTACAGCCATCTGCCGAACACTTCAACTCCTAGTAATGTGCCAGTCAATAAAAAAAAAGTTTTCTTTTTAATAAAAAAGAAAAAAAAGCAAAGATTTCATAATTTCTCTAAGGACTAAAATGAAATAATTATATAATTATGTTATAGATCTTCCAAACTAAACAAAGAACTGCTGAACTTATATTTTGGGTAATAGAGGAATGGATAAAACACAAAAAGTCAGTGATCAATGAACACAAAAAAAGAATATAATAAATAAGTAAATAAACATTTCTATGCTGTTGAATATTTATTTTACTATAGTAATAAGAGAATAAGAATCTCTTTCACCACGATAGCAGCTTCTGTTCATTCTAAGTAGTCAAGTGACCACAAGAAACACAAAGATTATTGAACAATTTTGACAATATTATTGATGACCTGCTTTGTGGTGGTGGTGTTTACTGCATAAAATTTAGGTCCGGCAGTAAAAGCATGGATTGCCCCAACATGTATGCCTCTGTGAGGGTGTATTCTAGTAAATGATTAATATAAATGCCAAATACGTCTGCGAGAAAGTGAAATACTAGCTGATAACACAGAGCAGAGCTCCTTGGACCTGTAAATATATAAAACAGATCAGTGCAGTGAGAACGGCTTTCTGCTTCAAACTCACGTCTTCGATTTGCTGCTCAATCTTCATTTCTCCAATTTCTTGTATTGATCTATGAAGAGAGAAACACAAAGACAAGCCAGAAGACTTAATCAAGGACAAGACCATAACGACAAGCTTAAGCGTGCTTTTTTCTGCTTATTATTAATTGATATGTCAGAACAGTTGAGTGTTTTGGGCTAACTGATTAAGTCAGTCCATTACAATAATGATTAAAAGGAAATGAAAGAGTTCAGCTAAATGACGTGCGACACATTAATACAACACCGATGTTAAAAGGTGTGGCTTGCATGTTTCACCCAGCTCACTGTACAAATTTGTATTGTTTTATTGAATTAGATACACTTAAAGTAGCTTAATGTGGTTTATTAATTATATTTACTTGCAGATCTAGTTCTGACATGGCATGCTTTACCCTTCACACAAACAACAAACATTTCAAATATTAGTTTTAAATAATGATGCCTTATGCACAAGTAAGCCCCGTGAGCCAGAAGCTCAGGCTTCAGTCTGCTCTAAATGCTCAGTTTAAAACATTTTTTCTACTTTTGGGTTATGCTGATGCCAACTGGAGGGGAGCAGTCTGCAAGTTTTTACTGTTTTGGTTGACCAGTAATGCTTCATAAAGAAAGAAGGAATTTTTTTCAGACCACAACAACAGCCAAAAACCAAAGTGCTTGTTCACACCACTTTACAGATGACTCCACAGCACAGGCCAACGTGAAGCTGGATTTTTGGCAAAGCTGATGCTCTAAGAGGGGGCTGTCCCATTTGTAAATGACACTGTTGAAGAGTCAGAACCTTTTAGCTGTAACATATCAATGAAATGTTTGTCCTGTATGGATAATCAGATCCAATGGCTTATGACTACAGTCTGCTATAAAGCCCACTGAGCCTTGCAAGCTGTTTTAAAAGAGCTCAAAAAAATGTTTATGTATAAAAGCAGTTAAAGGCTACGGTGGAGAAAGATGCAATACAGTCACTTAGCAACTGCAAAATACAATTTATTATGTCATCTTCATGGCAGAATAGCTTATTTCCCTCACATACACCTGACTTTAAAGTCAGCCAGTACAGTACAGCCATCATCTCTGAACATGAATCTTTCCACTCGCTGCAGCTGTCTCATTACAATTCAATCTACTGCTAAAAGCTTCTCAAAACACCAGATCAGGAGATGTTTACCTTTTTCATATTTCATATGGAAGCAAATCTGTATCCCCATAACAGTAAAATCCTGCTGTTGTGATAAAGGATAGGCATCCGTCACGACAGGTTGTAGACTGAGCTCCACAGGCACTTGTCAGGATTGGTTAATTACCAGATAAAACAGCACAACACCAAAGAGCAGAATGGTTCATACTGATTAAGGTCATCCTTGTGACACACTCCACTCATGGCACAAAGTGAGACATTATAGAAATGGGTAAACATGGCACCAGACTTGGGAATTCCTCTGAATTCTCATTATAGTGTTAAGTGCATTGATGGAGACTAATTTAAGAGAGAATTAATATAAACATTGGCTTTTTTTGTTACCCATTTTAAGTTCAAAAGTTTGGGCACAAATACTGATTCTGAGTAAGCTGGTATTTAGTTTTAGTACTTTATTAAAACCATCTGCCTGAAGTAAAATCAGGTTTTTCAATAACCAAATCAGATTTAAAATGCCGATAAAATGTGTGGCAAACCATGCAAAACACTGTACACGCGATGATTAATGTGCTGAGTGAGGCTTATGTTAATAGTACTAACGCCAGGAACCTTCTATCCATGGATTTGAATTATCCACACAGCTGTGCAGCATGTGGTTACACATGGCTCCCCTTGAGTAGCTACATGCCAGTTTACTTTGACTCAGTTTACATTCAACTATAAATTTTCTAAAACACTGCAGAAGAGGGCAAGTTATGAGGCTGTCATTTGTTATTCCACTTTAATTGTTAATGATTTCCAATAACTGAGGAAGGGGTGCTGCCATCTGCTGAGACAAGGACAAAGTCGAATTGTTTCTGAATGCTCCTCACTTTAATTTGATCCAAATGGAAGAAAAATGCATTAGTATTAACACTTTCACACAGTAGCTACTCAAAGTGCTTTTGAATACAAGTCACATTAACCTTGTATTGAGTACATTCATAGAGCTCTCGTCTGTGGATGCTGAATGCTTTATATTCATTGTACACAATTACAACCAATTCAGAATCACTGGTGTCCTTGAACTGTGGGAGGAAGCTGGAGTACCCACAGGGAGAACATGCAAACTGAAAGGTCTCCACCAACAAGGAGATTTGAATCCAGATCCTTTTTCCTGTAAGGCAACAGTGCTAACCACTGCACCGCCCAAAGTATGGTAATTATCGAAGACCAAGCACTTTCATGAATTTCTATCATCATCAATGCTCATTCATTTGCTGTTCTCTAAAAAGCGTATGCAGTATAATATGCCTGCTGCTGTCAAACAGCTGTTGATTTCTGCTGTTTTTCACAGACGCTACTTGCTAAGCCACAGTGTAAACATGTTGTTTTAATTAATAAAGCAGTTCTACTTTTCTAAGACAAAATATGAGGCTTCTATATTTGCTACCTGGCAATGATTTTACTACGTTGCTGCTTCACCTTCTTTGTGCACTTCAAATAATGCTGACTGAGCTGAGGCGGTTAGGTTGGAGCTGGAGCTAATACTAAACAATATTTACTCTCTCTGAAATGACATAAAAGCATGAAAAACGGAAGTAGCAGATTGCTACGCCGTCAGATTACCAGCTACTACCTACGGCATTAGCATTATGAGAGAGACACACAGTTGCCCTTGTCGGTATAGCAGCGATGCAGTAGTTACATATCAATTTCAGGCTGTGACTAATCAGCGTCATAAGCTGGACATGGGTCATGGCCAATCAGCTGCCATTCCCATTTATGCGGGCTTGGACAAGCCCCAGGAGCAGACGAGCTTGTCGTCTCCTGAGGCTGGGCTTGTGTCTCTTCCTGGCCTCAAACCAGGGATCTTTTGCATGTTATGCAAATATATCACCCACTATAAATAAGTAAGAATATTTGTCTAGAAATAAACAAAATAAAATAAGATATAAAACTGACTGGCACCAGAGTTCTGGCACAAGCAACAGTGCCAGAGAACTTTAAGAGCTGCATATGTCTAAGTACTTTTTCACCAAGAATTAATGTGGAATGCTGCACAGGGTGGCCTGGCCTCCACAGTCACCTGACCTAAATGCATGTGGAATTATTTAACCTTTATTGACTCTGATAATAGAGTAAAGGAAAAACTGCTCAGAATGTTTTAGATCTTTTAAGAGTTTTGGAAAAGCTTCTAAGATGAGTACCTAAAAAAATGCCAGCTGGCTGAGAGAATCAAAGAGTGTCCAGACGTGTTATGAAGGCAAAAGACAGCTACTCTGAAGGAACTTGAAAGTTAAAACTCATTTTCCTGTTTTGTTTTTTTTTTACAAATGTGTCATTTTACAGATCTGATATTTTCCCTATTGTTCTACAAGCACTGAGAGCAGTTGAAGAAGTTTGTCTCAGGATCAGAAATAAAACAAAATAAATAAAATATGCTGGCCACATATTTTTTAAACAGAATGTGCTGGGTAACAACAGAGCCACATCCTACTAGATCATGTGAAAAAAAAAAAGTTATCGCAGGACTCTATGCAGTCCTTTTAAAAAAAAAAACTAAGTACACTCTTACTGCTTTCATAGGAATTAAGAGAGTAAGTAGAAGTCATGTGCTGGTCTGGAGCAGTCACATCAGCACAAACACTTCGTACCCAGTTTGAAGCACAGTTGTGGAGAGTTGATAATTTGGGCTTGTTTTTCAGCCACAGGACCTGGGCACCTTGCAGTCATTGATTCAACCATGAACTCCCCTGTATACCAAAAGGTCAAATATAAGGCCATCTGTCTGTCAGATGAAGCTTTGCTCAATGATCTCAAGCACAGCAACATATCTACAACAGAATGAGTCAAAAAGAAAAGGAGAAGGTGCTGCAATGGCCCAGTCAAAGTCCAGACCTCAACCTGATGTGCTGTGGTGGGACCTTAAGAGAGCTGTGCATAAATGAATGCCCTCAAGCCTCAATGAACTGGAGCAACATTTTAAAGAAGAATGGGCCAAAATTCCTCCACATTGATGCGATAAACTGATAAAGTCCTAGAGAAAACAAGTACTCCAAGTTCTTGTTGCTAAAGGTGGTTCCACTACAAGCTACTGAATCATAGGGTGTGTACTTAGTTTTTCCACAGGAATGCAGTTCTGTGAAAACTTTCTATGTCACATGACTGTAGATATGATTTCAAGCAGAAGACAAATAAATTACTGTACCTCATGTTAGTGTATGTTCCCCAAACAGCTGGAAGAGAGAAAGAGGACACTTATAATAGTCACATCATCCAGAATGACATGCAAATCAACAGAGCAGTGTTACATTGAGAGGCGACTAGACTTAAAACTGCTGAAGAGAAACAAGAGATGGAAAAATTAACTCCAGCTGTTTTCTCAACTACTACTTTACAGTTTCACAAGTGGATCAGAAATCACAGACTAGGAGATAATATAGTTGTTATTGTTACTAGAAATGTCACATTTTTATTGTTAATAATCTCTGAGGAGTTGCAACAAATGTTTTCGGTATTGATTAGTTTGCTGATTAGCTTATCAATTAATCAGATTAAGTCCTCAAATATCCTTTAAAATTCCCAAAGGTATTAGGGACAGTTATGACACAGAAAAACACCAAAAACATCCAGAGGGGTGACTTGAAGGTAGTCTACCCTTTGAAAGGTGTCCTTGGGAGCTGACCACCCAACAGTTGGTTGCTGTCACATGAGTACAGTTTGTCACGAGTGAAAATAAACTATCGCCAAAATCACGGCGGTTTAAAAACACGAAATCAATTAAAAGATTCGTGTACTTACAGGCAATATAGGCGATCAAAGCGAGGGCGAAAAGCAGCTTCATGATTCTTCGGTTTAAGCCTGATATCATCCAGATGATCCGCTTCATCATCCGCTCAATGCCGCAGGACCAGGAAACAAGCGAGCCACTCGTTCAAGTCCAGCTACAGCATTTTGAGTTAAAATGCTTCATGCCCTCGGTGGTGCCGGGTCTTCGGGATGTCTCGAGTAACTAGGGTAGGCTGTCGATGGCACCACAAATTCAAGGAAAGTGTAGGTTGACGAGGCAAGCGAGGGATAGATGCTCCTGCTACGTCAACACCGAGCGGGAGCAGTTTACGTGGCTAGCAGCGTACGCTCAGGTAACACACGGTGCAAGGTGGAACCCTAAACTGTGGAGTGTCAACAACCACAACTACGCCTAAACGTATCCACTAACTCCATTTATGCCCACACTAAGAAGGCGGTCATATTAGCTGCAATACATTGCTACTTCTTTCGTAAACGGATATGACAACCACACAGCTACAAACTACTGTAACGCATTGGTAACACTATGGACTGTTAGCCATTAGCTTCACATTAAGCTACGCCTGTATAACAAGCTGCTAAACTATCTACCTCTGAAACAAAACAGATATAAGGCATGTCTAACGTTTATATTCGTGTAAGTACCGTAAAATTAAATAGATCGCCCATTTTAACAGCACAGAAATGCACACATGTCGGAGTTTGCTCCTCTTGCCTGGGCCAAGGAATAACAGATGACCGACTCGTCGTTGCTCGATTAAGCAGCCTGAATTTTCCTGCAGCCTCTGTGACGTTCCTGAGATTTACAAACCTGCATTTGAAATAAACGTCTTATTTTAGTGTGACCGTACCCCGGTTGTTCTTATTTGTAGTATTAATGGTGCGATACTTTTACATTTTTTTCTCATTCTTTAAGTGGGCGTGGCTTTCAAGTTCCAAAATCATGTTATTTTCATTACACACAGTAGGTCATTCATTGGGCTACTTTGCGGTGTGAAGTGAACCCTGTTGAGTTTCCCTTCTCAAGCTCTGCAAACTCTTGTGTGATGAGATGGGTTATTTTCCTAAATTTGTAAATTTGACTTTAGAACTAAAATATAATGAGGCTTTCTCACCTTATGTCAATACAGATAGAGAGAATTGCCCCCTCATTACTGCAGATCTACTATAAAATGTCTTATGGAACTGTAATAAATAAATAATATTGACTCATATCTCATATAAAGAAATACTCTTGATGTCATCTGACATGTCATACTGCATCACACATTTGGATTTAAATTGGATGTCTGCAAAAACTCGTGAAAAAGACAAAGTTTTATATATATAATATTAATATAAAAATATTTGTATTAATACAGGTAGTTTAAGTCACCTCTATGCAATGGCTTATTGTTGACATATACCTGTAATCAGATTAGAGCATTGATTGCCATTGGGAACAGTTAAAATTAATTTTTGTGAAGATGAGGTGCCGAAGCATTATAAAATTATACACTCATTTTATGTGGAATACTTTTTTATTATGCTATGAATAGATGAGTTAGTCATTTGGTCATTAAAATCCTAAGTTTGCAGTTGCCTTCATATCTGTAATTGATCTTTAAGGTTGTTATTATTTTGTCTGTAGGAGCCCTTTGAATATACGCTGCATATGAACCCAAACAGAGCTTACCAAATATACCCACACCTCTGACAGAAAGATAAACAGGGATGAGAACATTACCCAATCAATTTTCTTTTCCTCTTGCAACCGCTCATACAATCCATATTGGCATGTGGTTTTCACTAGATCATGCCCACCCTCCCAGATGATTATCTTTTATTTTTCATGGGGACTGAACATTCAAATGGCTCATAAATAACCCAGTGACAGGCAAAGGTTGGATTTTAAATACCCTTGATGGTTTTATTTTGTTTTTTTTGTTTTGTGTAATGTTTTTTTATGTTTTTTAAAGCTTAATTGATTAAAGTTTAATTTATTCTAAAAGCAATAAATGTATGTTTAGAGCTTGATTGTTTTCAAATCACTGGGTTGACTGCTGCATACATCACATGTATATGCATATTAATCAACACTATTAGAAATGAGATGGAAAAAATATAAAGATATCATTTTTTGCCTTTTCCCATTTCATCATCTGATCTACTTTATTAGTGTGGCTCATATAAAGCACAACCATTGCACATCCCTACAATGATAACCACTGCGACAATGAAGCGGACATTTGTTGTTTCAGATGAAATATCATGTTTTGAACAACAAAACTTGACATCGTACACCGTGTCATTTTTTATTTAAAAAAATGAAGCCAAAATGCAGAAGCAGGGTGTGCAGAAACTAAGTACACCCCCATGATTCAGTAGCTTGTAGAACCACGTTTAGCAGCAAGAACATGAAGTCCTCCTTTGCTGTTTGACTTTATCAGTCTCTCACATCATTATGGAGGAATTTTGTCGCCCTCTTCTTTACAGCGTTGCATCAGTTCATTGAGCTTTGTGGGCATTCATTTATGCTCAGCACTCTTAAGGTCCCATCACAGCATTTCAGTCAGATCGTGGTCTGGACTTTGACTGGGCCACTGCAGCACCTTCTTCTTTTCTTTTTGACTCATTCTGTTTTAGATTTGCTGCTGTGTTTGGGATCACTGACCTACTGTTTGACCCAGTTTCAGCAAAGTTTTATCTGACCGACAGATGGCCTCACATTTGACTCTAGAATACTTTGGCTCTCAGAGGAGTTCATGGTCGACTCAGGGACTGCAAGGTGCCCAGGTCCTGTGGCTGCAAAACAAGCCCAAATCATCAACCCTCCACCACCGTGCTGACAATCGGTATGAGGTGTTTGTGCTGAGATGTTGTGTTTGGGTTTCTCCAAACATAGTGCTGTGCATTCTTTCCAAACAACTCCACTTTGGTCTTGTTTGTCCAAAGATATTATTCCAGAAGTCTTGTGGTTTATTCTTGTTTTGTTTGTCTCATTTCTAAATATGCTGTCATGAACTTTAACATTTAACATTGCTAAATGAGGCCTGTAGAGTCTGAGATGGAGCTCCTGGGTTTTGTGCAGTTTCTCGGAGCACTGCACGGTCTGACCTTGGGGTGAATTTTCTGAGACGTCCACTCCTGGGAAGATCGGCGACTGTCTTGAATGTTTTCCACTTGTGAATAATCTTTCTCACTAGAGAATGATGGACCTTAAATTGTTTGAAAATGACCTTATAACCCTTCCCAGACTGATGGGCAGCAACAACTGCTTCTCTGATCATTGCTGATGTCTTTCCTCTTGACATTGTGTTAAAACACACCTGAAAGCTCCAGACCTGCAAACTGCTGAAACTTCTGCTTTTATAGAAGTGCTCACACACACTAATGATCAGTGAATCAAATGCATTTGATTAGCAGCACCTGGCAGCTACTCACTTTTTTTAATTTCTATGCAAGCAGTAAGAGTGGACTTTGTTTTTTACACATTGCTTCTGCCTTTTGGCTTAGTTATGTTAAATAAAAAATGACACAATGTAAGATTGTTATATGTTGTTGTATTTTAAGACCCGCTGAGTAACAAATGATTTTTTTATTATGTCTTTGAAACCTTAGAAATGAAAGAGTGTACTTTCTTTTTCACAGTGGTTATGTATTTTACATTGACTGCATTCCATTTTTCAACTATTTCACTGTTATTCATTTTGTTTGCAGACAATTTTTCAGTGACATCAAAACAACAAACTCCATCTCACTTGACGGCGGAGTTAACTATATATTAACTTGTGGGCAATCTAGAGCCACTTATGAAGGCTGGATGTAGGGCTGCTGGAGGAGGAAGCTTTGATAAATATAGACTGAGGCCAGTCCCACTGCGACTAACACAGTTCGTTTCCTGGTCATGTTTGAAGACTGGGTAGAATATGAGTACTCAGCTAAGGATAATCTGTTCAGGTCCTGAATGGCACAGCTCATCAATCACTGCCTTTTGACGAACAAAATTAAACTGGAACGTCAGAGTTTAGCCAGGCAAAATTATTTGAAATGACTTTTTGAATTGACTTTTGTAGTCCACGGGGATAACTGCAATGAAAACCACCACTTTTACACCATATCTTCTAAATTCCTCATGGAGTGCTCTTATCAACCATCATCCTTTTATCAAAGGTACAGAACAATTTTAAGTTTATCGTCAAAGAATTGAGAAGGACTTGCAGTACATCAACTTTCTTTTGGTTTGCAACATGTTCGTCTTGTAATTTGTGGCCTTTGTTATAAAGTATGTTTCCTAACAGCTTCAGAGATCCAGCTGTAAAAGTAAAATGTTTGGCATTGAGCTTTGTGCAAAAATAAACAAGTACATGTTAAAAAAAAAAGTAAAAGGCACTTGTTTTCATTAGCAGGCTGTTTTCATAAGTTAATCAATAGAAGAGTCTTTCGCGTACTCTGCATTGCTTCTGCATCGGTCATTGTAAAGGTTCTAAAACAAAGGTGAACATAAAGATGTTCCAAATTGCTGGAGCAACTTTTCTTTACAAAAATATGCCAGAATATTTTTGTTATGTAACAAAGTCATACAATACAGTAAAAATATAAAAAGACAAGGTCATGTTTTTTTTCTTAATTTCTTTCTTTAAGGATAGCACTGATTCATAAAAGTGTTTTGTTTTGTTTTTTTGTTGTTGTTCCAGGAGTGTAATTGATAGCAGACTTTTTTTCTTTCTTTAATTATTTTTCTTTGGTCCACAATAAGGGCAGGCAGACTTATTAGTGTCTATTCACATTAGTTTGACAGTTTGACATATCTGGACATTTTAATTAACTTCACTAAGAGACTAGACATTTTTTCAAAGTTGTACATTATTTGTTCTTCAGACTCTGTGCTTACTTATACTGTCACGAAGAACACAGCATTTAAGTACCAAGACTCAGTTCAATGTAATGGATGGATTGATTGTCAGTACTGAACGACTGATTTAAAGGATCCAAAAATATCTGAACATTTGGCTGCTAACTACTTGTTTGGTAGCTGTTCCAAATTGATATGTTAAATTTAATTAGAGCACTTTCTTCTCAGGGACGTGTTTTCAGGTAGGCTGTAGAGATAAGCCTTGCCCACCCCTTTGAAACTCTTGGGGGGAAATTTTAATGAAAAGCACTGCTTTCCTATTGGCCATTTTGACTATGTGGATCTGGTTAGTCAGTCTTCCCCCTTTACATTATGGGAAAGCAAAAGCAACACTTCTTCACGTGGCACAACCTTTTTTTGCATCAATTTTTTTGCTCTCCAGTCCATTAAAAAGTGTTAATACTTTTGAATCTTTTTCATTTGTTGCTCTTGTCTTGTAGTCTTGTAAACAGTAGTTTCACTGGGAAGTTTACATGTTTTGCAAATTTTGTGTTTCTTTTAAGTTAATTGCATCCTAGGAATTATCCTAAAAGAAATCAGAGACATCATAAGAGAGCCATAGCATTCGGATTCTCAGACTGCTGGCTTACTTCTGGTTCCTAGGATACTTAAAGGTAGAATGGGAGGCAGAGCCTTCAGCTTTCAGGCCCCTCTTCTGTGAAACCAGCTCCCAGTTTGGATTCAGGAGACA
>JAVDPK010002829.1:0-14962 GCA_034780415.1 Cichlasoma orientale
TGCATGCTGTCCAGGTATGGCCTCATGCTAGCAGCAGTGACACTGACCCTAGCCAAATGCAAAACTAGTGAAAAACAGTCAGAAAATATGAGAAAGGAAAAACTGTCAGTGGCCTCCAGCTGTAAAACCATTCCTGTTTTGGGGGTTGTCTCATTGCTGCCCCTCTGGTGCACCTGTTGTTAATTTCATGAACACCATCATCAGCTGAAACTGACTAACACCACCCTCTGATACTTAACTACCAGATCAATATCCCACACATTTAACTGACGATGTTAAACTCTGATCAGCGTGTGTGTGTGTATATTGGAAAAAAAAAAGAATTTTTCTGTTCAGTTTGTTCTTATTTGTTAGTGCAGTACCCAGCATTCATTTTAGTAGCTGTAGTTTTTGGTGGAATTCCCTCCCTACTACACAGGGAGCGAGAAAGAGCAGGAAGTGTTAGTGAAACAGTGTTAGCAGGATGTGAGCTGGACAGTCTCGTGGTGTTGTAATACCTGAGATGATTTCAAAAAAGCTGATAAAGAACGTGCCCTACTCTGTTTCTTTCACCTCTCAATGATATGCTTCCTCTCTCATCTGTCCCCTGGGATCGTGCATCCCAGATTGACAAATCCACAGAGAGTTGGTACCAACTAAAAGCCACAACTTTACTGTTTGGTACTGTCGAGTGTTTCTCCACCCTAATGTGTAGCATTTTAGTGAAAGACTCCGTGTACACTACCTGTACAAACAGCTGCAGACAGATTAGCTGGTAGGCGATGGGATTTCACAGTTAAACAATAAAGTGCTGATTTCTTTTTTTAACGCTTACTCACAGCTTTGTATTTGCAAGCTGATGCGTGTAAAAGGCCAGAAGTTGTTTCTCACTTCAACTTCAACTTAACACACTGTGCTGAGAAATTAACAAAAGCATTTAGAAACCCCCTAAGTGAAGATGAATTTTTACTTCCTAGTAGCTTTAAGTTCCAGTTTCTTTAATGTCATGTCAGAGTCCCAAAACTAAATATATTCAAGTATATACGAGTTTTTGCTCTCGGCCGTCGGCAGAGAGAAACGCCTCTGACACAGAGAATTTCCTGTTGTGTGCCACATGTGGGAGAAGACAACTTCTGACATTGTTTGTCGTGTACGCTGTAGCCAGATTAAGACTTTACACAGTTACAGCAAGAACACCGACAATTTTCCTTTGAGCAAGCACTTCTCTTAGCAACAATTTGTAGATAAAAACACCTTTAACAGGAAAAAAAAATCTAAAACAGAAGCTTTGTGTGTGTGTGTGTGTGTGTGTGTGTGTGTGTGTGTGTGTGTCTATTCAGAAACAGTTTTCTGTTTGTAACGACAGAAACAACAATAAAGCCTGGCAACAGGGAAGCAGAGATAAAACAGTCTTTTCTAAAGCTTTTGAATTATATTCTCTGAATCAACATGTTCTATTTTTTTTCCCCAAAAGATTTTACATGTCTGAGTTCAAGCTGGGTCAGGACTGTGAATTAAGTATAATATTATGCTGTAACAATACAGTTGACATGTCTTGACTAACTACCTTATGGGTCATCATGCAGGTGTGAATTGGGTGGAGGTGCAGAGCAGCAATCATGGTGGCACTGTCATTAAAGATTGGTGTGGGGAATGTGGTGAAAACCATGCAGTTTGAGCCCTCCACCATGGTCTACGATGCATGCCGCATCATCAGGGAGAGGGTCCCAGAGGCACAGCTTGGCCAGCGTGAGTTCTCTTTCTCGCACACACACACGCACACACACACACGCACACACACACACGCACACAGTTTTAAGGTACCGGTATGCTTTATCAGAACTTTGTTGGATGGTGTACAAGGAGAAATGGTGCTACACACTGCACATATAAGCAGGCTGCAGTTTGTGAAGAAAAACAGGATGTTTCATGAAGATTGTGCACCACAGTGCGCCTAAATACTCTGAAGCCTATTAGAGTATTTATCATTGATTACTCTGTCAGTGAGACATTCATAGAATAATTATGAACTTCAACTAAACAGAACTTAAATCTATATCTGCAGTATTTGCAAGAATAATTTAACATATTTTTCTTTTAACTAAGTTAATCTACATCAGGAGTGCCCATACTTTCTCAGTTTGGAAGCTGCTTTTAAAACGAGCAGCTCAAAATGATCTACCCACATTAAAAAATGCTAAATATATATTTATGTATGTACACCGATCAGCCATAACATTATAACCACCTGCCTAATATTGTGTTGGTCCCCCTTTGCTGCCAAATCAGTACCGACCCATCGAGGCATGGACTCCACCAGAGCCCTGAAGGTGCGCTGTGGTATCTGCACCACGATGTTAGCAGCAGATCCTTTAAGTCCTGTAAGCTGTGAGGTGGGGCCTCCATGGATCAGACTTGTTTTTCCAGCACATCCCACGGATGCTCGATTGGATTGAGATCTGGGGAATTTGGAGGCCAAGTCAACATCTCACACTTGTTGTGCTCATCAAACTATTCCTGAACCATTTTTGTTTTATGGCAGGGAGCATCATCCTGCTGAATGAGGCCACAGCCATCAGGGAACAGTGCTTAGGTAGATTTTTTGATAGATACTGACCACTGCAGACTGGGAACACCCCACAAGAGCTGCAGTTTTGGAGATGCTCTGACTCAGTCGTCTAGCCATCACAGTTTGGCCCTCGTCAAATCCTCACGCTGCCCATTTTTCCTGCTTCTAGCGCATCAACTTTGAGGACAAATGTTCACTTTCTCTCTAATACATCGCACCCACTAACAGGTACCATTGTGAAGAGATATTCAGTTATTCATGTTACTGTCAGTGGTCACAATGTTATGCTTGATTGGTGTACATACTGAGTATACTTTATATATACAATATATGTTGGTGTGCATTGCATAACTGCATGAATTCTTATGGAACAATACATTTATGGTTACTATCTTACTCTGATGATTTGCACTGAATAGGTTGCATAGTTCGGCCAGTAGCTGCTATAGCTAGTCTCAGGCAGGCTTCTGTATGATCACCAGTCATGGTGGAACAGTACTTGGACTTAATAATCTTCATGTGGCAAAAGGCTCACTCGCACAAATAAGTAGAGCCAAATAATGCAGTCAAAGACGCAGAGCTGTCCATGAGCCCTGGGCTTAAGCTCAGTGTCAGTCTGTAGTGTCAAAATGTGATCGTCCGCCGCAGACGAGCTCAGGTAAAACAATTTTTGATGCGTGTGAATCAACCTCGACATCTTCCCTAAATAGAAGACGCATAAATGTAGCGATTGGCTCGAGTAAAGCAAAGTCTTGCAACCGTTTGTCAGTCTGACACACAATTCTCAATCTGCTCTGTGTAGCGCACACTTTCAAGTTGTGCACACGCCTTCCGTTGCGTCTCCAGCTCTGACGCGAGGTTTTTAGTGGTGCTGCAGCTGTGAGGACAGATGCTGGATTTTTCATTTGAAGCATTAACCGAGCTGATCATACTGATTAAGTTTTGTCTTGCACAGCATACATCTTTAATGACTTTAAAAACAAAAAATTGAGTTTGAATTTATTTTGGATTTTCTATAATCCACACATGATACGTACAGGCTCAAATATACATACTCCCCACTAATATTTAGTTAAATATTCCTTAGCAGATTGCACCTTGGTGAGATGCTTTTGGTAGCCATCAATAAGCTTCTGGCATAATTCTGACTGGATATTTCAGCACTCTTCTTGGCTTCTTGACTTGTCTAAATTGGACGGTTTCCTGGCACAAACCCAGATTTTAAGCGCCGTCTACAAATTTTGAGGCCATAGCTTTGAGAAGGCTGTTCCAGAAGCTTAATGTTAGCCTGCTTTATCCATCCCAAAACCAGATTTGATGTGTCTTTGGGATCATTGTTAGAACACCCAGTTGTGTCCACGTTTCTAGTTGTTGATTAGAGGTAAAGTTGGAGAATTTGGAGGTAGTCCTCTCTAATATACGTCCACTGTGAGCTCCCGAGCCAGACACAGTTCTCTGGAGATACTTGCTTTCTTTATTTTTGAGTTACACATTATTCTCAGTGTCTTTTAAGCCCAGTCAGCTTAGCTCAACAACTGCTGCGGCCTCTCAGATTTACTCCACCGCCTTGGTCTCAGTGTGCTGCTGCATAAATAGGAGAGAGGCATATTTAGACAATGACTGACGGCTGTGCCAGCTAGCTTCTCCTGGCACTACCCCCTGAACACTCTGCTCCACCCCTTCCCTGTAACTGAGCCAAAAGCACTCCGCTACAACAAGGTCACTGAAAAAGTTTTTATCTGTCACGGATGACCTCGACCACCCTCTGCACCACTTACTGGGCGGGCAGTGGAGCACTTTTTCTAGCAGACTGATTCAGCTCTTTAATATGGGTTAGGGTTAGCCCCTAACCCTATCATACAACAAGCTGTATGCTGTGCAGCACATCTGTCTAGCAGAGAAACCACTTCTCAGTAGTTTATTTGAACCCCGTACTGTCACAACACAACACACGCTAAACCATTTAATTTCACGGCACTAGTTAACGCTCTGATATTTGCAGTGTTGTTTTACTACATTTAGTAAACAATTTTAAATTGTTTTTGCTCTTTTGGTTTTGTAATATTTTACTTTGTCATATTTTGTAATACATTATTGCTTAATATGTTTTATTTATATTCATATTTATTTTATTGTGTTGTATTTATTTTGATTCCAGATTTTTTTTGTTAACCTTACTAAGATATTTGTCTGGTCGTATTATATTCTGTTGTGTTTAACTTGAGCAGTCTTAGCTTTGATAGAAAATATCATTTACACCATCTTCATCTTGTTTTCCTTCCAACATCGGCTACATTAGCTTCACTTAGAGTTAATTCAGTGTGGGGATAATCACTGAACATTTTGCAGGTCAGAAGCAGAATTTCTTATTTCAGTATTTCCAAATATTTCCAAACCTGTTGTAAGATTGTAAAGCAGCTTTTAGTTTCAGTTTTATTGGAATATTAGAGAGCAGCTATATTAAATTCTGTTCAAGTCAGGTATATTGACGTCATCTCAAGACGCTCTATATAAGCTAAGATGCCTTAATTGTCCCCAGATACAGTGATAGAGTGACATTAAGAACACACTGCATACATCCATACATACGCCTACTCATACGCAGACTAGTTTCTTAAACGTTGAGTTCACTGTACTCAAACGGCCTTAACATTCCAGTAGAGCACCTTTGGGACGTGGAGGAGCAGGAGATTTAGATCACAGAGCTGACAAACTGGCAGCAGCTGTATGATGTCATCATGTGAAAATGGACCAAGTCTCTGAGGAATGTTTCCAGGTTTTTATTGAATCTGTGCCACAAAGAATTAAGAAGGTTCTAAATTCAAAAGCGGGTCCAAGCAGGTACTTACTAGATGTAAAAGATGTAACTAATGGTCATTTGTGGGATGATCAGAATGAGCTCTTAACAGTCAGGTTTATGCACTTACTCTTACTCTTTTTACTTTTTTAAATAATAATACCTTTGAGGTTCTTTTTGAACTGACTTCTTTTATATGCATTTTATCTCTTGATTTACTGCAGCAGACATTATTTGTGCTTCCTCTGTTTTTTGTTTTGTTTTTTTATAGAATGCAGAAGTTGAGGAAAACTGAGCATATAATAAATACACAACTAGTTCTGGGGCAGAGCATAAATTCTCAGTTCACCTTTATTCATATGGGACTAATTCACAACAACCATAGTCTCAATTGGTAGTATAAGTTGAAGAGCCACAACAATCAGATGATCCTCTCTGAGCAGCACTTGGCGACTCCTTTTTGACAGGAAGTGACCTCTGGCAGGACCAGACTTAGGGAGGGGTCGCCATTTGCTGTGACTGGCTCGAAAAAAGGAACATAAAAAACAATAGTGGCATGTAAACACAATATTATCATTATTATTATAATGACTGTATGCAAAAAAAAAAGATTTATTTTAAATCCCAGTTCTTTTTATTTCCATATATATAATGTTCATTTCATCACCCCCTTGCAAATGCGATGTTACATTCTCCGTTTGTTTAATGTGTCACGTTTAGCATACATCAACTGTACATAACTTAACAATCACCAATTTTTTTTTCTGCGACAGAATTGTGTTCAACTCCCACTAAATCCCAACGCAGAATTAAAACATGCTGCAGGCCTGGCACAAAACATAGCTACTGTGTTAAATCTGTTCCAAATGTACATCAGTGTTTGTGTGCATAATTGTGTCTTATTACGCAAACCAGTTCATAAGCAGCTCTCTTGCTTGTTCCAAGGTCAGAGACAGATTCCCGGCAGGTCTGACTTTTCTTAAGTCAACATCAAAATGCGACGAGGAGATGAGTGGCCACATTCCGACTTTGGCGTGCTGATACGAAAATGTTATGGGTGGAAAACATGTTTATGTTGAAGCACTAATCCACTAATCTGCTTTACATGAACAGGGAATTACATGTAGCACAAGTTCTTGTGCCTGAAGATCCACAGGTATGGCTAGAAAGAGAAATCCAGTGACTCAGTCAGTATTTGTGTTTCTTCTGTAGCAAATGACTATGGGCTGTTTCTGTCTGATGAAGACCCAAAGAAGGGGATCTGGCTGGAGGCTGGAAAGGCTCTGGATTACTACATGTTAAGGAATGGGGTACGCAACTCTTTCATACACTCAGATGTCACTAATTGTAAATATGTGTGGTGATTAATACATACACTCACCGAGTGACATCACTGCTTTCATTGCTTTGAATCAGCTCAGCCAGGCTGTGTTTGTTTGATGCTTCTGTAAAAAGATTCTGTTGTCTGGAGGAAGAAGAGCGGGGTGGTGCGAACGATGCAAGAAATTCAATCCTGCAGCAGAGTTTAAAAATTTCCACCATCTGTGTGATAGGACACGCTGGACTACAAGAAGAAGCAGAGGCCACTGAAGATCCGCATGCTGGACGGGACAGTGAAGACTGTCATGGTGGATGACTCCAAGATTGTCAGTGACATGCTCATGACCATATGTGCTAGAATAGGTCAGCTACAAGTCACGCACAACTCACACTTCATCATTTCCACAACAAGATACGGATTAATGCCTTTTTCCCAGTTTTTTAGCTTGTGTGTATACAATGTTACATAATTGTAGTAATTTCAGTCTGTTTGTGTGTCAGGCATTACAAACTATGATGAATATTCACTGGTGCGAGACATTGGTGAAGAGAAGAAGGAGGAAACCACAGGCACCCTGAAAAGAGACAAGACTCTTTTAAGAGATGACAAGAAGATGGAAAAGCTGAAGCAGAAACTCCACACAGATGATGAGTGTATGAGAAACACAAACCTCCCCAACAATGCTCTTTAACACACTTCCTTTATGACCTGCTTCCCAGGGACGGAGCAAAGGGCTATATCTGAATCAACATATGCTTACAGATTAGAATAAAAATATTACTAACATTAAAAAATGCACCTTGCTGCTGTAACATTTTAACTGGCTAACATATTGTCTGATATTTCATGTCATCCTGTGCGGTTTATGCTTTCCTTAGTGAACTGGTTGGACCACGGGCGGACATTGAGGGAACAGGGCGTGGAGGAGACAGAGATGTTGCTGCTAAGAAGAAAGTTCTTCTACTCAGACCAAAATGTGGATTCCAGAGATCCTGTCCAGCTTAACCTGCTTTATGTACAGGTAAAGAAAGAAATATTGGCATAGATCTGGTTTACCTGACCTTTTTATTGACATCATTTATCTTCCTTTTTTTCTGATTGTCTTGGATGCTGTGCAAAAGTCTCAAGCCACCCCTCATATCTTCATAGTCCAAGGATCCAGAGTTTCTTGTATAAGTAGTCTTGAGCAGTACTCCTCTAATCTTTTCTGAAGGTCTTTCAAAGGTTTTCTGGCTGCTTTTTCACTCATTTTCAGTCCAGTCCTTGTGCCTGACCATTTTCACAGAAATGTGTTGTTGTTTAAGCCGCTTAACATTGACCTGTGAATCATTCGAGCATAAGAAGGCACCTAACTGAAGGGATCAATCACTGATGTGTCTCCACATAACAGACAGCTTGGCAAAGAAACAGTTTGTGTTTTAGGCACTTTGTTACTAGCAGCCTGAGAGGTACAGCAGTGGGGGTCTGCAGCCGTCTCTAAAAGACGGCGGAGGCTCCGTTATGGTTTGGTGCTGTATTTCAGCCAGTGGTGTTGGAGATCATGCGATCACAGTGATCCCAAACACGCTGCCAGTGCAGTAAAAGCATGCCTGGATAGAAAAACACACAGTGCAACACTGTCAGTAATGGAATGGCCTCCCGAGAGCCCAGACTTTATTAAAGCCGTGTGGGATCGTCCTGACAGAGAACAGAACAGAAGGCAGCCGACATCCAGAGAGCAGCTCTGAATGTCCTTCAAGAAGCCTGGAAAACTTTTCGTGAAGGCTACTTAAAGCCATTACAAGAAAGCTTTCCTAAGACAGTTCAGGGTGTGCTGAAGAATAAAGGTGATCATTCCAAATACTGACTTTCAAGCTTGTTAGCGTATGTTTACATACGTATGTTTACATCTATTTCCCATTTCCCTAGCTAAATATAGAATGAGGGGCGGCTCGAGGCTTTTGAACAGTACTGTGAATTTTCTATTTCAAAAACACTATGATTATGATGATGATGATGATTTTGTGTGTGTGTGTGCGTGTGTGTGTGTGTGTGTGTGTGTGGACAGGCCCGTGATGACATCCTGAATGGATCTCATCCAGTCTCCTTTGATAAGGCCTGTGAGTTTGCAGGCTATCAGTGTCAGATCCAGTTTGGGGATCACAACGAGTCCAAACACAAGACTGGGTTTTTAGAGTAAGCACTGCTTTAAATTCACAATCACTGGTTTTCTTTTGGTTCTATTGTTGCTTAGCACTTCTGTAACAAGTTGCCTTCTTAACAGTTTTTTTTTTTTTTTTGCCATTTTAATTCTATTTGACCTTTTTCCTCATCAGTTTAAAGGAGTTCCTTCCCAAAGAGTACATCAAGAACAAAGGGGAGAAAAGGATCTTCCAGGTAAAAACGTGGATTCTGTGGACGTATTGAACAGTTCTGACTCCTGTTTATTATTGTGATTATTGACATCCAGAGTGTTTATGGATCGGGTCTAATGTAAATCTTATGTAGACGATTTATGCTTGGCTGTGTGCACTTAATACCACAGTGAGTTGCTCTAATCCTCTGACTGTCTCTCTGCAGGCACACAAAAACTGTCAGAACATGACAGAGATTGAGGCCAAAGTCAACTATGTGAAGCTGGCCAGGTCTCTGAAAACCTATGGTGTGTCCTTCTTTCTGGTCAAGGTGAGAAGATCAATGATTACTAAAGTAGAGGAGATCAGATTTGATTTGGCATTAAATCGTCTGCTGTTGGAAAGCCTGTTTATTTCCCTTACATGGTGAAAATGCAGTTGTGGGTTGAGCAGCAGAGTTGAGTATGTGGGCTGTGCCCATGAAAAACTTGCCAAATGTTCTCCAGTGCCAAACAGCTGATTCTGCTTCTGACTCTGGCTTGGTGTTGTTTTTTGGATCGGATGATTGAAGTCTGACGAAACAAAACATATTGGCAATTTATCAATTTAGCAAACAGGGGCCTCAGCAGCATGTGGAAGAACCACACACAGCCACAGCAGCCTGGCACCTCCTCCTCATGATGGTCACCAGCTTGGTCACGCACTGCTGTGGGATGACATCCCATTCTTCAACCAGCAATCATGCACGAAGCATTACAACAATACAACAAAGAAATAACTGACCAAATATGAATTTTTGTTCTAAATTTATATTGAAATGCAGGGACTATAAATAGTTTGAATATTTTAAAGTCAGGGGTGCATTTATACAGCGCCTTCGTGACTTATGCCAAAAGAATGCAGTTGGGATCCAGCTGAGCTGTGCTTCATTCACAGCTCCATTGTTGTATTATTTACAGTGCAGAGCATTTGTTCTTCAGCAGTCACATTTCTGTAGTTTAGAGTTACTTTGTTGACATTTGATCTGTTTTGCAGCTGGCTGCAAAATAGTTTAGACACATTGTTTCCCCTGTGTTAATCATTGAGCACTCTTGTGATTTAATATCAGTGCAGCTTTAGCTCTAAGACCCTGTGCTTAATATGTGATTAACACGAAATAATTTATTTGATACCTTGTTGCATTTTTCTATATTAGCTTTTCTGGCCGATGTATATATTACGTATATAATGTATGGTGTTGGAGTGTAAAAATAACAGATAAGCTACCAGAACTTTTAAACTTATTATTATTTCAATTGTGACCAGTTGGAAAGTGAAATCCCCGGAGTCATGGGGAGCAACAAGACATCCATACAACAAAAGCACGCAATAGGCCTGAGGCCTGAGGCCCACGGCACAAAACAGGATTAAGGGCTTAGCAAGGTAACTTCAGGTTACTAAGAGCATGCAACACTCTCAAGCTGGCCCACTGAGGTTGGCCAACTCCTCTCCCCAGCTTTTGTACTCCAGTGCAGACTGCAGAGTGGGGTCTGCTGTGCACTGGAACCACAGGTGAAAGGGGGTGACACCTGAGTCATGGGGAGCAACAATGCACACCTGCACAACAAAACACAGCAAACCTGAGGCCTGTACTATAAAGCAGGATTAGGGGCTTAGCAGGTTAACTTCAGGGGTTAGCACTAGGCTTTCAGTGTAACAAAGTGGGTACATCATCATGGTAACCCGTGCTTTGTTCCTCCTGAATCTGAGGTTCAACCAATGGATTGACTGTCCTCACCAGTACCTTGATGGATCTTCTCAGGGAAGCTGAGAGGCGCGAACCCTTGCTATACGCTTGGGTACAGCAGGCCTTGCCGGGTTCTTCCCCTGCCAGCTAATCCAACTCGATTAGTGGTTCAGCTGCTCTCTTCATTGGAGTGTCCAAATCCAATCAGGTCCGATTATACAATTCCAAAATCGATCACCGACCTGGTGACCTGGTGCCAAGTGCACTTATGAACACAGTTTTGCTCAAATGTGGTGTTTGTTATGGACAATCTGTGATCAGCATGGAAGTCCATTGATAAATCTGCTTGTGTTCATATTGAGCAGACCCAATCACGTCCCTCCAGGTTTCACTATCATAAACTGCATAAGCAGTTCAGAGTACCCATACTCAGATCTCAGCAACCTTGGCCTAAATGTAAAGGTCAGAGGGCAAGTTTGTGGAAAATCTCTTGGACTCGAGAACGACGTGACCTGGGATGTTCAAGTTCACACCGTAGATGCAGACAGTTCACGCTAACTCATCAACCTTCACACTGTTCACTGACTTTACTACAACAGTTTGTGTGTGTGTTGTGAACCTGTGGAGCTGAACTAATGTCCACACATAATTTTTGTATAGTTTTAAAAAGAGGTGCAAAGAAGAGGAAGATGTTCAGATTTCAATGAGTATCTATTTATTTAGTTCCAATTTTGCAGGCAACATTCCAAAACTGGTGTGGATGTAAAATGAGGAAGCTGTAAAAACTATATATGATAATTCTTATTTCATATAGTGTCTTTGAACAAAACAAAACAAACATTTGTTGTCCGTTTATTTTCACTCCCTGCAGGAGAAAATGAAGGGGAAGAACAAACTGGTGCCTCGGCTTCTGGGTATAACCAAAGAGAGTGTGATGAGGGTTGACGAGAAGACCAAGGAGGTAATCCAGGAGTGGAACCTGACTAACATCAAACGTTGGGCTGCTTCGCCGAAGAGCTTCACCCTGGTGAGAATTCTGTGTTTACCTTCATTTCTAACCAAAGTTTGTGCATAAACTCACTCACTGAGAAAACCTCGGATCTCGATGGGTTAAAAACATCGTGCTGATATCGGTACTGATGTGGACTGAGTTAGGAACACATGATTCTACGAGGTCGGCGTGTCCCTCCATGGATGTGCCTCCCCAGACCATCACTGACCCACCACCAAACATTTTCTTTCTCACTAAGGCATGAACTAAAATAACTCTGTCTTCTTGGAAGGCTTTCTTACATCAGTGGGAGACACAAAGACAGTTCTGTATCTCCTGATTTTTAGATTTTGTGTGTGTTCACGTATATGTATTTTTGCGCACGTTTAAGTGTGTTAGTGAACGAGTGAGTGTGTGCGGATGTAAGCCTTTAAAGGAGCACGTGGTGGCCGCAACGTGTGAGCGTATCAGCCTTCTGCAATTCTTACTTTGTATCTGTTTTAGTTTAAATTTGTACACCAATAAATTCAAGAGAGGTTTCACCTTTTTCCAGATTCCGATGTGCTTCCAATTTCTTCTGTGGTAATTTCTGACTGTTCTGTGTTTTGGTGTAAAATAGATGACATAATTCACCCGTTCAATAATCGTTTTATTTTCCAGCAAAATCTATAAGGTCATTTAACTCCTGGATGTTTGCTCTGCCTTTAGGACTTTGGAGATTACCAGGATGGTTACTACTCTGTGCAGACCACTGAGGGAGAGCAGATAGCTCAGCTTATTGCTGGTTACATCGACATCATCCTCAAAAAGGTCAGCGGCATTATTACGTTGATAAAATGTATTTTTTCTTTTTCTTTAAAGTTTCTTGATTTTAGAACAGTAAACAAAGAAACTATCAATCCTTTAAAACTGCATTTTATGTGATCCAGTGTGTCACCACGTTTTTGACTCCTAACAGAAAAAGAGCAAAGACCACTTTGGATTAGCGGGAGACGAAGAGTCAACCATGCTAGAAGACTCTGTGTCACCCAAAAAGTAAGTGTGTGCGTTACCACCCAACAGTTTTCTGGACTTGACACACACAAGTTAGTTTCTCTACGCAGCACTCCAAGAAAGATCAATGACTGGTTCTTAGACAACACTTTTCTGCTTGAGCACTCGAAGCATTTTATAGCACACGTCTTCATTCAACAATTCATACGAGCACTTTTTCCTACACTTCATCTATCTATCTAACATTTGCGCTCACATTCACACTCAGCAAGGATACTTTGGCCTGCAGACTGAAGCAGCCAGGGATTGAACCGCCAACCTTCCGATTAGTAGGTGACCTGCTCTGGCTCCTGAGCCACAGCCACCCCCTAGCCACATCACTGCTCTGCATAGAAAGATGTGCAGAGTGGTGATATATAGGATGTGGTGTGACAGGAAGCAGCAGTGGGTGACTGAGGGACTTTGGGATCAATAGATTCAATTGTGGGCAAATTCTTTCAGAAATATCCAGCCAGCCTTCCATTTTCTGCCACACTCATTCTTTTGGTCACTGTCCAGAGCGCGTGACCATAGGGGAGGGGAGGGCTGTAACTCTACAGCTTCACTTTTACAGTAAGCGCTCTCTTTACTGCAGCAGACCTGTGCAGTGTCTGCATCTCCTCGTCTCCAGCTCGTCTGTCAGTCTCCCGCTCCCCTCTCCCCTCACTTGTGAACGAGACCCCGAGATGCTTAAATTCCTCCACTTGGGGATGTGAACCAAGCTCTCACTGCAGCTGTACGAGCACCGAATGGCTCAGAGCAATGGGACAGATAGCCCGTACTCCTGAAGAACCTCCCTTATGATCCTCCAAGGGACACAGTTGAATGCCTTCTCCAAATCCATTTGGATTTGCTCTGGCAAATGGATAGTTCCATAAAACTCATGAAGACTGAATGGGCAAACTCTCATGCACCCTTAAATATACTTAAGAGGGAAAAGAGTCGGTCCAGATCTGACGAGACAATCACAAACTTGATCACTGCAACCTCAGGCTTTCAGAACTAAGTTCTTTCTAATGCCACTCCAGGTCCACAGTGTTGCAGCAGCAGTTCAACAGGGTCGGGAAGGTGGAGACGGGCTCAGTGGCCCTGCCGGCCATCATGCGCTCTGGAGCTGGTGGACCAGAGAGCTTCCAGATGGGCTCCATGCCTCAAGCCAAGCAGCACATAACCAGTGGACAGATGCACAGAGGACACATGCCTCCACTGGTGAGATCAATGTCACAAAGGATGAAACTAAACTGTGATATGTGTTTAGTCTGTCTCTTCAGTATCCTTAAACTTAAATATGACAGACTGACATCTGTGTAAACCCTTTTGAAAATGGGCCAATCTGCTTGAAATGAACGCTGATGGATTCTTCAGATATTTCAGTTCTTTCTCACGGCAACATTGGAAACAGAATCCATACTGAGCAGCTAATCGTGATCTGTAGGACTGCTTAAATCTGCAGTGACGAGCTAGAAAACATCAGAGGCTTTTACAGGAATTAGGAATTAGATATTTGTGAGTTGTTATTACAGTATTCCAAACAGCAAAAGGCAATTTTAAAAATATATACATTATTTTATTAGTTATCAGAACTATTATAGTGATATTTTTATTATTGCAATCACAGAATTTTATTCACAATTTCTATTAATTCAGTAAATTCACTTTTTTGTGCCCACAGACTTCAGCACAGCAAGCCCTGACTGGAACCATCAACTCCAGTATGCAGGCTGTCCAGGCTGCCCAAGCTTCCCTGGATGACTTCGATACTCTGCCCCCATTAGGAACAGACGCTGTGAGACTGAACTCCATTTGCTTGGATCGATTCAAGTGCCAGTGAGATAGTGAAAGTCTGTTCTAAATGTGGATTGGATTTTTTTTTTTTTTTTGTTTCTTTAAGGCATCTCAAGCCTGGCGCAAAAACAAGATGGACGAGTCCAAGCATGAAATCCATTCGCAGGTGGATGCCATTACAGCAGGCACGGCCTCCATGGTCAACCTCACTGCAGGTATAACAGAGTAATATCTGCCCTTGTAATCATATTTCTGTGGCCCAATACTTTTGTCCAAATAGTGTGCGTTATCTCTCTGACAGTGTGAGTCTTAAAAGACGATTCTGAAGTCAGAATAACAAAGTCAATCGAAATTGTTCTACTGATCGTTATTCCACATGTGGGGGGGGGGGGGGGGGGGGGGGCGGGGGGGGGGGGGGGGGGGGGGGGG
>JAVDPK010002829.1:20927-43822 GCA_034780415.1 Cichlasoma orientale
TGTGTGTGTGTGTGTGTGTGTGTGTGTGTGTGTGTGTGTGTGTGTGTGTGTGTGTGTGTGTGTGTGTGTTTCCAGGCAGTGGCAGAGCAGATTCCTCAGCTGGTTCAGGGAGTCAGAGGCAGCCAGTCTCAGCCTGACAGCCCCAGTGCGCAGCTGGCTCTCATCAGTGCCAGCCAGAACTTCCTGCAGGTGACTGTCACACCAGCAGCTCCACACAGTGAACACACAGTGAACACACAGTGAACACACAGTGAACACAGACCGTACATACTGAATATTGCAATCAAACTGAAGTGCTGCAGCACTGCAGCAGTGTAGTAACAGACCAGCAAAACAAAAGCTGTCACACAGCTTTTTTTTATATAATAAACAGTACTGTTAAAATATTTAACTTGAATTAAAATATTTATTTTACTGCTCTGTGCACTAAATCCTAAGAATAATGCTTTTCTGCAGCATTATTTTCCTGTCCTACTGGCAACAGTGTTACATTTTACTGTTACACTTTTATGTTCTTTCTAAATATTTATTACCATGTTATCATCATCATGGGGTAATGTATAGGATTGGAGTAGACAGCACTCATCATTTTGTGCAGAAGAAGAGTCATATAATATATATAACGCCACCATGGTGATACTCATTATTTCTGACTGGGGTTTTAGGGTTTGTAAAGTCAGCTGATGCAAATGTCTGTTAAACATCCTTTGTAGTAACACGCCTCTCAGTGTGGAGTATAAAGTTATACGGCGTTCTAAAGCAGCAACAAGTTCAGACGTTGCTATGACAACTAATCATTAGTTACTAGAGAGGAGCTGAAAAAGAGTCAGAAAGCTTAAAGCAGCGTGCTTCTCCTCTGGCTGTGCTTTCATTCAGTTTTTTGTCTTGTGTCTATTTACATTTTAGGAACTAGAGATAAGAATGAGGAGGTTTTAAGAGTCAATAGAGCATCAGCATTTCTGTTTTAGAATAAAACACTTTAATGAAATCTCTTTCTGTCCTCTGCCAGCCTGGTGCTAAGATGGTCACAGCCTCCAAAGCTGCTGTTCCCACCATCAGTGACCAGGCTTCAGCTATGCAGCTCAGCCAGTGTGCTAAGAACCTGGCCAGTGCCCTGGCAGAGCTCCGCACTGCCTCACAAAAGGTAGTACTAATCATTTTTTTTCATACTTTTTAAGATATTCTGATTTCACGTCACTGTACTCCTTTTGTTGTTGTTGTTGTTGTTGTTGTTGTTGTTTTAAACCTGTGAATAAAGTCAGGCCATGTCTACATAAAGCTGTGGCAGGTTTAGACCTCGTGTGAATTCTGTTTATAGTTGTGAGAAAATAATATCAAATATTTACAGGTGGATTTTTTGTGTATATCTAAACACCAAAAGTAAGTGTGTCTGAGGGACGTCACTGGATTTTTGATGTATTTGCACAATACAAAAGCAAAACGGAAAACATTAAAGCAAGTGCGGATCATAAAAGAACAACTAAATGAAGCTGAAGGGAAATAATTGCTGATAATAAAGTTTCTAAAAGCTTGTCATTGTTTTAAAGTCACTAAAGACGGTTGCCAGTCTTATCTCACTGAGCAAGCTGTTCCACAGTTTCCACCAAGGCCTCTGAATAACTATCAGAGCCACAGTCAGCAGTCTCAAATGAACAGGTTAACAAGGTGGTTGAAAAGTCCTCGATTGAGCACATATGGATTAAGTAAAATAAAAAATGTGGATATGATTGGTGCAGCCAGTGTAATTATGTATCAGCCTGTGTTCTGTAGCAGCTCTCAGTAAAGTGAGTTCTGACTGATGCTAAAGAGACAGAGTGCTAAAAAAAACATGTGTTTGAGCTTTTGAGAAATATCAGACAAGACTGATCGAACTCCAGATTCCTTTTTGCATTTTTAAATTCAAAAAAAATATGACTGAATGACATTTTTTTAACTTTAAACAGATCAGCATCCAGAACAATTCCCAGATTTCCTGATATTTCTGGTCAAAAAATAACCATTTGAACCAAGTGAGCCAGAGATTCTGCAGAAAAGGAAATTTTCTCATTTTGGGCCGAACGTCTCGTTTTATTTCAAGTGCCTTCTTATTCCACGAGTGCTCCCATCATTCAGTAGCTGCAGAACCACCTTTAGCAGGTCCCACCACAGCATTTCGTTTGGGTTGAGGTCTGACCTTTGACCTGAAATCTTTTCTTTTTCAGCCGTTCTGTTTGCTGCTGTGCTTGGGTTCACGGGCCTGTAGCTGTCAGACAGACGGCCCCATGTTTGCCTCTAGAGTACTTTGATATACTGAGGAGTTCACAGTGGGCTCACTGCATGGAGCTCAGGTCCTGTGGCTCTTATGCTGTGTAGCACTTGTGTTTACATATGTCCCTTTAAAGAAAACAATAGTGAGAAATAAAATTACAAAGAAGTTACTCAGATTTATTGCCTCAGAAGTGAGTACAAGCTGCACATGCATGAGACTTATTATCAAACTGAAGTGTTAAAAACACCACATTTAGGACCATATAAAAACTATATTCTGTACTATGCATCCGAAGATTTAATAAAATATTAATATTGATTTAAAACCACTGATATAGTTCTATCTTATGCAAATTAGATATTTTATTTCACTGATTGCAGACTGAAATATTTAATCTTTTTCTTTATCTCAGGCTCAGGAAGCTTGTGGTCCACTAGAAATAGACAATGCTCTGTCAATGGTGAGAGATTTGGAGAAGGAGATCCAGGAGGCCAAAGCTTCAGCTGAAGCGGGCAAACTCAAACCACTGCCAGGAGAGACGGTAAGACACACACGAAGAAGGCGTAAACAAAAGATTATGTTTATGAAAATAAAAATTGAAGAATTATTTTTCAGACAGTAGTAACGACCAGTTTCTTTCCACGTCTCTTTGTCCAGCTTGAGAAATGCTCCCAGGATCTGGGTAACAGCACCAAGGCTGTGAGCTCAGCCATAGCCCAGCTGCTGAGTGAAGCCACCCAAGGCAACGAGAACTACACTGGTGAGTTTAACATAACCACAAAGGTAGAAACATCTATTAATTTAATTTTAAGCAAATTAGGTCTTTGGCTGTCCCATAATGTAAATCCTGAATTACGTCTTTCTCCACACCTGCCCGTCCCGCTGGGTCCAGGTATGGCAGCCAGAGATGTTGCCCAGGCGCTAAAGTCCGTAGCCTCAGCTGCCAGAGGAGTCGCTGCTACCACAGATGACGCAGCAGCACGCAGTGCCATGCTGGACTGTGCTGGGGATGTCATGGATAAGTCATCCAACCTCATTGAAGAGACCAAGAGGGCCATTGCTAAACCAGGAGATGCAGAGAGTCAGCAGAGGCTGGCCCAGGTTAGAGTTTGTTATTTCTGATTGTTTATTTAAATTGATTAAATATATCATTTTCCTAATGTCCTCAAAATATTTTACTTCTACAATGTTCAGTTCTAAAGGTGATGATATAAAAACATTAACATGTTTGGTGCTATTTGTAATACAAGACTGTTGGCTGGTTAGGAATAGAAAATATCTCGTATATTGTAATTCCAATCAGCATGTGTTTGTGTGTGTGTGTGAAGGTGGCTAAAGCAGTTTCCCAGGCCTTGAACAGGTGTGTGAACTGCCTTCCTGGTCAGAGGGACGTGGACAACGCCATCCGCGCTGTGGGCGAGGCGAGCAAGTCTCTCCTGGCAGATTCTGTAAGTACCAGTTTTTAATAAATGTAGATTACAGCGGCTGATGTAAAGATCTGAGATGAATAGTGTTTTTACCTAATGGGGGGTCTTCACTTTGATAATCCTCTGAATTAACCACTCAGGTCCCGGTGCCTGTTGTTCTTTTCCTGATCTATTCGACTTCTTTTTCCTCTGTTCTTTTTCTTTCTCTTCTTTCTTTCTCTGTGAAACTAAATAGCACAGCAAACTAGTCTTTCTGGTCCAAAATTGCACATATCGAGGGAGACTGGGAGAAAGTCTTTGGAGATAAGTTAATTGTGCATGCTTTTTTGTGATGATGGAACTACAGTTTATGGAGCAGGACTGGTTGCTTACAGTTCTGACAGTGATGAAACCATCAGTAATGTCTTTTTGACACTTTTTGTCATCGTTTTTTTTATTTTACGTGATATTTAAATTAAACTTTTTACGAGCAACTACGTTTAAATTTTTTTGTTTCCAGTTGTTCCTCTGCTGTAGTCAGTATCCTTCTCTGTATTGCTGCTTGCAGTCTTACGATCCTCTTCTTCCCAACATAGTTCCCATCTAGTGGAAGGAGCTTCCAGGAGGTTCAAGCTCATCTCAACGAGGTTGCGGCTGGTCTAAACCAGTCAGCCAATGAAGTGGTCCAGGCATCCAGAGGGACCACGCAGGACCTGGCCAGGGCCACTAGCAAGTTTGGACAGGAATTCAGCAACTTCCTGGAAGCTGGTGTTGACATGGCCGGAACATCCCAGGTCAGTTTGACTGGCTTTACGGTACTGCACACGAACTGCAGACTACCCAGGCTGATATTCTTTGAAGCTGGATGATCATGAGACGTGTGATTTAGGTGAAAAAATATTAACTGTATTAGCCATACAGTTTCTAAATGTCTCTACATATCATCCTCCTCCTCTCCTCTAGTCTAAAGAGGACCAGACGCAGGTGGTGTCTAACCTGAAGACAATCTCCATGTCATCAAGCAAGCTGCTTTTAGCAGCAAAAGCTCTGTCCACTGATCCCAGCTCCCCCAACCTCAAAAACCAGCTGGCAGCGGCTGCCCGGTAAAAAATAAAGAAAAAAAGTTATTTTCCTCATTTTTCTGCCACTTTGTTTTTACCACCTGTCTATTATTTTTTTTTTACATCTCTTGTCATTTGTGTTTGCAGGGCAGTTACAGATACCATCAACCAGCTCATCACCATGTGCACTCAGCAGGCTCCAGGTCAGAAGGAGTGTGATAATGCTCTCAGAGAGCTCGAGGTAACAGCCGCCGTCGGACGTTTGATGTGAAGTGCTTAGTGTCAGAAATAAACAATAAACAGTGAATATTCAAGCATACAGAGGTCATGTGACACTCGGGTGAGATGTGCAATTGCAGTGTGCGTCACTCAGGAATGTATATACTGTGTTTGTGTGCAGTCAGTGAAGGGGATGCTGGAGAACCCGACAGAAGCCATCAACGACCAGTCATACTTTGACTGCATCGACAGCGTCATGGAGAACTCTAAGGTACTTTGATTCCTCTTTTCTAGAATTGAACGGGATCATTTAAAAAAGCAGCAAAAGTTTGATTCCTGAGCTCTGACCTACACTCTGTTATGGCTCCTTCAGTGCTTTGCTTCACACTGTGTTTCTCCAGTTTGATCATCATATAAAGAAGGATGTTCTCTGGTTTTCTGTCATTAGGTCCTCGGTGAGTCCATGGCTGGTATTTCTCATAATGCCAAAAACTCAAACCTGCCAGAGTTTGGTGATTCAGTCAGCACTGGCTCCAGAGCCCTTTGTGGCCTCACTGAAGCAGCTGTACAGGTAAAATCCAGACTGCAGGTTACTTTATTATTACTTTAAGACACCAGCTCAGAGACAAGAGAAGTAAGCTGCACTCTAAGATCTCTATTTTGGCTTGTGTTGCACTTGTTTTTACATGCTGTAAACTAATAAGTGTTTTTATGAACTCTCTAGGCTGCCTATCTACTGGGTGTATCAGACCCCAACAGTACAGCAGGTCAGAAGGGCCTGGTAGACCCCGCTCAATTTGCCCGAGCCAATCAGTCTATTCAGATGGCCTGTCAGAACCTGGTGGATCCAGCTTGCACTCAGTCTCAGGTATATGCTTACCTCATTGCAAGCTCACAGTAATTGTTTCACAGTCTTCTTTCACTGATTATTGAGTCTTAATCTGAGCGAATGTATCATTGCTGTCTCTCTGTCCAGGTGCTCTCTGCAGCAACCATTGTGGCCAAGCACACCTCTGCGCTCTGTAACGCCTGCAGACTGGCCTCCTCTAAAACCCCTAACCCTGTTGCCAAGAGGCAGTTTGTCCAGTCAGCCAAAGAAGTGGCCAACACCACTGCCAACTTGGTCAAATCCATAAAGGTTTGCAGTAAAAGACATTTCAAACACATCAGTGTCATTCATACGTACATAAACACATACACTGAGAGTCAGTTGCCTTTGTAAAAATCACACTGTCAAATCCACTCAACTAATATTCAAACCCATAAAAACTAGACTAAAACAGTCCATTCCAGGGTTAAAAAATAAATGGAAAAAAATAATGAAAAATACAAAACATTGATGAAACAAGAGCTCATCGGCTCACTTTTGACTTTGCTCCCCATAAGAATATGTAAATTACTTTAGAAATGTGGACTGCTGAGAAGTTCTTATGGAAGTCGTGTCTCCTGCATAGGCTTTAGATGGAGCCTTTAACCAGGAGAACAGAGAGAAGTGCAGAGCTTCCACTGGTCCCCTAATAGAAGCTGTGGACAACCTGACTGCCTTTGCCTCCAATCCCGAGTTCGCCAGCATTCCTGCTCAGATCAGCCCCGAGGTACGTCCAGTTTTCCATTTTAACTGCACTTCTGTGCACAATATCTCAGTTGGACTGAGGCTGGAACTGGAAGTCACCATTAACATTAACATTAAGATTAAATTCCTCTTGTGGTACATTTTTTATGTATCAGGATATTTTCATGCTCTCCCTCAGGGTCTTGCAGCTATGGAGCCCATTGTGGTAGCAGCTAAGATGATGCTGGAAAGCTCGACCGGCCTCATCCAGACTGCCCGCTCTTTGGCTGTCAACCCCAAAGACCCCCCCAAGTGGTCAGTGCTTGCTGGACACTCCAGAACTGTGTCTGACTCCATCAAGAAACTCATCACCAACATGAGGTACACTCTGCTCTACACACTGGCCTCCTCTACTACTACTACTACTACTACTACTACTACTACTACTACTACTACTACTACTACTACTACTACTACTGTCTGAGCTCTCTGTCACCTTTACAAGTTGGAAAAAATTGATCATATTGCAAAATTAAATAAAGAGCCTAGAAACCAGTGTGATAATGAAAAAGAGAAAAACCCTATCTAGTAATTACACCCTTCATCTCATGTGTGCCTTTGTGCAGAGAAAAAGCTCCCGGCCAGAGAGAATGCGATGACGCTATCGAGGCACTGAACGGCTACATCCGGGAAGTTGATCAGGCCTCTCTGGCTGCCATCAGCCAGCAGCTAACACCACGAGAGGACATCTCAATGGAGGTAAGCATGCACGCTCCACTGTAGGAGTCTCACTGATTCTGTATGAATGCAGCAGCACACTTGAATTGCTGTACTGTACTGTTGCATTACACTTGATTGTTTGAAAATAGATGTTGAATGTATGAAAGGTTTTCATGAGGAAGCACAAAAGTATTTGTGAGGGGAAAAATAGTACAGGAAGCCAGCCTGTCAAAAGATCATGTACACCTTCAGAGAATGATAAAGGATACTTTGTAATTAAATCAGCACACATTGTTCCTTGTTATGTGTAATATGTATGTTCTTAGACATAGAAAATGAAGCTGAATTTGTGCCTAAATTAAAGTATATGAATTTGACTTATAGTTCATGTGTGTGTGTGTTTCAGACTCTCCATGAGCAGATGGCTGCCTCAGTCCATGAGATTAGTAAATTGATTGATCCTGTGGCCGTGGCTGCTCGATCTGAGGCCTCCCAGCTAGGACACAAGGTACATCTTAAGAAAACAGCTTTTTACAGATGACGCAGTGTCATATAAGTTTTGAGAATTTGGTTGTCATGTTCCTTTTATTTTAGAATCTCTTTTGAACTTGAATAAAACCTGATTTATTGCCCTCACACTTCAATAGGTCTCTCAGATGGCCAGCTACTTTGAGCCCCTGATCATGGGAGCCATTGGCACAGCATCCAAGATTCTCAATAGTCAACAACAGATGGCTGTTTTGGACCAGACCAAAACCCTGACCGAGTCTGCCCTGCAGATGCTCTACACGGCCAAGGAGGCTGGAGGAAACCCCAAGGTAATGAAACTTGTAATATAAAGTCTTCAGGTAATCTGTACTCAGTCACACTCTAGATCTGTGATCAAGGTCCACAGTACCCTGAACATTTAAACACTGCTCGCTCCATCGTGCTTCCTTTATCCAGGCAGCCCACATGCACGAGGCCTTGGAGGAGTCGGTGCAGATGATGAAAGAAGCAGTCGACGACCTGGGCGCCACACTGGCTGAAGCGGCCAGCGCCGCAGGTGCTGTGGGTGGCATGGTGAACTCCATCAATGATGCCATCAATAAAATGGAAGACACACCCGTGGTTGAGCCTGACGGCACCTTTGTGGACTACCAGACTACCATGGTTAAGACGGCCAAGGCCATCGCTGTCACTGTGCAAGAGATGGTAAAGCACTCTGATTACTATACATGGGCCATTGTTTTTAGTTTGTTACTCATGAGTTTTTCCATAAAAAGAAAGGAAGTACCATATCTCTCAAAGAAGGAAAAACATATGTCTCGGGAGACGATGTCACCTCAATGAAATCTGTGATCTGTCCATTAATGATAAGGAAACATTTCAAACATTTCAGTAACTTACACCCTCTCATTTCTCTTCAGGTGACCAAGTCTAACACCAACCCAGATGACCTCGGAGGATTGGCTAACCAGCTGACCAATGAGTTTGGAAATCTGGCAAATGAAGCCAAATTTGCAGCCGTTACTGCAGAGAATGATGATGTAACTGAGACTAATTGTATCTGCAAGCCATGTGACTTCCAAGTGTCTTTTCCACAGTTTTCATGTTGTTATGTCTTTGTTCCCAGATTGGTTCACACATTAAGAAGCAGGTGGGTGAGTTGGGTTTCACCTGCACAGGTCTGGTGACCAAAGCTGGAGCTCTACAGTGCAGCCCGAATGACACCTTTACTAAAAAGGAGCTGATTGAAAGTGCGCGGAAAGTCTCTGAGAAGGTCCGAACAAAGCTTGATAACTTTTGAATAATTATTTGGTCAGTTCTCATCTCTATTGCATCAAAAGCCGTAAAGATGAGACCTTTCCTGCTACTATGACCATTCATGAGGCTTTTATTCTTAATTTAGTATTTAAAAAAAAAAAAATCTTTACCACACGATCTGCACAGTAAATCCAAATTCCACTCACAACAGCTTGATCTTCTTGCAGGTCTCCCACGTGTTAGCATCTCTGCAGGCAGGTAACCGTGGCACCCAGGCCTGTATCACTGCTGCCAGCGCAGTGTCTGGAATCATTGCAGACCTGGACACCACCATTATGTTTGCCACCGCTGGAACTTTGAACCGCGAGAATGCCGAAACCTTCGCTGACCACAGGTACTAATTACCGCAGAGACCCTCTGCAGACTGTTGCATACATGTTAACACTAGCGCCATGGTGATGATCAGGTGTTTGGAACATCAGGGATATATTTTACACATGTAAACATCTTATTTTGGTTTCAGAAACCTGAATATGATCTTAACCTTATTTTGAGAAAGTAAACATTACACGTGGAGTAGTACTGAGTGGTGGGAGAAGAAACTAGGGCCCTGCTGAAGAAAGCAGGTTTAGTGAAAACCCTGAAGTGAGGAATACTTTGGGCTTTCTGCACCAGCATGAAGCCAAGCTAAACTTTGAGCAAAAGTCATATAATGATTTTCTTTGTGACTCTGTTTATGATTTATGTTTTTACAGAGAATGCATCCTAAAGACAGCCAAGGCTCTGGTGGAGGACACCAAGTTGCTGGTAGCTGGTGCTGGAGCCAGTCAGGAGAAGCTGGCCCAGGCTGCCCAGTCCTCGGTGTCCACCATTACCAAACTGGCAGATGTAGTAAAACTGGGAGCAGCCAGCCTGGGCTCTGAAGACCCAGAGACCCAGGTATGGGCCGCAAAAACATGTTGTATCTTTGTCTGCTTCTATACTGGCAAGCAGGTGCTGTTTTATGTATTTATGTAGCTACAGTCAAACGTTTGGACACACGATGTCCAAACCTTTGACTGGTACTGTGTGTAAATGTGCTTCTTATGTAAAGGTTCAGCGCTTAACAAGTTTTTTAGACCGCCTGTCATTAAAACAAGAAAACAAATACTTTAGAAATCAGGTTAAAACTTATTTTAAATTATTGGGCAAATTACAAACTGAACTCACATTTTTATACCCAAATTTGAGCCGGCACACCATTACAGAAATATAAAAATGATTTTGCTAATTCCCAGTACTGTGCCATAAACCTGAGATTTGGTGGTGGTGGTCTAATAAATTTGTTAAATGCTGTAGTGAAACTCTGTGCTCTGCTGTCTGCAGGTGGTGTTGATCAATGCCGTTAAGGATGTGGCCAAAGCCCTGGGTAATCTTATTAGCGCCACTAAGGCAGCTGCAGGCAAGCCTCATGATGACCCCAGCATGCTGCAGCTTAAGAATTCTGCTAAGGTAAGATACAAAGCTCACAATCAGTTCAAGTCAGTGTTATTTACATGCAGCCGGTTACAGCATTTTATGTTCTATAGTAAAGACTGGAGGGAGGTCTCAACAGGAATCCTCTATGAGCAAGCATTAAAACAGAAAGCTCCTAATTTGGTTAATATTGCACAGATGAAAGAAGGCGGCTGGGAGAACCATCTTCAATTGAAAGAAAAATTTGATAAGCCAGCTAACTCAATCTAACAAATGATTAAACCTGGATTCCACACCGTCAGCTAATAATGCTTTAATGGTCAAAATGATTTTTTTTTTCTAAAACTGCCTTTGAGCAGGCACATCATGGGATCATGGTTTCAATAGCAAAATGGCTGGTGATGGAGTGGAACCTGTTCAGGGTGCACCCGCCTCTCACCCTGTGACATCTGGGAAAAGCTCCGGCTCCCATGAATTGGATAAGTGGTTCAGAAAATGGGAGGATGGGATAGCAAATCTCTACCAGTTTGTGTTTGTAGTGTGACAGAAAGAGAAACATTGTCCTGGGTGTGTTTTCTGTCTCTTAGAGGTCACATTACCATGTGGGTAGGTGTTTGGTCAAATCAGGTTTCATGGGATATTTTTATCCTCCCGTGCAAAAGAAGGTGGGAGAACAACAGTAATGATGTGCAGGAGCATGTTGGCTACATGAAGTCTAGATGGAAATCTTGATTCTTAACATGTAGAACAAGAACTGGCTCTGGGGGTTTTTGCAGTGATGTTGCTGATCTGGACCATGTTGCCAGACAACCTGACAATTTTCAGCTTGGTTTGATCAAATGGAGTAAAACTTTGATGGCTGCAGGTTCTTAGCATCAGCATCACACTGACTGCATCGTAGAAATGAACAAGAAGCATACCGAGGGTGCAAACCTCTGTCAGGGAAGCTCCCTCTCTGGGCAGTATTTACTTTTAAGGAAATAGTACTGGACTTTATATATATTCATTTTATTTTCATTTTTCTTTTTAAACATACTTTAAAAAGTTTGTAGTGCAGTAAAAATCAGATAAGAGCAGCATGACAGATGTTTACTTTGATAATAGGTATTGATTTGTAAATAAGTGGACATGAATTATATAATATTATACTACAGTATATTTCTAACTAACCAGGCAGCTCATTGTCTTTGTCTTTGCAATACTTTCACATTTTGGTGTCAACTTGAAAGAAAAGCAGATGTGACATCATATTTGTGACATGTGATATCCTCATATAACTGCAACATGTTTGTGACATGTACCATCAAAGTAAGTTCCATCAAAAATTCAGATATTTCAGATAATTGCATAATCCTAATCTATTACCTGACCTGGCTGCTGCAGGTGATGGTGACCAATGTAACATCCCTCCTGAAGACTGTGAAGGCAGTGGAAGATGAAGCCACCAAGGGGACCAGAGCTTTGGAGGCCACTATTGAACACATCAAACAGGAACTGGCTGTGAGTGTGACGTTTTTATCAACAGTGGAATAAATGTTTCTTTACGGTTTGAGCCAGTTGGAGATGCCCCTGCCAAGGATTCAGTTAGAACACTCACCTGGATGAGGACTGGCCATGTGACAGGAGATTCCTCCATGGGGGCAAAGGTCACGGGTGGCCGAACAGCATCTGAAATATCTGATAATCACACGGCAGTGGAAAGCGTTTAGAATAAGAGAGTGTGTCCAAACATTTGACTGGTACTGTAAGTAAACAAGTGTACAAAGAAAACTAACATTGAACCTGTTTTATCACACAGGTATTCAGCAGCTCTGACCCACCATCAAAGACCACCACGCCGGAAGAGTTCATCCGCATGACTAAAGGAATCACAATGGCAACAGCAAAGGCAGTGGCTGCTGGGAACTCTTGTCGTCAGGAAGATATCATTGCCACGGCTAACCTCAGCAGAAGGGCCATTGCTGACATGCTACACTCCTGCAAGGTACAACAGATTATTGTATGAAACTCATGATACACTTAATAGTGTTCGTTCGTGTCAAAATTCAGTGCGCATCTGGTTCTGTTTGGTACCAGCTTTGTCAGTCAGAATGGAAAAAAATCCACTTTGGACATCTGTCCCGGGTCCTCTACCAGAGGCCTGGGAGTTTGAGAGTTTTTGCAGTAGCTGTTCTTGGGCCTGCACTCTTCTGGGCAGAGACCTCTGATGTTGGGCCTGAAATCTGCTGGAGCCACTCTTCCAGTTTGGGGGTTACAGTTTCTAATGCTCCTATTACCACTTTGGACTTTACCTTCCACCTCTGCTCCAGCTGTTCCTTCAGCCCCTGGTACTTCTCTGTTTTCTCGTGCTCCTTCCTCCTGATGTCACTGTTCTGGGATTGTCACATCTATCACAACTGTGGTCTTCTGCTCGTTGTCAGGCCTCAGGTATGAGCTGTATGGGCAGCTTGTTATACTTCTTAGGCATCCCTTTCTTCATCACACCTTTCTGCAGTTCTCTCCATGCTGCATTGACCTTGGCCTCTAATCTTCTTCTCCATAGAGGGTAATGCTCCTTTTGGCTGTTGTTCATCTTATAGCCAAGCATCTCAACACTGTTGCTGTGGTATAGATCAGCTGGTTAGTTTCAGTGATGGCCGCAGTAGGGATTGTCTATAATGCTGCAATCACATCTTCTGGTAGACTTTCAGAGAGTACTTCACGTAGTCTTGGTAATCAGCCATGGAGGGATATTCTGTTTCAGGTCAGCTGCTCTGACATTCAGTTGTTCTTGGTACCCAATTTTGCAGTGTGGGGATGCCCGACCTGACATCCTGGATCCCCCTTGCTGTAGCATTTGTGTTGTATATAATATCAAGCATAACATTATGACATCCTGCCTAATTGCCTAATCTTGTGTCGGTCCCCTTGTGATGCTTGGATTGAGATCTGGGGAATTTGGAGGCCAAGTCAACACCTCAAACTGGTTGTTGTGCTCCTCAAACTGTTCCTGAACCATTTTTGCTTTGTGGCGCATTATCCTGCCGAAAGAGGCCACGCCCATCAGAGAAGAGCATGTCCAAGAAAGGGTGTATATAGGTCTGCAACAATGCGCAGGTAGGTGTGCATTCACATGGATGGCAGGACCCAAGGTTTCCCAGCAGAACATTGCTCAAGGCATCACACTGCCTCCACCGGCTTGCCTTCTTTCCATAGTATACATCCTGGTGCCAGGTGTTCCCCAGGTAAGCAACACGCACACACACCCGGCCGTCTGTGTGATGTAAACGAAAACACAATTCATCAGACAAGAACAAGGCCTTCTTCCATTGCTCCGTGGTGCAGTTCTGATGCTCACGTGCCCATTGTTGGTGCTTTTGGCAGGTGACAGGGGTCAGCATGGGCACCCTGACTGGTCTGAGGCTATGCAGCTCCATAGGCAACAAAGTGTGATAAACTGTGTATTCTGACACCTTTCTATCAGAACCAGCAGTAACTTTTTCAGCAATTTGAGTTACTGGGCCTTGTAACCTGTGACCCTGTTTCTGGTTCACCACTGTTCCTTCCTTGGAACACTTAGATACTGACCACTGCAGACCAGGAACACCCCACAAGACCTGAAGTTTTGGAGATGCTCTGACCCAATTGTCTAGCCGTCACAATTTGGCCCTTATCAAATTTGCTCAAATCCTTAAACTTGCTCATTTTTCCTGCTTTGAACACGTCAACTCTGAGGACAAAATGCCCACTTATTCCCTAATATATCCCACCCACTAATGGGTGTCATGATGAAGAGATAATCAGTGGATTCCACCCTGGAAAAAGAACAGATCAAAGAAATAATTAAAAGCCCAAAATTAGCATCACATTGATGTGTGCATATTTAGGCCACTTTATTTACATAAAATTTGCAAAATCAAAACCTGCAAACTTTAACAAATGTATGTAATGTCATTTGCATACTCAGGTTGGAGTTTATCCCGTTCCAAATTATGTGTGACTCCTTGTAAACACTGGAAGCTATAGCCAGAATTACTTCTCAATATCAAATCAATTCTTCCTATGCTGTTACTTACTGGCCCAGGCACTGATTTTTCTCCCTTTGCTTTCCAGCAAGCTGCCTACCACCCAGAGGTCAGCAAGGACGTCCAGATGAGAGCTCTGCGCTATGGCAAAGAATGTGCTGCTGGATATCTGGGACTGCTGGAGCACGTACTGGTGGTAAGATGCCACGAGAGAAGTCACGGAATAGCAGGAATTTTGAAGCCTCTGCACGACAGCGTTTACACCACAACCACTTACAGTATAGCTTCAGTGATGTAAAACACATAACAAGCACCTCTTTCAGAAATTGAGTCTGAATGAATATGAAATTACACAGAAAATACAACATTTAAAGAGTGTGGATGGAAGGTGATGTTTGTGGTTCAACAATAAAGCAACAGTAATGCTTAGGCGGGAGGTGCAAAATTACTTTTTAGTATATTAGAAATAGGCATAATTTTACTAATTACAGTCTCTTGAAGTACATGAGAGGGTCAAAATTTTGCACTTTTAATTAACAAATAATTTCATTTTTTCCAACATTTTCGAGCCCTCAAAATCTTGTTCAGCGTGATTTTATTTCTGTTACTAACTTTGAGTATCAATAATATGGAAAATATTGCATATACACTGCTCAGAAAAATTAAAGGAACACTTTTTAAGCAATGATAGCATCAAGTCAGTTAAAGTCAGTGATGTTGATCTGATCAGTTAAGTATCAGAGGGGGTTGTTAACCAGTTTCAGCTGCTTTGGTGTTAATTAAATTAACACTAGAGGGGCAACAATGAAACGACCTGCAGAACAGGAATGGTTTCACAGCTGGGGGACACTCACATTTTCCCCTCCTCATCTTTTCTGACTGTTTTCCACTAGTTCTGCATTTGGCTAGGGTCAGAGTCACTACTGCTAGCATGAGGTCATATCTGGACCCTACAGAGGCTGCACAGGTAGTCCAACTCATCCAGGATGGCACATCAGTACGTGCCACTGCCAGAAGGTTTGCTGTGTCTCAGAACAGTCTCAGAGCATGGAGGAGATTCCAGGAGATGGGAAGTTACTCTAGGAGAGCTGGACAGGGCCGTAGAAGGTCCTTAACCCATCAGCAGGACCGGTATCTGCTCCTTTGTGCAGGAGGAACAGGATGAGCACTGCAGAGCTACAAAATGAGCTCCAGCAGCCACTGGTGTAAATGTCTCTGACCAACCAATGAGAAACAGACTTCATGAGCGTGGCCTGAGGACCCGACGTCCTCTAGTGGGCGCTGTGCTTATTGCCTGGCCCCATGGAGCCTGATTAGCATTTGCCATAGAATACCAGAATTGGTTAGCACTGTTGCCTCACAGCAGGAAGGTCCTGGGTTTGATTCCACCTTGGCCAGGGCCTTTCTGTGTGGAGTTAGCATGTTCTCCCATGTTTGTGTGGGTTTTCTCCAGGTACTCTGGTTTCCTCCCACAGTCCAAAGACATGCAGTTAGTGGGGTTAGGTTAATTTAGGTAAGTTGCCCGTAGGTGTGAATGTGGGTTTTCTGTCTCTCTGTGTTAGCCCTGTGACAGGCTGGTGACCTGTACAGGGTGCACCCTGCCTCTCGCCCTGTGACAGCTGGGATAGGCTCCAGCCCACCTGTGACCCTGAAAAGGATAAGAGGAAGAGGATGGATGGATACCAGAACTGGAAGGTCCACCACTGGTGCCCTGTGCTTTTTACAGATGAGAGCAGGTTCACCCTGAGCACATGAGCACATATGCATGCCTCAGCATTGTCAGGCATGCATAAACGTATGCAGGGGCCACACAAACTACTGAGTGCTATTTTGAGTTGCTGCAGTGAAATTTCACTAAAATGTTCCAGCCTGCTGCATCATTTTGTCCCTTTGATTTTCAGGGTGAATTCTTTGAATTCAGCCTCTGTAGGTTGATAATTTTCATTTCCATCAGATATTCATTCCTAGCATTACTCAGTCCATACCCTGGATGCAACCTGGCATTGACCATGAGGACCTCTGCACCAGTCCAACACAGTGCATTACTGTAAACGTCCCCACAGTACATCAGAATAACACTTTAGCCTGCCCAGTTTTTCGTGCAACATTTGAATAACACAAAATTATTGTACTTCAGTTTGTTGACCAGCTGATCGTGTTGCTCAGTGACAGATTTTTTTTAGCTCGGCTCTTTCGAAGAAAAAGGTCGAGCTATTGTCGCAGCCTTGGCGACTGACGTCTGTTCCACAAAAACGTTAAGATTAACTCGAGAAGGGCGCGACCTAGGAAGTTCAAATTCACACCACAGATGCATACTCTTCAAGCTAGACCCATCAAACTGCACACACACTTGTTCACTGACTTTACCATAACAGCACTTTGACCCTCCCCCCTTTACAAATTAGAAGCAGCTGAGCTTTGGCACACCCACTCAGTGGTGCTCTTGTTTATTTTTTCTACGTCTTCCCTTTAACTGAACCTGTGTTCACCTTTAAACGTAATCGCTGATCAGCTCATGTGCAGTCTGAGCAACACGCTGTTGGTGTGTGCAGTATATGGATGAGTGTGTTTGCCTTGTGGTATTAGTTTGGCTGGCTGCTTGCATTCCTGTGCTCTTACATCCTTGTCACTATCATCTTATGACATGAGCTGAGCCCCGTTTAATGCCCTGCACCTGTCACACGCTGCTCCAACCTAAATACTGCATGTTTGCCTCGAACAATCTGAGCCTACCGAAGGAAACCAAACCATAAAATTGTGTGCCATTATTGTCATTGATGTATGAGGTAGGGCTAACATTTAAAGGTTTATCAATAATCAGTCTAATGTAATTTAAAAACAAACACTTGAAAAAATTGTGACTTTTCCAAAAATTAGGTTTATGCAAAGTGTATTAACACGGCTTTAAAACACAGTGAGACTGGCGTGAGCGTTCACTGTGCAGGTAAGTGCAATAACATGTTTAGCTTGTAAAGTTTCCACGGTTCAAATGTTACATTTACTAATTTAAACAGTGCCGTGCAAAAGTCTTGAGCCGCCCTATGTTTCTTTATATTTTGCTTCCAATAAGTCAAATGATCTTGTCATTTATAGTTCTCCAGGCTTCCTGAAGCTCTTTCAGAGATTTTCTCTGGGCATTGGCTGCTTTATCACTTTTTCAGTACAGTCGGTGTGCCTGACTAAATTCAGAGGAATGCTTTATTTGTTTAAGCTGCTGAACTCTGACCTATAAATCATTCAAGCATAAAGAAGGCACCTAACCCAAGGGACGAACCACTGATGTGTCTACACAAAACAACTTGACAAAGAACCAATTTTGAATCTTTAGGCACTTTATGTGACAGACTGCTAGTAACAAACACGTGATTTATTCCCATTTCCAAGATAACAGTTTAACAGGGATAAAACATTATTCTGATTTTTACATTTGCAAAGAGCTATGAGCTGAAACCTTGGCGTGTCTCGGTGTGGCGCAGCGGTCTGGGTTAAGTCCGATCTGCGGCCCTTTGCTGTGTCTTGCCCCGCTCTCTCTCACTGCTTTCCTGTCTACTCTTCACTGCACTATCAAATAAAGGAATCTGAACAAGTGAAGGAAAAATTACAAACAATCATCAGCAGATGAACAGCATCTGAAATCCTTACGAAATAGGAAAAAATCCAGACCTGAGACAGGACCTGAGCATCCAGCCCTTCGTTGATCCATTACTGGCCACTGAAGCCTCATCAGAACTGGTCTCAGTGGAAGGGTGGCTGTGCTGAGGTATGCCAAAATTATAAAAGAACTGGACTGAAAATGAGTCCAGGTTTTATGGAGTGATGAATACAAAGCTCCCTCAGAGAGTTCAGCCTGTGTTGAAGCATGAAGGTGGTCAAACCAAACACTGACTTTCAAGCTTGTTTGAATTGTACAAACAGTTTTTGCCTTACATACAGTATTTCCATTTATCTTTGCACATATATAAAATAAATAAACGTAGTCAGTTATTTCTTTGTAACAATGCGTCTTGGCAGAAAATCTTACACAGCTGGAAAGCCTGTTTATTTCCCCTCAAATGGAGCCGCATTTGTGAGGAGAATGCGTTTGTGGGTTGAGCAGCAGAGTCGAGCGTCTGTAGGCACAAAAGGTCTAAGGTCATTTTCATCCTTCATTCGCAGATCATCATGAAGCCATCTCCCGATCTGAAGCAGCAGTTGGCCGGCTACTCCAAGCAGGTGGCAGGCTCCGTCACAGAACTCATCCAGGCTGCTGAGGCCATGAAAGGTATCTACACCTTTGACCTTTGACCACATATTCTGAAGAAGATAAAGGAACACTGAAAAGTGTTTTAAAGAACTTTATCAGTGTGTTAAGTTAGAAAGTGGTGCTCGTATCTGTGGCAAACAAGCAGGCAGAGGAATGACATTCAAGTTTGGAACTCTAGATGCAATTCAAATCCATGAGTAAGTATTCACTTACTTTTGGATTTGCATTCTGGTTTCACCAGCAGTTTTTAATTAATCCATGGAGCTCACTTTGCTCCTGCCTGCATAAGCATAGCCCGGTTTTAGAAGGCAGCAGTGGTATGTGATGTTAAACAGATATGCATTAAGGGAATGAACCTGCCTCTGTGTTTCTGAGAAGGATATTTTAGAGTTTGGGGCCACAGCCTTGTGTTTACAGTGTGTCCGGGACGAGAGGGTGAGGTTGGCGAAGAGTATAAAATGTAAGTGTTTTTGGGCACAGAGTGAACATACTTTTTTTCCCCCCTGTGTGTCCTGTAGGCACAGAGTGGGTGGACCCCGAGGATCCCACTGTCATTGCAGAGAATGAGCTCTTGGGAGCAGCAGCAGCCATTGAAGCCGCTGCCAAGAAACTGGAGCAGCTGAGGCCGAGGACTAAACCCAAGGTCAGAGGGCTTTTTACAGAGCACAAGTATTCACACTGATCTTGTTAACCTCACCATCAGGTCACAGTCATTTTGTGTGTCACACCTCTTATGTGCTGTCAGCTCCTCACACCGCAGATAATGACAACACCCGGAACACGCATTCTAATGCGTCTCCTATTCACTCATTTATTCTCCACACCAACATTTCCTGTCTCGACTTCCTCCACATTAATCACAATTCTAGAGCGCAGTGTTTTTATTTTCTGCTGGTTTTCTCATAAACAGGAGGCAGATGAGAGCTTGAACTTTGAGGAGCAGATTCTGGAGGCAGCCAAGTCTATTGCAGCTGCCACCAGTGCTCTGGTCAAAGCTGCTTCAGCAGCACAGAGGGAGCTGGTGGCTCAAGGAAAGGTACGTCAGGACCCAGCTGAAGAATAAAATATGACGACGTCTACTTAATAAAATCAGAATACTGCATTCAAACATAAATCTGCACAGAGAAATCTTAAATCATTTCTATAAATGAGTTTAGCAGCATTCATTGATAACAGCAGTGTGAGTCAAAGGCAATTATCCTTGATTTTCAGGTGGGGGCAATCCCAGCTAACGCAGTCGATGATGGACAGTGGTCTCAGGGGCTGATTTCAGCTGTAAGTCTCTTCCTTGAAACTTTATTTTTGAATTTTTTTAAAAAATTTTGTTCATAAAATATCTTACTGTTGGTAACTTTGACTCATCAGGCTCGAATGGTTGCTGCAGCAACCAACAACCTGTGTGAGGCAGCAAACTCTGCAGTACAAGGACATGCCAGCGAGGAGAAGCTCATCTCATCAGCCAAGCAGGTGGCAGCCTCCACCGCTCAGCTGCTGGTGGCCTGCAAGGTCAAGGCCGACCAGGACTCTCAGACCATGAAGAGGCTCCAGGTCAGCACTGCGTGTTCATTTTTCTCACGCTGCAAAAACACAGGAGAGCTTCTGCTGCCGACTGCGTCGCTTCACAACGCCTTATTTGGTTAGATGCTGAGGTCAGAGTCTCGAGTGTCGAGGGGGGTCTGAGTGTTTAGCCGCCCCTGTAAACGAATCTAAAGACAAAAGCAGGGAAAGATGGCGAAAGCTTTGAGGTAATATTTATTGGTGCCCAAGGTCGCTTTCACATTTTATTTTACACCTGCAGAAGTAAACGTGACGTCACAGGTGATCGTGGAGAGCAGCACAGGAAAAGTTACAAACTCCACCCAGCGCTGTGTGTCAGCGAGGTTTCACTAATGCACACTGATCCACTCGGATGAACCCCTGACAAATCTTTTATCTGCATTACAGGGTTGGTGTGAGTGAGTGGCACATTAACATAGATGGAGCTGTGGTACCATTTTAAGCTAAATGACTATGGCGGCCGGCTGTTTTAGGAAGTCACCCAACCTTTGGTTTGTTTTAGCTTGAGCCATTTTCCCAAGACTGAAAAACCAGGGTTGGGCCCAAAATCAGCCCCCTAGCTCTCTCATCCTGTTTGATTCGACTGGCATCTGACATAGGTGAGGATCACGCATCTCACAGTGAGATGCGTTAGCCTTAGCTCTACTAATGATTCTGACTGTACGGTCCTACTGAAGGGACAATAACATTAGTCATGCTGCAACAGCTGAGGCTTGTGGAGAGCACACAGTATATTATAGTGTATTAATAGGCTGGAATTTCAACGTTTAGGGTTACAGGTGAGCTGCATGATTTGTACAGCTGCTAACAAGGATTAGCATGCTCTATATTTGGCGCGAGTAAGAATGCCCTTTGGATACTGCTTTCCTTCAGTATTTATAAAGGCTGCTCCAGAGACTTCTTTCTCTCTCTGGCTGATAAGTGTTCATTTTAACCCCGCACTGTGCCATCGTTGGGAGTCGGCTTTTAAGGCTCTGGAAACGGTTCTATGATGACATCAGTATCACGCAGATTCAGTCGGGCTGTCTATAACACATTTGTACTTTTGCCCTTGTGTAAAATTAGTGCCACTTTAAGAAGATGTTACAAGTTTTTCTTCTTAAACTTTGCTCAGAAGGCTTGCTATGACCTTTACGTGTAACTGATGCTAGTCCGTTGCAAGACATAACAGAAAGTACAAGTATCTCCTGTCACCTCATCCACCCAAAAATACTATCTTTGAGGGTAGCTGCGAGTGCATCGGCCGGCCAGGCCAACTCATATTCTCTGATCCAATCAGCAGTGGCTTATCTCCTCCTCTTTTGAGCCTGCAGCTGCCACCACAGTAATTCTCATACATTTATGTCTACAGGAGCTCTGGAAACAATCTACCCAGTCCACACATGGCACCGAGAACTGGAAATATTAGCCTTGATCTATGATTACACTAGATGCATTTGCTCTCTGCACTCTTTAGCATGGCTCTCTCTATTAATAGTTTCTCTGTTGAATATTTCCAGAAAGATGGATTTTTGAATGGTTCCAGTGTTTCGGAGCTTTTATTTTCTACCACCTACAATAATATTAAAATTTGCTGATAGCAAATGAACAGAAAGTTGCATTTTAGAACTCAAACAGTGTCGGCTAAATAAATAAATGCTGACATGCATTGTGTGATAAATACGTACATATACCGAGTTCATTTCCTCAGATTAATAAATAGAAATGCTGCTCCTTTCCTCTCGCCACTCTGAAGCGTTGTGGGGTGCTGTGTATAGGGTAACACTCAGTGGATGCACACAAACACAGCCACACAATGACAGTTAAAAATAACCTGATTTTATAATATTTCCAGCATATGTTTCCAATGTTTATGTTAACGTCATGTCTCTCAAAACTATGTCTGAAAATTTGGGTTTATTTGCAGTTTCTGATTCGTGAACTGCAAATAAACGGAGCGCCACTTTGGCCCAAATCACTGTCCAGCACACCTCGCGCCTGCGAGGGGAAACCCCCGCTCAGCGCAGCCACACGTGCCTAGAAGCGAAACCCGGCCAGTCAGCCAGTGAAATTGCCCCCTCGGTGATGCTGGTGACTTTTCACTCTTTAGCCTGTGGCGATAACTCTGTGATTAATCAGCGGTTTCTCGTAAACCTCGGGGCATATGTGTCACAAGTATTTATAAACACGCTACAAGTGACACGTGTCTATTTGCATTGGTCCTAAACAGCATTATAAAAACAGTTTGACATCTTCATTAAAAAAAAAAATCATAGAAAATAAACCAAGATAGATAATAATGAAATCTGCATTTGCATGATAATCTAGAAGGTTCAAAATTTTAGGAGTAGGTACTTCTGTGATTGATTTGACTTTGGAGACAGTGATAGTAAAATACAGAAGACATGCAGGACAAAAAACCTCCAAAAAACAAAAAATGAGAAACGAACTCAGTCACAGGCATCAAAGTCCCACCCGAGGCCTGAGCACTAATGTTAGCTGTGTGGGCAGGAGCAGTGTTTGAGTGTGCGAGTTCATAAGGGCTCAACAAATATATGATCTCATTGTACGTTCTGTATAATGACAATAAAGATTCCAAATCTGAAAACCAGTTCCCACCTGACCGCCTCTGAATTAGCTGTGCTGATACTAGGAATATTTTTAAAGTTGCAGGTAAACGGGGGGGCGGGGGGGGGGGGGCTTGA
>JAVDPK010002829.1:43832-81370 GCA_034780415.1 Cichlasoma orientale
ATTATTCGTTTCTCTATATCATATAAGGCGACTATTAAAAGCCATTGTAGAAGTTCCAAAGAGCCATGCCTGCGGCTCCGGAGCCTCAGGTTGCAGAGCCAAGTTTGAACTTGAATTCTTGTGGCTTTTGAACTTTTAGTTCACTTTTTTCCACAATTTTGGATGTCGGTGCAACACAAACTGCAGCCTGAGCACACACGCTAATTCCACTTCTTCTTTTCTGACCATATTTTTTCTTTTGCTGGTTTTGTAACCAGTTTTGAGAATCAGTGTAATGCAGTATCATTTTTACCCACATTTTGATAAAAGCTCCCCTTCTTACCATTATTCCTACTTGTCAAAATAATTTCTCAATATAGTATATGTTTTTTCACTTGCGAATGCAACTTATGGCTGTAAAATTGAGATATATTGTTCTAATAGTTTGAGCATGTCACGCTGATCAAACATGACTAAGTGTCTCAAACTTTCTTTGCAGTTTAAGACCGTTTCCATTCAATTTTAGCACAATTGGACATGATGCTTCTATGATTGCTGTGGTGTTTCTCAGCCTGTGTTTTACCACAGAACTCGTTCCCATTTGGATTACATCACCTCCAGAGGAGGCAGAAAATATCTGCTCCTTGCATGTTAGCTGTCTGCCCTTTGGCCTGGAGGGAACCTTCCTTATGTTAGGGTTCCCCATTTGGGAGTGTGTGTTTTCACAAGGTGGGCTCTGTGTGAGAGGGGTGTGAACATCAGTGCAGTGGAGACTGCACGTCAGGAGTAGCAACACTTTTAGTTCCCAGTTTTGATGGGCCATCAGGTTTTGATCAGCAGCTGCATGCCTGCCTGTTGACAGTTCAGATTCATTAGCCAGGGGTCTACCCCCAAGTATGGTGTTTACAATCAGAAGTGTGAGGGTATCATCCAGTATCATCCCACCCAGAGGGCTGTGTGCCTGTAAATGGAAGTCGTGTGGTCAGGACTGGAGCAATCTCCTCTTTTTTTAGGGTTTTGGTGTGGATGTTTTCATGTCTCTGCAGGAGGTTGCTCCTTTTCTCCAGTGAAGGTTTCTTTGTCACAGGCCACCTGCCTTAAAGGCGCCAAGGTGCATCCTCATGCCTTGAAGGCTTTGGGGTTAAATCTGCTGTGCCAGTAATGATAACATTTTACTCTGTCTTGCACTGTACCTCGTTTAAGATTTGTAGACAATCAAGGAGGACAAAAAAGGGCTGGATTAAAACAGATGTTTTTTAACATGTGAAAGGGCATAAAAAACTTGCAACAGTGTGTGTTAACATGTTCTTTTATTAGTTGATTTGATGCACAATTTTACAAATCAGTCCTCACTTGTTACGCCAGGACTGAAGATGAACCAGTAGAGGAAGATTTACAAATGCTGGCGTGAGTTTAAAACAGCCAGCTGAACCTCAAAAGGAGAAAACCTCTCTTTGTTGAGCTGAACTGCCCAATAAGAAGTGTTTGGCTCTGAATGTTACTCAGGACTGATCCTTGTTGCCTTTTACAGCTTTTCTCTTTATGCCAAGAACCAAGCATGAACAAAAAAACTGTTATGGTTTTCTGCTGGTGGAACGTGTTATTCCCTTTCCAGGAGTTGCTGTTCAGTAGAGAAAAGGTTGATTAGTCTGCTCCCCGTTCCCCTAAAGGACTGAAATCCTGGTCCACGGTTAGAGATATTGGAGAGCTTTTAGGCATATTTTTTATCATTTATTTTCTTGTGATTTTTGTGGTTTTGAGTTTTAAATTGTGACTCATTGTGTGTTCCTGCAGGCTGCTGGAAATGCTGTGAAAAGAGCATCCGATAATCTGGTGAAAGCAGCACAAAAAGCAGCATTTGATGCACAAGATGACCAGGCTGTGGTGGTCAAGAGTAAGATGGTGGGAGGTATCGCTCAGGTAAGTAAATACAAGTGATACAGCACTGTGTGTGTGTGTGTGTGTGTGTGTGTGAGAGAGAGAGAAAAGTGTGACAGCAGGGTAGCTCAGCGGGATAAAACTTTAGAAAAAATTAGGCTTTAGTTTGCTGAAGTCTGGATTGTGATCACGATCTGTTCATTTGAGGTATCATCTGGGTGTGAAAGAGGTGTTTCACCAACTGTGTTGTGTTGCAGATCATCGCCGCTCAAGAGGAGATGCTGCGGAAAGAAAGGGAATTGGAAGAAGCCAGGAAGAAGCTGGCCATGATCAGACAGCAGCAGTACAAATTCCTTCCGTCAGAGCTGCGGGAGGACGGCCAGGAGCAGTGAGAGGAGGCGTGCAGCAGCAGTGTCATCACCAGAAGTGATCTCTGGAATGATCACTTCTGTTCTCAGCTCGTTTTTAAGCGGAACAAAAGTGTAGGAAATGTAACATTAGACAGGCTGACTCCAATTCCACAGCAAACTGTTTTGTAATTCAAAAGTTAACAATTCCAGTGGTAACTCTGGTTACCGCCTATGCTCTTGATTATATCCTGATGTACCGATCAGTATCTGTCTCTGCCATATATTTGAATTCCTTTTTTCTACCTTTGGGTGAACATGCTGTGTGAAATGGTAATCATGCCAGTAAATTATGCCTCACTGTAGAACTTTACGTCCTAGATATAGATACCTTAGATAGGCAAGCACAGTTTATGCTTCCATGCCAATTATACAAGATCTATGCAAATTTTATATGTTATATGTGTGTGAGTGAAAGTGCGTGTGAGTGTGTGCATGTGTGCGCGTGCGTGCAAACACATTTAGAGACAAAGCGCCTTGATGTGGATGTTCATTATGAGAAAGAGGTCTGTGGTTGCATGACGGTAATGATGTTCAGTATGTTACTTGTCATACTGGTTAAATTTAATATATGAACACAGAAATATAAAATGGCAATTTTTACATTTAAATTTGGAGAAAGTAATTGTACAATGGGACAAATCATTTTTGAAAAGAATGACCTGATCTTTTTCTGTGTGAGTTTTTGGAATGAACCATCTCCAGTATTTAGCCAAAGATTAGACTAGAAGACTTGTTTGCATTCTAACTATGAGGCCATATATTTAATTTTAAAATATTTGACATTTTTGCAAACGGAGTCTTGCGATGTCGGGATTTCTTTAAACGTATAAAGTGTTTTAATTCTCTAGCTTTAAGTATTATGTACCAGGGAAATGTGATCAGCTGTACGTTTAAAGCCACTTTTTTTTATATATATATATAAGATGGCTTCTCCTTATCAATAACCAGAAGATTTAGTACAGAAAAAATGCTACAAATAAATATATTTTTGCAAATTACATAGTGAAAGGGAGTCTATCACCAACAGGATATCTGACATCAAATTGACTGTGTTTGGATGCTCAGTGATGTTCACAGTGTGTCTGACACTGTGGGAATTTCTTCTGTTTGAGGTATGATTGACATTTGGACCAGCTTTGTAGGTCAGACATTACTTAAGAGTTCAGCTTATTACCAAGAGCCTAATGTTACCATTTACCATTCATCTATAAGTGCACTTAATTCATAATTCATTTAATAAATTATAAGAACATGCTCGTACCCTTGGTCTTTTTTTTTTCTTTTGCATATTATTTTTCGAACAGCTAGAGCAGTATGCAGTATAACTGTAACCATAAGAAGCCTTTTTTGTGCACATTTTGACTAATTATAACGCTGTTTCACATTAGTGCCAACTGATGGACACTGTAACTGAGATTTATATTCAATAAAGCCAGTTTTTAAAGAAAATGTTGACATTTGTTACTTAACAGTTTGACATTCAGTCGTCCCGGCCTGTTCTCGAGAGGCGTCAGGGTCCTAAAAAGGGATTTTTTTTCTAATAAAACACAGTGTTACACAGAGGTGGAGATTGTCCTCATACCGTCTGTCTGTCCGTGAAGTTTTACCTTTCCAACTCCAAAACCACAAGGTTTTGAGCCATGAAATTTGGTGCATGTGTTCTTTACTCTTAAAGATGTGCAACATGATTCATATTCCTGGACATTTAGTTACCTTTGTGCACTTTGGCAGTATTCATCTGAAGTGGAGAGTAAACAACATGGAAGATTTCAGGCCTCCAAATGAGGGCAGAGGAGTTTTGCAGAAGGTAATAAGACGTCTGCTGAAGGGTTTTCTGTTATGAAAGTTCAAGATACTGAACCCAAATATGGCCTCAACCAGCCAGAGGCTGGATCTGCTAGAGGTCTCTTCCTGTTAAGAGAGCGTTCTTCCTTCACACCGTCGCCAAGTCACTGTTCACAGGGTTCTTTACATTACAATGTAAAGCACCTTTTGTGCTACATAGTAAATAAAGCTGAACTGAATGGATTTCAGCTACATGTCACGCTGGTTACCTTATTCCCTCTAAATATCACTAGTGATTGCATTTCTTGTAAATTTGTTGCATATACATTAGAAACATGGATGCGCTGTGTCCGTGAGGTAACATTATTAAATGTACCTAACTGCACTGCTCAACATGGTGCTAGACACACTTGTGAAGTTAAGCAACACAATTTGGGGCCTGCAAAGCCCTTGTGGGGACTTCCTAACTTGCTCTGACTGGCAAGCATCACCTTACTGTAGCCGTGAGAGCAAGCTGCTGCTGTGACGGCATTTAAACAGAGAAGTGCAAATGGAGCCTGAATAAAAAGAAACGCTTTGGTTTGCAGGTCATTTTTATAGATTATAGGTATTTCTATATAGTATTGTATTTCTAGGCCTCTTTAAAAACTTGAATCCTTGGAATTGTGTTTGTACATATGACATTTACCATTTAGATTTTATTTTCACATTTCTGTAATATTTCATTTAGTCTCTGGTACAGCTTGAGACATTTTGGACTTTAAAATCAGTGCTGAGTTCCGTTACCTTCGCTGATGTCCCAGGTGGAGCATTAACGCCTGGGCCAGTGGTCGGGAGCAGTCTTGATTTATTCTCACACAGACGTCACACAGCCTGTACAACTTTCGCTGCCTAAATATGGGCAACGCCTCGTCCAGATCCAAAATGAAAAAAGAAAAAAAAAAAAAAAAGGTGTGCGCTCCTGCTGCTGCTGTTATTCCATCCTCCGGCTCTCAGACCAGCCACACGCTCCCTCCTGCCCGTCTCCGTCCCTGTCACCGACTCCTGCCCGTGTTTCTGTCCGCATAACTGGGCGCAGTTCTCCTTCTGCTTAGCTCACACAACCTGAAGAACCATGGAGGCCATCAAGAAGAAAATGCAGATGCTGAAGCTGGATAAGGAGAACGCTATAGACCGGGCAGAACAGTCCGAAATAGACAAAAAAGGAGCGGAGGACAAATGCAAACAGGTACCGCATGAAGCTCCGCTGTTTTGCGCAAGCAGCGCAGTCTGTCAGCGTCAGACTGCGCTGGCTCCTGCTTTTCTTTCTTTAGTTCAACATCTGCTTAATTAAAGAGCATATCAACTGTTTGCTAATGAAGTAAATAATATAATACAATAAATAATAATGCAAATATATTATTTATTGTATTAGCACCAGTCAAAAGGACACACTTACATATACTTACATATTCATATGAATGGCTGCGTGTGTCCAAACCTTTGACTGGTACTGTATATATATGCATACACATAAATGATGTAAAAATAATCTTGAAAATAAGAACTGACAATCTAAACTCGACAGTAGCTTTTGCTTGCTGAAGTTGATCGTTCCAAACACTGGTGTGTATCTTCGCCGGTGCCTTTGTGTTCTGGCACTTAAATTTAGCTTACAGCTGTGAGAACAGTGGGCACTGACCATGAAAGGCTAGACTCATACCCTTTTTTATTCATTTAACTGTTATATTAGTTCACTTTTTTGTGCTTCTCCTTTTCTGATTTTTTTTAGTGATTTTGTTTTGCAGTTTATTTATTTTATTGAGCTGTTGTACTTCTTTTAAGCTATTTTAGGTTATGCTTATTGTTTTTGTTGCTGTGACCCAATAATAACTCCAGGTCAGGTTAGTTGGGCAGTTGTTTCAGCACTATAGTAGCATGGACAGAAAACCATGTGGTAGCAGTTTTGGCGCTGTGGACACGTGTTAATAAGGAAATCAGTATCTCCACAGTGCTTGTCAGCAGACAGAAGCATGAGGTGCCCTAAAACCTCCTGGTGCTGAGTTGACTTTGGACTTGATAAAACACGGTGGACCAGCCACCACCAACACCAGCAGATGATATGGCAACCCAGATCTTCACAGACTACAGAAACCTCAAACTGGACTTTAAACACACTGGGTTCTACGCCTCTCCACTCTTCTTCCAGAATCTAGGACTTTGATTTTCAAATGAAATGAGAATTTACTTTCATCTGAAAAGAAGACTTTGGACCAGTGAGCAGCCGTTCAGTCCTTAGCCCGGGTGACGCTTCTGATGTTGCATCTGCTTCAGAAGTGGCTTGATAGAATGAAACAGTTATATCCCCCTTTCCTGAAGACATCTGTGTGTCACGGTTCTTTATGCAATGACACCAGCCTTAGTCCACTCATCATCAAGCTCCCCCAAGTTCTTGAGTGGACCTTTCTTGAAAATCCTCTTGAACCCATCCCTGCTTCTTGTAACCTTTTCTACCACACGTTTCCCTTCCAGTCAGCCTTCCATTAATAGCCTTGAGGTGACTGTTGTTGCTCTGAAATTAATTGAATCGAATAGTTACTTTTCTAGAGAAGAGCACGTTGGGTTATGGCATAAGTTACAGCCTAGTGGCATAGATTTAACACAGCAGTATAATTCCATCCACCTTCAAAGTAAAAGTTGCACCTTTTGAAACATGTTGGCTGCAGCAGTGAAGCACAACTTTTACTCCTCTGTCATTGGTTTGCATCGCACTTCTTCACGTTTTACAAGTTAGTAGTTAGCAAGTGTTTGCAAACAGGTCGGTATTCATGATTGGCTGATATTTTCAATTAGGCTGAATCTAAAATATGATAACCTATGATTAACCCTAACCTACAATTAAACCAGATTTTAGATTGCATGATATTATTTAACAGCATGCCACACATGAAACGCTGGTTTATTTATCAGTTTACATCAATAGATTTGATTCAGTTCAGTTAAAATGTATTTAATACTGCCTATTCACAACAGCAGTTGCCTCAAGGTTACTGTAAAGTAAACACCCAACAATCAGACAATCCCTTATGAGCAAGCACTCTGCGACAGTGGGAAGGAAAAACTCCTTCTAAACAGGAAGAATCCTCCAGCAGAACCGGGATCAGGGAGGCACAGCCATCTGCGGAGAGCTTTTGGGGGATGAGAGGAAAGAGAAAACAGAAGAGAGAAAAAGAAGAGAAGCAACTGTTGACACAATAGAGAAGTCACAATTTAATGATATGCAGTCGTGGTGTATAAACACCCGGGGAGTGAAAAGACAGGAGTGAAGAAGAAGGGATGGTTCAGCGTCACCTGATCCTTCCCCAACAATAAGCTTTGTCAGAATGGAAACTCTCAAGGCCATTCTTAAAATTAGAGAGGGTGTCTGCCTCCTGAACCCAATCTAGGAGGTGGTTCCAAAGGACCGGAGCCTGAAAGCTGAAGGCTCTGCCTCCTGTTCTACTTTTAGAAACTCTAGGAACCACAAGTTAGCCAGCAGTCTGAGAGCGAAGTGCTCTACTGGGGTATTATAGTAGTATGAGCTCTTTAACTTATGTTGTGGACTTATTATCCAAGAACTTGTATGTGGATCACATAATCACAAAAAACATGTTTGCCCACAGTCTACGTGTGATTCCACTATTTTCTATTCTATTCAGCTGCTGTTTCCATCTCTGGAGCACGTAGGAACATATTCATGGTTTATTGCTCAGAGAAACACCCAACAGCACAGTGACATTCCTGTATGACCTACAGTCTCTCTGCTGCAGTTCCACAGTGCGTTTGACACGATCATGTAGTAATTTCTCAATACATCCCAGAGGACCCCAGCGTGCTCTCACCTCCAACTAGACCCACTGAAAGCCGTCATTTCTATTTCTATATCTAAACACCTTCTTTGAATTGTCAGAGTTTTTGAATAGCGTCAGTTAAAGCTGTTGTGTTGGTTGCCACTGTGACAGTAACTACAGGACTGACTGATGCTATTTGTGAATAAGAGGCCTTAGATGGCTGCAAGAGGTTGTCAGAAGATATATTTAAAGCACATTTGTACTCGGCACACTGTTGTCAGGCCACATCACTGTCATTTACAATTGGCTTTTTATAGACCTTAAAGCTGCTGCTGAATTTGTTTGTTAGAGGGTAAGATAAAGAGTTTTGCTTTCTGAAGCATAAATATGCACACAGATTTTATACCAATCCCCCAACTAGATTAATAGCGAAGTGTTACAAATTACAAGGGCGTATTTTCTGGGGAACATGAATCAGAATTCTATAAATATCCACTTGTTAGACTTGCGCTGGATTTGATAAGCATCTGGTGGTTACTGTCACTTACACTTTGGTTTGTACCCTGTTGCTGCACTTCATTTGCATGCATGCATTTCTTCTATCTGTTATAGGTGAACATGGTGTTCCATTTGGGAACATGAATATGCACAAAGATCTGCTTATTAGATTATTATTACTACAAATAAGACACCATCCTCTGTATGGTATAAATCAACATTTCTGAGACATGCCTGTTAGGATTTGAGAGGTTGAATTGTTACTAATTACATCTGTCTAATTTGTTGAATAATAATAATAATAATAATAATAAACTTAATGAAGTACATTTAGTTGCAGAGTAGCAGCTGCTGCTCCGTCCTCACTGCAGGTCACAGGAACTGAAAGCTACATTTTAGGTCATAATTTGTGCTTATTACATCTTTAGTTAAAAAAAAATATTGAGCCAAAATAATTAGTATTTTTTTTAATAAACTTTTTTGATAGTTGATTAATCAGTTCAACCATTGTAAGGAAAATAGTAAATGGTATGGACTGGTTCTTATATAGCGCTCAAAGCACTCAGTGAAATAATAACAAGTCTCTCCAATGAGATGTGTTATTTTTCTTTGTCACATGTTATTGTAAAAATAATATTTTTTAGTAAATCAAACGTAAACAATCAAATTAAAGAAAAAAAAAGTTGGCTTTTGAAAATGCTGGCTCCAGAGTTTCTAACATGATGTGCTTTTGTGTCCTGTGCCTTGGTATTCTTGGGCTGTAGCTTGAAGAGGAGTTGCTGGCCCTCCAAAAGAAGCTGAAAGGAGTGGAAGATGAGCTCGACAAATACTCGGAGTCACTGAAGGATGCCCAGGAGAAGCTGGAGCAAGCTGAAAAAAAAGCAGCAGATGTAAGTGAGCATAAACGATATGATTACTGCAGAGGGGCGACGCTGTTGAGACCACATTAACTCAGTGTGTCTGGCCACATAAGGATAAAGTAATTTATAGTTTTAAAATAACCCAAATTGAAGCATTATAGAGAAAAATGGTGGGAGGGTAAGGGGGTCACGTGTGCGAGCAAATGTGCACATGCACACATGCAGTGGGTGGGGGACCAGAAACCGGAAGGGCGTTGACCAAATATACCACTATAGTACTCCTGCTGTGTGTGCTGTCACTGTTTAGCGCTGGGTTGTAACTTACATTAAGGTACACTTACAAATTTCATCTTTAGTGCTATAAAACTTGTAACAAGTCTCCTACAACTGATACACACCCAATAATCATAACAGCAGTGCATGCTGGGATTCAAGTCAGTTCAAATCTCTTTGTGCTGAATCTGCAGATCACTATCATTGGTTTGCAGTGAACTAACTCTCAGCTGCTTGAGAAAAAAGCTTATCAGCACACTGAGGAAAGGGCAGCATGGCGGCGCTGTGGTTAGCACTGTTGCAAGAAGGGATCAAATCCACCAGCTTAGTTAGATTAACTGGTGATTCTAAAATGCCCACAGGTGTGACTGTGAGTGTGATTGGTTGTCTGTCTCTCTGTGTTAGCCCTGCGACAGGCTGGCGACCTGTCCTGGGTGTACTCCGCCTCTCAGCGTATACATTTGCTGGAGCTGGGATAGGCTCCAGGCCCCCGCGACCCTGAATTGGATAATTAGAAGGGGGGAAAAAAACAAACAAGAGAAACATTGAGGAAAATTCCAGCTAATCTAAATAGTGTTAAGCATTTTTTTGAGGTTTTGTCTGGCAGCAGTCTGCAGAGGCTGCTGCTCCTGTTCTGACTTTAATATAGAGCTCAGATAAAAACGTTGTTTTCCAAAAATAAAAATAATTCTATAGTACTGTATATCATATGTATAAGTATCCGGCACCATCATAAAACTAGAATATTTTTATTGGGATATATAATGTTTGGCTTATGCAGCAGGGTTAGTGGTGAAACTGGGGTCACAATGTCTTCGTATGACACTTACAGCCATTCTTGAGGGCTAATTATTTATTTTATTTTATTTTATTTAAATGTTTGAGTTCTGAATCCAAATGAGTGATGCAGGAAAGAGTGAGACCACATGTGTTGGTCCTAAAAGGAGTGGAACTTTGTCCTGTGTGCAGAGTCCCAGTGAGGTTACCAAAGATGGAGAAGAATTGGAGCAATGCATTCATTTGTTTATTCTTCCCCTCCTAGTAGCTGATGTTCACTCTCACATGAATAGCTTTGCCTTAGCACATCAAGATCTATTCACAAACACATTTGTGCTGTCTGTGCAGCAATGCACTGAACTATCTGTGGAAATATGAAGACAATCTGCTGGACAGGTTAGATGCTATTTACCATCAAGAGTGTTTGTAAAATTATCTGTTATTGACCCTGAAATTGATTTTCAAAGCAGTGCAAACTGTTTTTTGGCACTTAAAAACACCAGTGCAGCACATTCATGGGTAGAGCCTGGTCACTGTGAGTCACAAGCTCACAGCAGCAGCAGCAGTACAGATGTTGAATTTTACTGCCGCCACCTGGGTTGGTGGCAGTGGCGCAAAAAGTGAGTATATGCAATATATGCAATGTATAGGGACGCAGCGCCATCTGACGACAGGTAGCTAAAGTTGGAGATGCAAAAAAGAAAGCTCTCCAGGGCACAAAACGGACGAGGGAGACTGATAAAAATGTTCACGTCCGCCATGGCAACCGGGCAGAATGTTCATTTTAACAGTGGCAACATTGTAGAACGTTCAGCTCTACAGTGGAAACGTGGCGGAATGTTCTCGTCCACAGTGGCAACATTGTAACACACACCTCACAAAGAATACAGCTGCGCCCCTGGTTGGTGGGGCTGCTCCGACTTTTCCAGTTGGAGAAAAAGCTTGAGGGGCGCTCCATTTGAAAATACCGACTTCCGACTCAACTGGAACGCACAAATAGCGAACATTATTTTGAAATGGTAACAGGAAGAGCCTTGCGTTGATTCCGGCTTACAGTTGCCACGGAAACCCCGCAACACCTGGGATAAGCTGGAAGTTGAGTCTTTGCAGCATGGCGACTTTGACATCCATAGACTCGGTCAGACGGAAAATCCAGACGCTGCAGCAAGCGACGTACGAGGCCGAGGAACAAGCAGAAGTGCTGCGGGAGGAGGCTGACCTGGAGAGGCAGGCCCGAGAGCGGGTAACACGCAGGAACACCGACGCGCCTCTGACTGGAGCGCATACCTACTTTCCTATTCTTTCACTGTTACGCTAACAGCAGTGTGGATTTAGTCTGGAGTTATTGAATAGCTCATTTAAAAAGTGCCCAATTGCAAGAAATAAAAACCTCTGTAAAATTATGACTGTGGTTTTGGAAATGTTAATGAATATAATACGCTCATATATGAGCAGATCATATCCTACTATAGTAGGACAAAAAATATTGTCCCCTTATAATAACTACAAGAGGGATTATACCCTTAACCCCTTCAGTCACCATGATGTACACAACTGTGTGCATCACTTTCTGTAGTTATGCACTGTACTGTAATATTCATATTCTGACATCTCCTACCTAAAAAGATTATGAATTCACACATAAACAAGTTTTTGACAGACTTCTTTGATGTGGGAGAGAAGCTTAATTTAAAGTAAGGATTTCACCCAGTAAATAATATAATCAGTAAAAAATACTGTGCTTTTCTTTCTTTCACTAGTTAGACAGTTCCATAGTGCATTTTAGTCTTTCTTCAGCGTCTGCTCAATATTTTTCTAATTGTACTTTATGAAATTTGCCTGTAGTCACGTGTCTCAGTTCTGTGAAACACACACACATTAAAATCTGAATTATTGGTGCAGGTACAGTATTTCTGTATTTGTATACAAGAAATTAATGTAGAGTTAGGATTACATAAATGTAAACATAAGCACTGTTTTAATACTTGGAACCTTTATAGTCAGGGACTGCCTTGAGACTAGAATCCATGAACAATCACCAAATGCTTCGTTTCCTCCCTTGAGATGCTCTGCCAGGCCGTGAGTCTCTCTGCCTGTAGTTATATCCTCAGTAACTGAAATGCATTCTCTATTAGGTTAAGCCACAAAATGCATAAAATCATAAAACTCATTTTAAAAGCACATGTAACCTTGAAAGAGCGAGAGAGAGAGAGAGAGAGAGAGAGAGAGAGAGAGAGAGAGAAAGCATAAGAAAGGAACTGAGATATTGAGACAAACGGATGCCTGCTTGGATCTGGGCTGTTAAGGCAGTGTAAACACAGGCCAGGGGAGAACAGGAAGAAACAGGGAAAAAAAGCTTAAAGAAAAAATTAAAACAGAAGCTGTGTGTGTGTGTGTGTATTTGTGTGTGTGTGTCTACAGGCTGAGGCAGAGGTGGCATCTTTAAACAGACGTATCCAGCTGGTTGAGGAGGAGTTGGATAGAGCTCAGGAGAGACTGGCTACTGCTCTGCAGAAGCTGGAGGAAGCTGAGAAAGCTGCAGATGAGAGTGAGAGGTGATGAGCTTCACGTCCATCCGTCTAAAATCTTCTGTAGAATTAAAATGCATATTTTCTGTTCTTTATCTTCCTCTTTGTGACTTATTCCGTTAGTGAAGGTGCGCTTGTTTTATGTAAATTTTTATGCAAGTGTAGAACATGGCCTGCAATACAAATACATCCAGTTCCTTTTGTAAGGAAGTTCTTCACCTTTAAATTTGGAATTTTCAACTTTCCAAACCTCATAGCATCACTGCACTGTGACAATATCAGTATTATATTTCGAGGCTCGATACGGCTCTTTCATAGCCTTTCATGATGTAGTTAGATGTTGGAGCTAGTACTAGTACTCTAAACACTACACTGCTCATTCTGTAATGCGTTCTTGTTATTCAGAGGGATGAAAGTCATAGAGAACAGAGCAACAAAGGACGAGGAGAAAATGGAGATCCAGGAGATGCAGCTGAAGGAAGCCAAACACATCGCTGAGGAGGCCGACCGCAAATATGAAGAGGTGGGGTATCTGTTTATTCATGGTTATCGCCTGATGTCCCAGTGGATAAACGGTAAATGGACCGGTTCTTTTACAGTGCTTTTACTTTGAGCACTCAAAGCTCTTTGTACAACATGCCTCATTCACCCTTATCTCTGTCTAATATTAACATTTGTCTGATCATCTGAAACATGTAAGTGTGACAAATATGCAAAAAAGTAAAAAATCAGGAAGGGTGCAAATACTTTTTCACAGTACTGTAATGACTTTGCTGAACACACTGCACACTGTGAGTATGCAGTATAGAATTGGAAGACAGTAGTAGGGTCAGTAAAGATAAATACAGTCCTTTCAGTCCTAAACCAAGCAAGCTAAGGGAGCTGTTGGGGTGACTTGAGTGTGTGCTGAATGTCTGCAGGTCGCACGCAAGCTGGTGATCCTGGAGGGTGAACTGGAGCGCTCAGAGGAGCGTGCTGAAGTAGCCGAGGCGTAAGTCAATACCTGCACCACAAAAACGCCAGCAAGTGTCACTTACACATATACGTGGTTGTCGTGGTAGAGATCATGTGATTCCTACCATGACAACATGATCTTACCAATTCACCCGAATTTCTTGTTTTAAACAATATCATCTGCACCCCGTGTGTCTAGATTAATAGTAGTGGGATTTGTAAGTGTTGCATGGATGGAATATCATAAAAATTCTCTTAACAGCTGTGACTAATAATCACTGCTGTTTTAGCTACTTATTCTATTTTTATCTGTTTTTTTTAAAAATATAAAATACAAAAAATATTATTCCATTCCGTTAAACCTCACAAATTATTCCATATTTGTGATGTTTCACTTATATTTGGAATTGTATCTAAATCATTGCACAGTTCTTTTGAAAACTACTTAAATATTCACAATATAATTTCAGCACAAAGGCAAAGTGCTGTTGTGCTCTGTCATCATGTGAGTGACGTGTGGGACGTGATGTCGTGGAGACCTGAGGGTGTACTGCGACACAAACTGGGGTGTTTGCGGTGTCGTTAAGCTGGCTCTTTTCTTAACCTGGCCGTATACTTTAAGCTCCTCCAGAGGAGGTCATATTCAGAGCTTTAAATTAAAATAATTTTACTCACCCACTATCACTAAAACATTTCCTTACCCTGTTTTCTCTGAGTAATTCGGATTCTTCACTGAGGGGCTGTGGTATAGATCTTCCATATGTAATATCATATGTTTTTTTGTGATTGGGACTTTAGAGTTTGCAGAGCCAGCTAATGCAAAGAGCGTATACCCCTCTGGCTGTCTGTTGTTCTTTGTGTGTGTTTTCATGAATGAAAGCATGAATGCACCACCACTGTCTGTATGGCGACCACTGCCCCTCCTCACCCCCAACCTCTTGGACTAACTCATGCAGGAGAATGAGGGAGCTGGAGGAGGAGCTCAGACTAATGGACCAAAATTTGAAATCCATGGTGTGCTTCGAAGAAGAGGTACTTACTGTATGAACTCCACTGAGGTCTCATTTTGACCTGCCGCCGTGTGCTCCTTTGACCTGCAGCTTCAAAACTTCTCCCTCTGTGTTTTCTATCTATTATGCACGTTTCCTCCTAAAACTCTTATAGCAGTACTTAAGTACTGGTGATATTCTACTTTTTTTTTTCTTTTATACTCTCTTCATGATAAGAGTGAAACCAGCAACCAGCTGATTTAAGGATTTACCACTTTATACCACAACCCATTCATCCATACAGTGGTGCTTCTTTTCCTCCCGTTTGTGCATTATTTGCCATCTATTAGTGTTTCTCTTAGGAAATTATTGAAGTGTTTTCAAAATGAAATAATATATTTCTAAGACATTTAAATAGTATTTGGGACAGTAGCCTTGTAGCCTTGTCACTCAGTGGGTAGTAAAGACAAAGCACTGGGAAACAGATGAAGACATTATTGGTTAGATGGAAAAATAGAAAAAGAGCTGAACAAATTCATGCAGTACTTTATTCTTTGCACCTGTGGACTTTCTCTACCTTGCAGCCACACCTCTGACCAATTTAGAATCACCACTTAAGATAACATGCATGTCTTTGAGCTGTGGGAGGAAGCTAGAGTACCTGGAAGAAGCCAATCCGAGCCCATGCACACTCTCACCAAAAAACACCAGGAACCTGTTTCCTGTGAGGCGACACTGCAGCAGTGTTGTTAAACGTCTTGGAGTCTTCCCTTAGACAATGTCCAAGTTTAATCTATTCTGCTTTCCTACCTTTCAAATCACTACTTTCTCTTCTTCTGCTTTTCATCTTTCTTGCATTGCTCAGTAAATCAGGTGATCTTGAGGAAGAGCTGAAAAATGTCACCAACAACTTGAAGTCACTGGAAGCACAGGCTGAAAAGGTACAGTAGGAGCTGAGGGGCATTTAGCCTTGAGAGTGGCCAGTCAGATCATTATATATATATATGAAATTACATATCCATTCAGGGAAACACATGCATAGCTTGCTGTGGAGATGCGCAGACATAAACTGCAAATGAGCTTCAGAGGACGGGCCATGACTAAATAAAGCTTTGTTTCTGCAGAACCTGGTCAGACTGCTTTAAATCCCATGATGGAACCTGTCATGGTGACACTTATTTGATTTGTGTGACATGATTTTAAACTGAAAAGCTGTATTGATGTTTCCAGCATCTTTGTTTGGATTGGAACACGACACTGAAAATCAGAATCAGTGTTTTTATCCACATGGTTAGAAGTTCGAGATAAAGCCTGACTGCTGTTATCATTTAGGTGTCTTAATGTTTCACTGTTAATCATGTTTAGTATGTAACTATTTAAAACTGTCATGCTTGCCTTTCTTTAAAAAGCCCAATAAAAGAAAAAGGCCTTCGTGCTGAAATGGAAATGTTGTTTACACGTACTCTGTATTTTGTTTACATTTCAGTACTCTCAAAAGGAGGACAAATATGAGGAAGAAATAAAAGTTCTTACAGACAAACTGAAGGAGGTAAACCTTTTCTAGCCTAATAATGACGCACACTGGCTGTGTTATAGATGCTGGGCTGATACTTGGCTCTGGTTTGTGTTCCAGGCTGAGACCCGTGCAGAGTTTGCAGAGAGGTCTGTGGCCAAGCTGGAGAAGACCATTGATGATTTAGAAGGTAGTAAACACACACCTGTTGTCTCTGCCAGTACTTTAACAACAACATCAAAGTCACACAGCTTCACTAATCCCAGCTCCCAGTATTGGAACTGATACCTGGTTCCACAGCTCGCAGTTTCGATTTACTGAATCAAGCCACTGATGAGTGGAAGGCTCAAATTCCTGTCATACAGTTATGGTGCCTATGGTTGATTTGAATTGCTTCATTTTCTACAATGTTGCCACCACCATAACAGAGCGTTACAGTGCTCTGTTTCTTAAAAGAAAAAACTTACCAAAAGAACAGCTGTTGATGCAACAAAATTCAAAATTCTCATATAATATGGGAGCTGATGGGCAACGTGCAGCTTGAACTGGCTAAAGTTAGATAATCTATCTATATACTATATTCTACACTATATATACTTGACTATTAATGTGTTTATAAAATGCATGGGTGTGGTCTGTTTTTTTCCACTGGCTTGCGCCCATCTGTACTTGGTACTTTCATTCCACATGTTCTTACCTGCAACATCTGCAGTACTACAGCAACAATAAGAAATGCTAATAAGAAAAAAGCACGAACATGTTTCTAAACTGTTGGTGTCGCCTTTGTAATGGAAATGGATTAGCATTGACATAATGCTTTCCTAGTCTTACTGATCTCTAGTCTGAACATCCTTGCCTGTACAAGCAGTGCAAACAATGCAGTATTACTGCATAGACCATTTGGAGATACCTCTCATATGCAGTGCTACGAAAAAGTTTTTGCCCCCTTCCTGATTTCTTAGTTTTTTGCATATTTGTCACATGCTTCAATTCATCAATCGAATTTTAATATTAGACAAAGATAAAACCCGAGTAAATAAAAAATAGTTTTTTATCCTTCCACACAATGAGGGCAAAATAGTTTTGTGGAAGCAAATAATGTCTTTCTGTTATGAAATGGGGCTGTGATGTCATCCTGACTTCTACATTTATTTAATATTTTCATTAATCACAGAAGCATATCCCCATTAGTGATGGGTCTCGTTAAATGCTGGTTTCATTTATTAAAGGAAACAAGCTTTCTAAACCTGTCCGGGCCTAAAAGTGAAAAAGTAAAAGAGTTCAGTTTCATTAGCCGCTCCCGCCTCATTACTGCCACGCCTGTTGAATTTTTAAAAATCCCTTAAATAGAGCCTGTCTGAGAAAGTGAATCAGGCTTAAAGATTTCAAAAAGCAACACATCATGCCACGATCTAAAGAACAGAGAACAGATGAGAAACAAAGTCACTGGAGAGCATCTCAAAGCTATTTCTAAGGCTTTGGGACTCCAGCGAACCACCGTGAGAGCCGTTATCCACAAATAGAGAATCTTCCCAGGAGTGGGCGGCCTACCAAAATTACTCCAAGAGCTCATCCACAAGGTCACAAAACCCCTCAGAACATCATCACTTGCCTCAGTTAATTCATGATTCAAAAATAAGGAAGAGACGGGGCAAAAATGCCTCCTTGGAGAGTTCTGAGGCTAAAACCACTGCTGGCCAAAAAGAAGAAGGAGATGAAGAGTTTTGGGAAAATATTATATTATATTGAACTTTTTGGAAGGTTTGAGTCCCGCTACATCAGGTGTCAAACTACCCCCCCCCCCAAAAACAAACAAACAAAACCCAAAGAAAAACATACTGCATTTAGTTATTTTTCTTTGTCTAATATTATAATATTCATCTGAAACAGGTGTGATAAATATGCAAAAGGGTACGGTACCAGGAAGGAGACAAATACTTTTTCACAGCGCTGTATACTCTGTCCTTTTTTTTGGTAGGATTTTTGCCTTTATGCCCCTCTTAGGGGGGATTCATGGTGGTATGCACCCACCTCTAAAGCGATCAGTTTGATTGTTTCCTAAGACTGGTGTTAAAAGTTGTTTCTACCACATGTTTGTGTGGATTTAAAACGAGATAACAGTGCTTGTCTGTCTGTGTACATAAACACAACGGAACATTCAAACCATCCTTTTAAATGGTGTCGACCGTTAACATGACTTTCTGTGGTTGTAGTTTTAATATGTGAATCCACTAATAATTTTCAGAACAATTATTTGAATGAAAAAATTGTTTGGTCTTTGTTTGAAGTGCTTGCGCTGATACTTATCCTGCGTTCTGTGGTATCGCGGTATAACATCTACCAGCCATCAGTACCTTTTATCAAAGAGAGAAAGAGAAAGAGATACTGTCACTGACTAAAGCTCAAGTTGAAACTGTGTAGCTGTTGGTTGTTTTGGTGAGCTGAAGTATTAACTCCAGTCAATCTATTCGGTATGAATACGTACAGTTTAAAAACTAGTTTGATTTTGTTGCACTTCTTTCCTGTCTTTCCATCAAATCTGTGTCTCTCTGTGATTTCTTGTCTCTGTGTCTCAATGTCCTCCTTCAGATGAAGTGTATGCTCAGAAGCTGAAGGGCAAGGCTCTCAGCGAGGAGCTAGACCTGGCCCTCAACGACATGACTACACTGTAGAAGTTCTCTTGCTTCTTCACTGCTCCTCTTTCCTGTCTGAACTCTACTGCCTGTTTCTTTTTTTTCCTCTGCTCCACAATGGGACTGTGTAATAGAAGAGCCACTAAACTCTTCCACAGGACTGGTCTCTTTTTGTAAAGAAGAAGGTTACGTTACTGCCGTGTATCTACACTGCACTGCTGTCCTTTCATTAGCAAAACATTAGTTAAACGAGCCTCTTTCCTCTCTAATAAAGCTATATTCCTTTCATTGTCTTCTCTGCTTTCCTTGTCAGTCTTATTCTTTCCATACTGCACAACAAAATGGTGTGTGTGTGTGTGTGTCTGTGTGTGTGTCTGTGTGTGTGTAACCCACTCTGGAGTAAGTTGGATGAAATGGTAGCGTGTGGCCCGGGGGGGAGAGATTGGTGATTGGAGCAGACTTCAGTGGACATGTAGGTAAAGGGAACAGGGATGATGAGGAGGTGTTGGGTAGGTAAGGTGTTAAGGAGAGAAATGGTGGTGAAAAGGATGGAAATGACTGTGGTGAACACAGGTTGACGTGTAAGAGTGGAGGAGAGATAGGAGACTGTAATGTGGTGGCAGGGGAGAATATAACAAGGCAGCATCAGATGGTAATCTGTAGGAAGACTTCGGACATCAGGAAGAGGAAGTGAATGAAGGTAGAGCCAAGGATTAAATGGCTGAAACTGAAGAAGGAAGAAGGTTGCACAGAGGTCGGGAAGGAGCGGAGACAGGCTCTGGGTGGTAGGGAAGAGTTACCAGATGACTGGGGAAGTCCAGCTGTAGTGCTGAATGAAAATGCCAAGAAGGTGTTTGGTGTATCCTCTCCACAGAGGAAAGGGGACAAGGAGACTTGGTGGTGGAATGAGGAAGCACAGGAAAGTATTCAGAGTTGTTGGGAAAGAAAAAGGTGGGATAGTGGAGGAGATGAAAAAGTAGATTAGGAGGTTAGGCGTACAGCAGCGACTAGATTTTAACAAAACCTCCAGCAGAACCAGGCTCAGGGAGGGGCAGTCATCTGCTGTGACCAGCTGGGGGTGATGGGACAAAAAACAGAGTGTGGAAAAGAGCCAGAAGTTAATACCTGATGACTAAAAGCAGAGTGGTGTATAAACACAGAGAGGGAAAAGAGGTGAGTAAAGAAGAAACACTCAAAATGGGAACCCCCCAGCAGCCTAAGTCTATAGCAGCATAACTAAGGGAGGGTTCAGGGTCACCTGATCCAGCCCTAACTATAAGCTTTATCAAAAAGGTTTAAGCCTAATCTTAAAAATAGAGAGGGTGTCTGTCTCCTGAATCCAAACTGGGAGCTGGTTCCACAGAAGAGGGGCCTGAAAGCTGAAGGCTCTGCCTCCCATTCTACTGTAGGCCAGCAGTCTGAGAGCACAGTGCTCCGTGAAGAGAAGGCTTTTAAATGTGATTCTGGATTTAAGAGGGAGCCAATGAAGAGCAGCTAATATGGAAGAAATATGCTCTCTCTCTTTCTAGCCCCCGTCATATGAAGAGGTTAAATGTGCTAGCCTTAAGCAGGCCAATTGTAAAAGTCCCAATAAAGTCCAGATGGAACGCTAACAAAAAAGTCAGACTGTGTAAGTTAATAAATCTGTGATACTAATAAGCAGTATTACAGTCAGTAAAACATTGAAGGATCTGACAGTTGTGTGTTCCATTAGATTCTAGTGTTATCTCGCTGTAAGAGCATTTGTCTTATTTCTTCAGCTGCAGTGGTTTGAGAGCACGTAAAGACCGAGTCTAAAAATATAATTCCGATGAATTCAAATTGAAATTAGGCTTAATCTGCTTGCTGTTTTTTTAAAAGGTCAACGTGTACAACTGTTTTAGGTTCACATCACTGTAGGCTAAATTATAACTAAGATATGTAGAACAATAAAACTGCTAAAAGTTGTTTACAGATAATTGGGGAACAAGCATGAAGTAAGTTGCTTCTAAGAAAATGTATTCCATACTGTACAACCTGTGTTTCATACTATAGCTTATGGCACATAACCTGTAGCTGTATACAGCAGGCTTTATTTTACTGTAGTAGCCTATAGTAAAGTAAATGAAAACATTGGAGTGTTTATTAAGTTTTCCAACAGCATGAAGTCCTGTTTGTCTTGGCTTTATCCTTCTGCTTTTGGGAAACTCTTATGGTAAAAGTACAACACACAGACTATGCATAACAACTCTGTATTTGAGAGGAACCAGATTTCCCACATATTCATTATAGATAGGATATTAACCTAAAAGCTCACTTGTGTCTTTGTTTCCACCTCTAGAGAAACTGGCCCAAGCCAAAGAAGAAAATCTGGATATGCACCAGGTATTGGACCAAACCCTTCTGGAACTCAACAATCTATAGTGATCGTTACAGAGCTGGATTAATGACATCTCCAATGAAAGCAGGAGGGGGAAAAAGTTTCATCTTTCATTTAACTACCAATAAATAAAAAAAGAAAGTAAATGCTGGGTTGGTACACACGTAAACCTAAAGAAGCCAAGCAGGGAAAATGCAGTGAAAGCTGTTTTTTTGTGCACTAAAATATCTTATAAAGGATCAAAACTGCAATCATCATTAAACTGAAATTAAGTTAAACTAGAAAATTAATCATGGCAAGAGCCGTCTTAAAAATGTATGTATCATAGGGTATACGTGCATTGTTAATGAGACCAAAAAAGATGGTAAGATACAAACTAGTTTTTTTTTAAAGTTTGGTATTTTATTACTAGGTCTGAGTAACTTCTTGATCAAAATGATAGAATTACTATAAATATAAAACTGCTCTACACTGACATGTAGAAAACTGCTTTTAAATACAGAAAGTTCTCATTTCTTGTTTCTTACTGCTATTCAGCACAGCAGTCACATGAAAACATCCAATAATCTTTTAAAATGAGCAGGATGTGTTTATTTCAAGAAGGACATTTTCTGTTTCAACTCTTCACCATGCTGTTAGTTTTGGATGCTTTGGTCTTTGTGTACTGATTCCTCAATAAAGAACTCAATAAGTAAATGGACTAGTTCTTATATATCACTTTTCCACTCTGAGCACTCAGAGTGCTTATACAACACGTTTGCATTCACCCATTCACAGCCAACTATATCTAGCCGGTATCTCTCAACCTCACACACAAGCTCAGGCTCCTTCCCCACCAGAGAGGCGACATTCCATGTCCCAATAACCAGTCTTGATAGCTGGGGATCGGTCCGCCAGGGCCTCCGCCCGACACACATTGCACCTGACCCCTATGATGCCTCCTGCGGGTGGTGGGCCTACAGGAGGGCGGGCCCATGTCTTCTCTTCAGGCTGCGCCAGGCCGGGCACCAAGGGTTAATGCCCGGCCACCAGACGCTCTCCCTCAAGCTCCCGTCTCGGGTCTGGCTCCAGGGTGAGGCCCCGGTAACCCTGTCCCAGGCAGGATAAACAGATCCCTTGGTGACACTTCCATAGGCTTCAAATTTTATCACACTTTACAAATACTGAATCAGATAAAATGAGTTTACAAAATTCCCAGTGGCTGCATATATACCCTTACATATAAAAACCATTCATTTAAACCTGGTTAGTTGGATGGGGGTTGCTATTTAGAGAGAACGAGGGATTAGGACAGATTTTATATATCAATGACAATTTATATTCTAAAATTCCAAATTCTCATTTCTTGTGATATCTTTAAGCCAGACATCATATTAAAGGATTGTTTCCCAATCTCCAATCTATGCCAACAACTCGTTCTTTTCATGAGCATCTCTCTCTCTCTCTCTCTCTCTCTCTCTCTCTCTCTCTCTCTCTCTCTGGACTCTAGGCACATCTGTTTGATTATCCTCGGCACATGAAGCTTGGGCTAAAGACCTGAATTCTGAGATAACTCTGGAAATATGGGAGAAGGCTATGTCCTGGATTCACCGTTGCTCTGTCAACTCCCATCACAGTCTTATCCAGTTTAAAGTGATGTATAGGTTGTATTACTCCATAAAAAAACTGAACTGCATCGTCCCCTCAGCGTCCCCTCCGTGTGTGACAAATGCCTCTCTGCTGAAGGTTCCCTTCCACATCTTTGATTCTGCCCCAAATTGCATAATTTCTGGACTGCAATCTTTGAATGGCTTTCCAAAACATTTCCTAAACCCAGTCACTGTGTGGCAGTATTTGGATGTTCACTCACACACACAAACGTGTGCACGCTAAGGTTTCATTCTGTGCCTCCTGTGCACTCCCATCATGTGCAGACTCTCACTCCAGTGACTGCATCTGCAGCAATTTGGGGTTCATCAAGAACACTTCAACACTTGTAACTGCTGCTCCATGCAAGGATGAAAATGAATGAAAGGGAGAGCAGTCCTTAAAACTGGTGTGACACAAGGAATGCAAGAGCTACCTGGTGATGAGGAAACACGCCTCTCCTACCTCAGTGAAAATGTCACTACTATTACTAATTTGATGCCTTTACATTTCCTCCACTCCAGCAGCTAAGGAGGTGAGTCACACCTGACCCTCAATGGCAACGTCAGATCATCTGTTAAGAATCCTTGTATTGTTTTTGTGAGGCATTTTACACGTCTGAGCTCATCCAGCACCATTTTATCATCTAAGAAACAGCAAAATCAAACCTTTACTGTCAGCTAACAACTCAAAACTTTTAGAACACACTTTTTCAACTTACTTTTGGCCCCAGTCCACCCTTAAAGGGTGTAGAAGGAAGCAAAAACAAACAGGGTTTTTTGAATCACCAACCTTCTGATCAGTAGATGACTCGCTTTACCTCCTGAGCCCCGTCACACCCTGTGTAAGTATGACGGTGTGTGTTTATATGAGATGTGTGATGAATATGTATATTTCTTTAAGGCATTAAAAAAATCCAAATCCTTATAAATGCTCAAGTTATCACTGTCAATCTAGGGCAGAGCTATACTATACTGCCAAAAGTATTCTCTTCACACACATGAACTTGAGTGACATTCCATTCTGTTAGAAAAAATTGGGTACTAATTATAATTATCATGCTTTTATGAATTGTTATGAAAATTTGTTATATGATCAGATGCGTCTATTTAAAGAGGAAACCTTTGTGTAACTTCTCAGGAGATGTTTTGTCCTAATCTCAGAGTGAGCAGGAGTGTGACCTACTGAACCTGTTGGAGACAGGGACTAGTGAGCTGTAAACACCCTTTAAATTGTTCCCGTCTCCACAGCCTTTCCACAGATGGGGATTTCAGAGACATAAACATCACATTCCAGTCCCGTGGGAAGTCACGGAGCCGGTTTTCTGTCTTTACCTGGCTCTCAGGCTTGGCAGCTTTACTGTATGCATTCTGTGTGTATAAAGAGTGACCTGCTGGGACGGCCCGGGGTGCATTCACCGATGCCTGAGCTGAGAGCGACTGCTCCTCTTGCAAGAATTAAACTCTTACTACGAGAGTAGTAACTCTTCTGGGAAGGCTTTCCGTAAGGTTTAGGAGTGTGTTTTAACCAGATAAGCCCAAACCTCCCTCTGCCCCCAAGGCGTTCCCAGGCCAACCGAGAGATATCTCTCCAGCATGTCCTGGGTCTGCCCCGGGGCCTCCTCCTGGTGGGACATGCCTGGAACACCTCACCCAAGAGGCACCCCGGAACCACCTCAACTGGCTCCTTTCGATGTGGAGAAGCAGCAGCTCTACTTTGAGCCCCTTCCAAATGGCTGCACTCCTCACCCTACCCCTCATGACCATGGGCGAGGGTAGGAACGTAGATTGACTGGTAAATCAATAGCATCTTTCAAAAACTTTGAGAAAACCCAGCTCCCAGTGTGTAAATTGGTGTCAGTCACCATGGATGGTGGACCCGCAATGGTAGGATGCCCGACTAGATTTTTTGCCAAGTGCAGGCAAGACCATGCTTTCTCCAGCTTAATTCTGTGCACACCTGAAACTGCAACTACTCAGACCTCTCGCAACACACTGATGGATTAGTACAGGAACTTCCTGCAGAGATTTTTAGGGCTCTGTCTAGAGCTAGAGTTTCCGCTTGTCAGTAAATATGCAAGTTATAAGCAACTTAATGACAATCTGCTAGACTTGGCATTTTTAACCGATCTCATCGACATGTTGAATGAGCTTAATTAAGAGCTGCAAGGAAAAGACAAAACCACAGTCAATATGATCAATCAAACCCAGTCTGCTTTCAAACCTAAAATGCAACATCTCTTCTCAAAGCTGCAGCACCATGATTTGGGGAACTTCCAAAACCTTGTGTCAGAGTTGGCCTCCACTTCACCTAATTGCTCTTCTGTGTGCCCCGTCTTCCCCGTAGTCTTTGTCAGAGTTTGTTTCCATGGCTCCGGGTTTTTTTGTTTTGTTTTTCTGTTCCATGCTCCTGTAGTTTTGTTTCTTTCTTTGGACTTGCTTTTTCTGTGTTGTGTGTCTGCATTTTAGGTCCTCTACATCACACTCCACAGTCTGCATAATCAGCAGACAGACACTCAGAGGATAAGTGTCCAAAAATGAAGAAATGTGCACCTCCTTGGTTGCATTATTGGGCTTTACTTATTTACGCAAGTCAGCCTTTTGCTACATGAAGATTATTAAGTTCCACCATGAATGAAACCTGCATGAGACTAGCTACCAGCAGCTACTGTGTACCGTCCACACTATGCAACCCTGGCTGACTCCATTCAGTGCAAGTCATTAAGGTAGTGACCATGAATGAATTGTTTGTGGCATAAGGGTCCGTGCAGTTATGCAGTGCACAGCAATGTGTGTGGATTCATTTATTTATATATAAATACAACATTTTTACAGTAGCTCACAAGCTGAAAAAGTGTGTTAACCCATTTTAAACACTCACTCCAACCATCGCGCTTCTTTACTGTTAAACATCTGTATTCTCACTGTGACTATCCTGTAAGGAAAGTCAATTATATTTGTGCTACTGTAAGATTTGGTTTTAGGTATACACTTTACACTTAGATTTATATAGTGCCTTTCAAGAAACCCAGGGACACTTTACAAAGTGTGTGAATAAACAAAAGTTAAAAATAAATGAAATAAAACCCCCCCTGTGGTCACTTTTCTGTTAGTTTTCCAGTATGCTCCTCATGTCCAGCAGTGCATCCTCCAGAGCTCGGTTTAGTTCTGCTGGGTTGTTTTCTTTGCTTGTTTTGAAGGCCGACACCACAAAGGTCATGTCATTCTTCAAAAGATTATAGCATATATCATACGCTTCAAGTTGATAAGGACCGGCACATGGCAGACAGCCTGAATTGGAGGGTACCTTGTGAATAACAAAGTTTGGTATATAGAGGTTAGTTATTGTAGTACACCACATACTTGTACTTGACATGCACTTATGAGAAAGGTAGTGAAACCTCTGTATGCCAACATAAGAAATCACGTAGACTAAAGGTGTTCTTGATTGTAATGAATCTGTTATATTTATCTATCATCATGTGAGACTGATGTCATTGTGTGCAATCAAACTACAACTACAAAATACAAACAAGAATATGACTGCAAACTGCAGAAGAGGAGCAGATTCAAAGATATGAACAGGAGAACCAACTTATCTGCCTCCTGTTGTATTATAGCAGTATTAGTAGTACTTTGTGTCAGCTCTGGTCCTCACCTGACTTGTAGCAAGTCGATAGTCAAAGGCTTTAGCAAAGGAGGTGTCTGTGAAGATCTCCGGCATGGGAATATTTTTCTCAGTTGCTTGGTACTGTAGACCCAGGAAGTGCCCGCATAGTGTTTGTTCTCTAATTTCCTGTCACGATGGAGACAACTCAAATTGTTTGCAAAGTATTCCATTCAGTTTTATTTATATAGCACCAAATTACAACAGTCACCTCAAGGTGCTTTATATTGTAAGGTAAAGACCATACAATAATTATAGAGAAAACCCAACCCAGTCTAAACCGCAGGCCCTATGGGCAAGCACTTAGCAATGGTGGGAAGGGGAAAAAAGCCTCTTTGAACAGGAAGAAACCTCCAGCAGAACCAGGCTCAGGGAGGGGCAGCCATCTGCCACGAAAGGTTGGGGGTGAGGGGAGGGAGACAGGACAAAAGACATGCTGTGGAAGAGAGCCAAAGATTAATAATAACTAATGATTAAATGCAGAGTGGAGTATAAACAGAGTGAAAAGAGGTGAATGAAAAAGAAATACTCGGTGCATTATGAGAACCCCCCCATTATGAGAACCCCCCCCCCCCCATTATGAGAACCATCCGTTGGTTCACACGTTTGTGTATTTCTTTCTACACCTGAGTGCTTTCTATCCAACACTGACACACACTCATAATCCAATCGATATCAGCATCTTTCCCAGAGATGCTTTGGCATGCAGACTGGAGCAGCCAGGGATCAGACCTGCTCCAAGTGACAGGAGCAGCCAATGGGAACAGCACAGCTCATTCTGACCACAGCTGCCAACACAGACCTGAATGCGTCTCTGAGCAATCACGTTTGCAAACTGAGCCAAAATGTAGCACAGTTGCCATTTGTAGCACATGTGAATGTACAACTTGTCAGACGGTGTTTCGGTTAGCCAATCTGAATTAAACAGCTCGAGTTTGTTAGTGGGTTTGCATGTAGTTAACGTGGTGTGTTAATGTAAGCAGACCCCCACCAAACGAAGCAGTTTTATCATTAAAACTCACCATGTTTGTGTTCAATTTGTGCACTTTTATAGCTTTCATCAATAAATCCCTTTTTTCCGCTTTCTGTGCAAAACAAGACGAGAAGGTTACAAATCATAACTTGTAATTAGAGTAGTGTTTATGACATCTGTGCATCAGCAATCATAAATACAGTCTAAAGCATTTTAATGCAACACCTCTGAAGCAAGCTGACTGCCTAAATCTGCCTGATCAGCTCTTTCAAATACTCAGTTAGACCAAACAGAATCAGGCAACAAGTGAGGGTCTGGAAGTCAAAATCCCATTTTTTACCCATCCCCATTTTATATGAGAATTTTGTGAAACATCAGTGGAGCGAATGAATGTAAAACTACTTTAGGTATCAGAGCCCTTAAAAAAGTTGTCATGGTTGGGCTGTATTACTTCCCAGATTTAGTTTAGTATTAAAAAATGACCTCAATCACTCAGAAACAGAAACAGAGTACCAAACTATTTACTTAAACGTTACAGTAAATATTTCTTTAATTAGAATTTTCTGCCTGTATCAGACCTGCTTCTTTGGGTCATCAAAAGCCGTGACAAACGCAACCGAGGCACTTGAAGTTGAGGGGATTTCACATACACGCCCCTGCTTGAACATACGCATGGAGGCAGCTTCATAAGATGGACAATGATGCTGGTGCACCCTGCCAAGAGATAGGAGAAAATATACTGCTCAAAAACAATAAATGAAAGGAACACATTAAATCAGAGTATATCAGAGTAGTTTCAGTTAAACATCTGTGATATTGATCTGGTCAGGTAAGTAGCAGAGGAGGTTGTTAGTCTGTTTCAGCTGCTTCGGTGTTAATGAAATAAACAACAGGTGCACTAGAGGGACAATAATGAGACAACCCCAAAAAACAGGAATAGTTTTACAGGTGGAGGACGCTCACATTTTCACTCAGCTTCTCTGACTGTTTTTTCACTAGTTTTGCATTTGGCTAAGGTCAGTGTCACTACTGGCAGCATGAGGCCATACCTGGACCCTACAGAGGTTGCACAGGTACCTCCAGGATGGCACACTGATACGTGCCATTGCCTCAAGGTTTGCTGTGTCTCCCAGCACAGTCTCAAAAGCATGGAGCAGAATCCAGGAGACAGGTAGTTACTCTAGGAGAGCTGGACAGGGCCTTAGAAGGTCCTTAACCCATCGGCAGGACCAGTATCTGCTCCTTTGTGCAGGAGGAACAGGATGAGTATGGACTAGTTCTTATATAGAGCTTTTCAACTGGAGCATGCAAAACGCTATACAACATGTTTGCATTCATCCACTCTCACACACACACACTTTTCTCTACATCTAAGTGCTTTCTATCTAACATTTGCAAACACATTGACACTCCAATGAACACATCAGGAGCAACTTGGGGTTCAGTATTTTGCCCAAAGACACTTTGGCATGCAGACTGGAGCAGCCAGGGATTGAACCACCAACCTTCCGATCAGTAGATAACCTGCTCTACCTCCTGAGCCACGCTCACCCCAAAATGCCCTCCAGCAGCCACTGCTGTAAAAGTCTGTGACCAAACAATCAGAAACAGACTTCATGAGCAGGTGCTCACTCCCTGGCACTGTGGAGCCCAATTGGTAATGGAATACCAGAGGTGACAGGTTCACTACCGGCACCTGCCTGACCTAAATCCAACAGAACACCTCTGGGACATTATGTTTCAGTCCATCTGACACTGCCAGGTTGCACCTCAAACTGATGCGCTGGTCCAGATCTGGGAGAAGATCCCCCAGGACACCATCTGCTGTCTCATTAGGAGCACGCCCCGATGCTGTCAAGCATGCATACAAACACGTGGAGGACACAAAAACTACTGAGTACCAGCAACAAGTTGGGACAGGCCCATGTTTATCACTGCATCGTCCCCTCTTAACAACAGTCTGTACACGTGTGGGAACTGAGAAGACCAGCTGCTGGACCTTCAGGAGAGGAATGTTGTTCATTCTTGTCTGACATAGGTGCTCAACAGTCATGGGTCATAACTCTATTTTTGGTTTCATGAAAGGTTTAAGCATCTCACCTGTAGTAGGCCAGCTGTATAGCCATCTGTACGAAAGCATCAGAGCTCATCTTGTTGGCTTTTAGAACATTTTTCCCAAAGTGGTTGAATAAGAGAATACTGATATCCAGGTCTTGGGCAAGTCTGAGGCAGAGAGGATAACATGTGTGTGTGTCTCAAAGTAACAAGACAAAATGTTAAAATAAAGTTCAACATACCAACACCAAGTTAATTAAGGTAGTAATCAATCATATCAAGGACTAAAAACACTGAACTAAATGAAAGGGATAAGACAGGAAGTGATCTTATCAGATCAGGCATGTGCTCATTTCTTCACCCTTGAAAATAAAAATATGGCCTTAAGAGGGATATGTATGCTCGAGTGGCTCGATTTTCAAGTGCATTCTAAAACAATCCCTAAAGACAAAGACGGCACATCTCAGTGAAGGGTTACATTTTGTAAACGTATATGAACCGCCTGGATATCAGTAAAATGAGACTTTTCATGTCCTGTCATTGTTCTGTACAGTGATGACAGAGTTACTGCTATCTACATGTACACCAAGTGTTCACAAAGCAGCAAATGAGACTTACATTCATCTTAATTTGGGTTTTTCTGGGTCAGTGGGCCTGTGTACCAATCAGCTTAAGGGGTAACTCGTGTACTCACTTGTCAAGGCTTTGTTTGGCCTCCTCAATAGCTTTCTTGATGTCGGGAGTGATGTTGAAGTGTAGCTTCTGAGGCGTGGGTAAAGGCACCATGGGAGCCTGTATGCTCTCTAGCGTCTTGCTGTTTCCACAAACAAGGAATAAATAAATAAATGATACACAGGGTATGCAGGCACAAGTAAAACTATTTAATTTATTAATGGACTACCTTTGAGATTTTCCACTGTCAGGGTGTTTTATTTAAGTTAAACAGCAGTACAACAGGCAGTGTTTCTGATTTAAGATGCAGAAAAATATTCACAGCCTAATTGTGGCGATATTACTGGGTTCGACCCAGCCCCAGATAAGTGGTAGGAAATGGACGAATGGACTCTTATGTCCTTGTATCTTATAAACTGAGCGACTTCTTCAGTTGAAATCAAAGTGCAAGAACAGCATACACAGGGCACACATTTACACACATTTTTGGTGATGCACAACTGAGACAGTGTATTTTTAAAAGTCACTTTGCCTCACTGAGCTTTTAGTCATATGGCAATAGCACCAAATAAGAAAAAACTAAAAAAAAAAAAAAGTACATCTATACATTTATTTATGGCCTACTTACATGGAGGCCAAAACATAATCAATTAAGGCCATAGCGACTGTACCATCTGCACAACCGTGTGAGATGTTGTTACCAAATGTGCCGTCTTCTCCAATAATGAACTGAAAGATAATGAAAGATAAGACAAAGCAGTCATTAGCATTACATTTCAAACTGGATTAGCCTTTATTTTGCAATAACAATAATTTATCACATTCACACTCTGATGAGCGCATCAGGAGCAACATGGGGTTCAGTATCTTACCCAAGGGTACACTGCATGCAAACTAGAGCAGACAGGTATTGACCCACCGACCTCCTGATTAGTAGATGACCTGCTCTGCCTCCTGAGCAGCAGGCACTTAGCTGTGACTATATAGTTGTGCACGTTTGCTAAATGTAAAATGTAAGAATAATAACAGAAATAAAGTAGCTACTGTATACGTCTGCAGGGTGGAACTAAAACAATCAGTTTGAATGAATTCTGCTAAAACTTTGTAGGGGCGTAGAGTGGGGTCATGTTAATGCATTAAAATGTGCCTTACATCCAACAAGGTCAATTTAATGATTTATTGGTCAAAAACTGACAGAAAGTATAAAGTTTGGTGGTGGAGGGGGGGTTATGGTGTGGGGGTGTTTTTCAGCAGTTGGGCTCGGCCTCGTAGTTCCAGTGAAAGGAACTCTTAATGCTTCAGCATACCGAGACATTTCATGCTCCCAACTTTGTGGGAACAGTTTGGCGATGGCCCCTTCCTGTTCCAGCACACCAGTGCACAAAAGCAGCTCCATAAAGACCTGGATGAGCCAGTTTGGTGTGGAAGAACTTGACTGGTTGGACAGAGTCCTGACCTGGAGACTGTGAGCCAGGCCTTCTCTCCAACATCAGTGTCTGATGTCACAAATGTGCTTCTGGAAGAATGGTCAGAAATTCACATAAACACTCCTAAACCTGTGGAAAGACTTCCCAGAAGAGTTGAAGCCATCATAGCTGCACAGGGTGGGCCGACATCATATTAAACCCTATGATTAAGAATGGATGCCACTCAAGTTCATATGCGTGTGAAGGCAGCTGCGTGAATACTTGTGGCAATAGTGTATACGGGGATTCTAAATACCACTTTACTTTGACCCTCTGAGCTCTTCCTCGAGATCAAATAAGGTTAAACTTTCACAAAATATCTTATTTTTAAAACTATCCTTATAATTCTGCTGCCTTTTCTGTACTGGCAACATTTAGGAAATGATGCTGGAATATGGGGATTCTTAATATATAGCTTGCACCCAAATATCAGGTCACATTTGACCTCTGGCCTCACTTTTTCAAGTTGACCTAAAAATGTGTGATATCTTTAAAGAAAGTACTGCCAAAAGAGAGAGCTGCCTGGTTTGTTAGAAATATTCTGTAGTAGATTATTATATTATAAGCTCAAGTTATTTATGTCCATTTATTTAAAAATCAGTAGAAACAGCATGAGCTGGCAAAAATGGGTTTTTTGCCAGTATGATAGAACTACTGATTTAGATGAAAGGTCCGCTAGGTGCCACGCAGTCAGTGAACCCTCAGCCCTGGTGTTGGTACCTTTGTTTTACATCATTAAGACTGACCCACTTTCAATCCATAGTGGTTAATTCAATAAAGGAAAGGCCAGAAGATGCTATCCTATAACCTCCATCTTCTGTTCCACTTCTACTTTAAGACATAAAATTAGAAGGGAACAGCCCTCAAGTGTTTTGCCTCCCAGGAATCTCTCATTCCACAGTAAATATTTGCTGATAGCTGAGCACACCTTTAAACATGTTTCTGTTCCAGAGTCCCTGTGCTTAACAAGTACCTCATTGTAACTTTTGCACTGTCTGTTTTTAAACTGTTAACAATGTATTAATTATGATGCAAGAACACAAACAGCCCAACCAACTATTCTGGCCTAGCTTGACTTAAGGTTTCAGGGATAATATTTATCATATGTACTCATTCCATGTTCTTTGGCCTAAATCCTTTCATCTATTGTACCCAATTATAAATGCATTTTATTAAAATAAATTTTAAATAGTTTTTGTAAAATAAATGATGTAATCTATTCTAGTATGACCTTTAAGTCACCTGAAGAGCACACTGTTGAACTAAAATCACCTGCACTGATTTATCAAACCAGCGGTTGGCGCTGTTCCACCGGCTGCCTCCTCCGTGCATCATCTGGAGGGCATTATGTCTGCAGAACATTTGATCGGGCACTTGAGGCACGGCTTTATCCAAACACACCACGCAGATGCTTCTTTGGATAGCTGACAGCGCTTCTTTGTTGGTCTGATCTGGACACAAATACAAACACACAAAGCATACATGATGCTCATTCATATTCAGTCTTTATTCAGACAGTTTTACAGATCTACTTACACCATTAGAAGGTAACACTTTCATTTAGTTAGTTGTGCAAGTTCAGAAAATTATTTCAGGCACCTTAACAAAAAAAAAACAAAACAACAACAACTTTCAAGCCAGCTGTGAGATGTAGTCTGTCCAACGTGGCCTGGATCTGTGAGCAGATCCTGAGTCGTCTGACAATTTGGCAGAATTGCTTTGAGACTGATAAGGCCAGGTATTCTGAGTTGTGCACACAATATAAATATAATAAACACAAGTGCAGACAATAGCCAGGACCATTCCAGGAACTGAATGGTAAATAACTTGTTACTGTTAGGAAAATAAGTTCTGTGCTAGTATAATCATCTAGTTATAATAATCATGCTTATGTATAAGCTGCTTCTCAGAATTGCTGTTGCTGAGCAGGAAATGCCGACACGAGGAGGAAGAAAAGCTTGTACGAGCTTTTAAAAGCTGCCTTGAACAAGCTGCACTTCACCAGGGACTGCTTGCAGCTGGAGTGCAGAGTAGGTGAAACTGTATCAACTGTCAACTTCCTCCTCATCTGCACTCCTTACTGCCATATCAGGTCATGTGCTTGTTTGTAATCATAAGTATAAAAATGTTCCTCAAGACTTCCTTGAGCGAGCACATGCAGACACCTTCTTTGTATATGCATGCAAGAACTTAAACCTCTTACTATGAGAGCTCTTTGTGTGCAACTGGTCCTTGATGGATGAAGAATATTTTTTTTGACACCAGCTAACCCCCCTTAGATATACATCAGGTTCTTTACACCTGTACAAAAACATAACTGTGCTCACCCTGGACCAGGCTGTCGTAGCATTTGCTCCAGGAGTCACGATTTAGGGTGGTGAGGATGCCAACAGGCTCCGTGTTGGTCTCCAGTGAGGAGTTGCAGATCCTCTCCAGCTGAACACAAAGCTGATGCACAGTCATCGGAGTCTCATTACTGTTGTAGACATCCACCATAAAGAACTGAGGAAAGGACACACATGAAAGCAAGGCTCTTACTCAAAGGGGAGGCCATGAATGTGTTGGGGAGTGAACTGGAGCCTCTCTGTGTAGAGTATGCATGTTCTCCCTGTGGCTCCCTCCCACAGTCCAAAGACATGAATACTCGGTTAACTGGTGACTGTAAATTGACCATAGGTGTGAATGTGACTGGTTGTCCGTCCGTGGTGTCCCTGCAATACACTGGGTGTACCTGCCCCTCACCCAGAGTCAGCTGGGAAAGGCTTTCAGAACCCCCAACAGTCGTCTCCGATTGGTTGTCACATAGGTCTGATCATGTGATCACTTGATAGCTGAACCCGCACAGTGTTAGAGAATTGTTTGTGGGCTGTGGAAGAGAACAGCTGCAAGGAAGTGCAAGTTATCACAATGAAAAGCATATAATACACTTTTCTTGCTTGACTCAAAAAAAAAACAAAAACACTTCACCTTTTCTGCTAAGATGCATTATAACACAGTTCTTCATGAAATACCTAGAATGATGAATACAGTCAGAGGATGTCAGACACAAATGTGTGTGCTGATGTGCTCCTCACCTGAGAGTTATGTGCCACTGTGAACTGGTTGGAAGGGCAGGAAGTCTTGCTGTGGAACACAACTGAGTCCCCCTCCAGGCCCGGGATACAGCAGGATGACAGCATTTGGGAATATTGCTTCATACACAGGGGTTTTCCTCCCAGGTAATCAGCTGGTAGCATCTCACTGTTAAGGTGTAGGAATGCTACTCTTATTTTTACTCTATTGCTTTATATATATAGCAATGACCTGCAGGGTATGATCACATGGTGTGTTTATGGTATACCAGCAATGACAGCTTGTGTCTGAGGAAAGGAAATGTGCTGTACTTGTAGGAGTCAGACTGATAAAATAAATATCTACATTACTAAATGGGAATGCAATCATTTCCCCCCCTTTTTTATGAAATCTGGTTAATGGCACTTTTTTGGTTCCTCAGCATTTTACAGTGCAGTTACCCATTCAAATATTCACAACCCTCCCAGCCTTTCAAATAACTGGTAATCAATGATATTAGCATAGTTGTAAATGGCTTTGCACAGCTATTGAGAGTCCACACCACCTGAGGGAACTAAATGAATAATGTGAGCAGTTAGAAACATGTAATGTGCATTACCCACTCAAGGAAAAGTACAGATGTTTTCAGATGTTATTGGTCATGGTAGAGGTTGGAAACCTGAATGGATTTACTATATGGATATTAATACAGCAAACCCAGATCACATTACCACCCTTCTTTGGACTTGAGGTAATCACAGAATGTTGAAATCTAAATACCTGCCATGTTAGTACTCACTTGTCAACCATTGTTTTGAAGTCCAAAATAGCCCTCATTATTTTGGCGGCACACCTAAAAGCAGAGAGCATGTGATCATTCAGTTAAACATTTACATGGCATGACATTACACAGTGTTAGTAACAGAAAATGAGAATGAAATAAGGTTCAGAATTTACTGTGTCAAACTACCAAAGCCAAAGTTATGTAGCCTCAACAGTCCAAACTCAGCCCAAGATCATTTTTCCCCAAACTTTTGAAATTTAAAGAATAAACTGTTTTCCTCTCGCCCTATGACAGCTGGGATAGGCTACGTGACAGAAAGGCCAGTTTATCAGGTGGGGGAAATGGGTTTCTGGGACATTAATGAGCAGCACGGGTGCTCCACAGGGGACTGTCCTGGCTCCATTCCTTTTCGCATTATATACCGTAATGGACAGGAATCTGAATATAGCGATCTTGTTCATGCCTTCAGCGACTGCAGTCACAAAACCACCTCATACTGAACACAGATTGTGTCGGGGAAAATGAAGCCATTATGAACGGATCAGGACAGGATGAGCTGGAAGTGACTGGAACCTGAACTGGATCTGAGCTTTATCCGTTCTGAATCCCTGATCCCGGTCCGTTTTGGATCCCCCTGCACAAGTGGACCCGGACACAGTTTGCAGATCTGTTACGATCCCATCGGCCAGTGAAGCACCAGAATCACAGATTTGTGATTTTCAGTGGAAAATATGTCGAGGTTCATACTCTGAGTTTCAGACACCAGAACTTTAAAAATGTTGATGCATTTAAGTCACTTTAAACACATTTAGTTCAGTTTTCGAGTCTTAAAATGATTTCAGCCTCATCTTCACTCAATCATTCACATCATCTCCAAGATCCAGACATTTTTCCATCAGTGACCTTTTACAACACGACAAATGATCGATCATTGATCACTGATCAGTGTGTTCTGCATCTAAAGCTTCATACAGATCAGTGTGATTTGATCGGTGATGCTACAGAGGCACTGAGACAGTCTGACAGCTGATTGATCCATGACATCATCGCTGTCTCCGTCCTTATAGCCTATTGACAAGTGAACGACTGTAAAAGCTCTCGTTCTGTGTACAAAAAAAAAAATAAACCAGCGTCTCACTGGGATTCCAGTACCTATAAAAACATAAATGTGTGCAAATAATTCAGTTGTCATTTTAGGGTTAACAAACACAGAGTTGTCTCCTGAGCCACAGACACTCCAGGTAAGTGCACCTGGGAAAATGAGGCACAGGTGAAAGCAATCGGGGAAAATGACAAATAGGAGAAAAACTTGAAACACAAAACAAGGAGGGACAAAACACAGAAACACATACATGTACTAATGTAGGTTAGCCAAGCCAACATTGTATATAAAGCACTTTCAAAGCAGTAAGTGCTGACCAAAGTATTTGACACCACGAGGACAGAGATGCGTATTTTAATTCCTGTAAGTTAATTGTAACTCCTGTAAGAGTGTGTGCGTTCACCTTATTTGTCCCTGCTTATCCCTGAAGTCCATTCGGGGAAAGGCAATACTGTTATTTGAATAAACCACCACAGGTAGACGGTTGTCAAGATAATCAGTCTGCACCATGTAGTCTGTTAACTACACACAGATACAGACAGGCAATGAGATCAGGACCGGTCCGAATTAGAAGACAATTCCATAAATTGTAAAGCCTGATGAATCACCAAAGCCAGATTTGGTTCCCATTTATGTCATTACAGTATTTTGTCTTTTTCTTTGCACCAATTTCAGAAAGAATTCTGCAGGACTGTGTTTGTGCAACAAGAACTTAAATGCAGCTGACTGATAACTTATTCACCTTTAAAAACATGTGGGGGCGACTAGTGTATCTGCTGATCTCTCTATTCATGTAACAATTCATGAGCATCTGTTTCATTATTGTCGTCAGATCATAATTGAAATACACTGACCAAGCATAACATGACCAATGACAGGCGACGTGAATAACACTAAT
>JAVDPK010002830.1:0-11811 GCA_034780415.1 Cichlasoma orientale
TCTCTCTCTCTCTCTCTCTCTCTCTCTCTCTCTCTCTCTCTCTCTCTCTCTCTCTCTCTCTCTCTCTCTCTCTTTGTGTGTGAGTGTCTGTGCAGATGTGTAGGTGGATGTTGTGTTCCAGAGGTGGAGCATGCTAGAGGTCTACGCCCTGCTGATCGCACACCTGAGCCACATGCCGAATCACTAACTCAGGAATCCCACGTCGCTTGGAGCTGTGGAGAGAGACAGCTGTGGAGAGAGATGGGGGAGGGAGAGAGCCGCTGGAGAGTGACAACTCGCCCCTCACAGGCAAAATCACCTCAAAGAGGACTCAGCTTTCTTTGTAAAATAACCTTTAGTTCTAACCGTATCACTGTGCTCCATGCTTGTGTCCAAGTGACAGAATTATATCCGTTAACTTAGTTACAGCATTTTTAGAACAACATCTACTGTAATGAGATTTATTCCCCACTGCTGTGTAATCCATTATTGTAAATTTAAACATTATTAAGAAATGATCAGACAAAGGGACAGAACTCAGAGAAATCAGGCAGAAACACTGAGTAAGGGCCAGGTGGAGGATAAAATAACGCTGCTTTTTGAGTTTTCCAGTTCGGGTGTACAAGACAGATTATCAAATGACTTTAAACTCTGTCTGGGTCTTTGGTTAATAAGCTGGAGTGGATGATTGCTGCTATTTCTCCTCCTCAGACTGAGCTTCGAGCATTCTGACAGGTGTTGACTAACACCTGTCAGGTATTAGCTTTAGTGACCTCTGATGGGCGTAACCGGGTGTCATTACTGCTAACGTGAATTCTTTTACGAAATCTACAGTTGGTTTATCCTTAGCCAGCAGTTTCAGATTTCCTTCTATGTCACCTGTTCTGGCCCCTGGAAGACAATCAGCAATGGTTGCTGGTGTCACTAGCTTTCTCCTCCTTCCCACAGTCACCCAGCCGGCCTGATATCCCTGCTGCTCAGGATCTGCTGGTATTTGACTAGTATTGTATATCATATAAAAAATTTCAGACGTCACTGAAGCCATATAAAATTCCATTTAGTTGTCCTGAAATTTTTGATTCCATCTCACAGATGGTCAAAAGGTATTTTACGGTTTGGTTGAAAGATTGTTTGCAGTGCCCCAAGTAGCTAAATAATGACATCTGGAGGCGTAACTTTTCTGATGTAGGGCGATGGGTGGAGTAGGAGCAATCTGGGAGAAAATACTCCTTAGGCAGGTGGCCAGCCTCTCACAGAACTAACACAAAGAGACAGACAACCATGCACTCTCACATCCGCAACTACTGCAACTTCAGAATCACCAATTAACCTAACATGTATGTCTTTGGGAGAAAACAAGAGCACCTGGAGGAAACCCACGCAGGAACTGTGAGGCCCCAGGTGTGCTCAAACCTAGAGCAATTGTGTTAACCACTGTACCATCGTAATACACATAATAGAACAACTTCATCTAATTTCAAGGTTCACAAAGTAAGGCAATTTTAAGATCTTCTTTGTAATGTGTTTTAATGATACCCCCCCGCTAAAATCCACTTGGCTTACAATGAAGCTTTTCTTTACCTGTGGGTGGAGTTTAATTCCACTTCAAAAATAATTTATGGTTGCTTTGATTTATTTCATAAACAGGAGTCTGGGGGGGGGGGGGTGTTCTGTTATTTTCCTGAAGTTTTCCTTTTTCTTCATTTCTTTGTATATTCATAAATTGGAGCAGTGCAGAATTGGGATGCGCACTAATGTCTTGCAGAAGCAAAAACATTTTCAGCTCGTACTATTGTGTCTTCATTTTCATTCATGCTCCAGGGTAAAGATGAGTCTTATTTGTATCAATGTATAACTTTGCATGCATTTTGCACGCAATCACTTAATTTGAGAGATTCCGACTCCATTACTCCCTGTAGTAGTATTAAACTGAATCTTATATAAGAGCTTCGAGATGAATGCATTTGCAGTTTCCACCTCAGTTGTCTCATTTTAATACAGAAAACCTAACAGCATCTGAAAGCTTTGATAGATATCCATTACAAATAGAGGCTTAAGCAACACTCATTACCCCAAAAAACACGGCTTTATTTTGACGGTGCATACTTATTACTAGTTTACTGACGTAAATAATATAAATGTAAAATTATTTACACCTCTAGTTATTTCAGCCTCAGTGAACATTGGCTTACCCTAGCCACTATAATGTCATGTTGGGTATGTGAGCCATAGCAGCAAAATATTATATAATACTGCTTATGAAATCATCTTGTAAGAAGAAATTCCCTCTGTAAGCATCAGAAAGCAACAATCAGTACACTGTATAAGTACACTGTGGTGCATATATTTTAAATATTAGCTGACACACACACACACACACAGTTAAATGATAATATAATCAGATTGCTGATTAAAGTTCAGAATTATTTGTAGCAGTTATCCATAAAATCCATATTAACTGATACGTGCAAGTTTTTTCAGCCATGTCCATGAGCTGTAAAACTTTTACAGTTCATGGCAAACTATCAAATCTGAAAGTTTGTCAGCTCTCCGCGGGCTTCACTATTCTAAACTGTTTCCGATTAAGGAGAAAAAAATCAATCCACCCCCCACCACTTTCTTTATGTCTCTCTCTGTGTGTGTTCAGCCATCATTCTGCTGGCTCTGATTGATATTCACTGCACTTTTCCGTTGGCTGATACACTGACCAGTTTACAACCTCAGTGGGAGGAAGCCTGTCAATACCAGGCTGAAGCTCTTTTATGATTCTGCAAAGCAACTTTTCTAATTCTTTGCCTGAGATGACCTTCAACGATATATACGTGTTTCAGAATTAGCAAGCTTCAGTTTGGGATTATAAACATCACTTTTGATTCAAGCAGGATGTTTTAAACTGATATCTACTCTCATGTACTTTATCCTGAATAGCAAACACTGACAAGAGAAAGACACGGAGAGAAAATTTATTTACACTTCTTGCTATAATGTGCCACAATTACAGCAAGTGTTAAAATATTAAGTGACCCACATAGCGCAACAGCATATTCCAGAGAGAGCAACACGCTCTCTAAATATACAAACCATGTGTGCATTCAAAAATTATCCACTAAATAATATATTCATTAGAAGCATCAGCTCTGTGTGTGACCAAACCTGAAGAGAAACATGCAGAATCATGTGCACCGTAATGCTGAACAGATGTAATGAAGGTCGTGTGTAATTAAAGGACTATGACTGGCTACCATGACGATGTGCGACATGAGATGTCTTGTTTAACCTCCACCGTGCAGATGTTTTGTCTTTAGTGATGACAGTGTAGGTCTACGGTGCTATGGCACTACATCAAATACCAAAACATTTGATGGAGGTATTCACGCGTCTTTGTAGAGTACATCTTTAGCACAACTGAAGTTGATTATATTTTCAGGTACACTGGCAATTATAATAATGTATATATTGTGTTCATCATTGAGAAAAAGGTTCACTATCCATATTTAACTACTATAGTCATGCCCCAAATATTGTTACTGGTCAGTGATAGTTTGGCGCCACTGACCATTGGCAGTCGATAGCCAGTGACCACTGATGTTTGCTTTTATTAAGCAAACACTGATGATGTCATGGTCCTGGGTCCCTGGGCTCAGAGTTTTCACAGAGAAAAGTACTTTCCACCTGCAGGATCAAACCATAATTAAAGAAGTTGGGAAAATGGAAGGGCATGCGAACAGTCAGTTTGTCCAGATGGTGAATACCAGACTGCCACTCCTGACACGGATCCAGTTTGAGGAAATAAAGTCTAGACGAGCCTCAAGGTGTCCTTAAAAAAGTCAGGAAACGTGCCAATAAAAAGGAATAACAAGACAACTGTGAAAAGCAGTGAAAAAAAAAAAAACAGAGAAAATCTGTGATGCTTCAGCTGCAGACAATAATAACAAAGTCAGTGATTATAAACTAAAAGAAATAAATGAATGACTTTGTGATTCTCCAGCTGCACCATGAGCTCCATCATGGTTTCAAGCAAACCTGAAAAAAATTAAGTCAAAACCTGCATTTCTTCTAATGGCCACTTTAAGATCCTTCTGATTACATATAAAGCTTTAAATAAACAAGCCCCTGACTACTTATCCCAGTTACTAGTCAAATACATTCCCACACGGTGTCTTCGATCAGAAGATCAAAATCTTCTAGTTATTCCACGCACGAGACTAAGGACCAGAGGAGACAGATCTTTCCAAGCCATAGCTCCCAAACTCTGGAACAACTTACCCCTTGAGCTTCGCCTAGCTGACTCTGTCGTTTCATTTAAAAAACAGTTGAAAACTTTTTTGTTCAACCAAGCTTTTCGTTAATTTTTACTCTCTTTTAATCTGTTGTTTTATTGCTGTTCCTTTTTATTGCAAAGACGAAATTTTGTTTTAAATTGACAAATTGTTTTGTACAGCGCTTTGTGACCTTTTTGTCTGTGAAAGGCGCTTTATAAATAAATAAATAAATAAATAAAAATAAATAAATAAATAATAAATTTTACTCGTCATTAACACGCTGAAAACTAACCTGTGTTTACTGCAGAGCATCTCACCTTGATTTAAAGTCTGGGTTAAAGGTTACTCTGTGTGAACAGACAGGACCTCAGATCTCAGCAAATCAAATAAGCAGTCAGCACGTGCTCTTATCAAACATGAAGCTGCCATCACAGCGGGAAACAGGAGCTACTGCACCTTATTAACCTCCTGTGTGTGTGTGTCTGTGTGTGTGTATCCTGCTCAGTTGTTACCCAGATAAGAACTTGGCCACAGGCTTTCTGATAATATTCAGTGATAAAGTTGCACACAGTCTCACACAGACCTGCAGTTTGATGCAGACCTCACATCAGATTGCAGCTCTTTCAGTATCGAGCTTGTCTGTGATCGCTGCCGTCTGTGATCCTGGGTCTGTTTGCCACTTTATGTGGTCAGCGTGATGAAGATGAGAGTGAGGCCTCGCTCTGCAGATGCAGAACGCACTGACCCAAAGCTTCTATCACTCTGTCACAAAGAGTCGCCACATGTTTGATTTGGCAGTTTTATGCAGATGCAGCCCCAGACGGCCTGTAAGGGCCCGAGTGTGTAAATGAGGCTGCTTCAGGTTTCTTAATATTTTATCTGTGAAATCTGTGAGATATTCTATTATTTCTATTTTGTTTCTATTTCTACCTTTCTGGTGTTTTTTTAAACTTAACTCCAGTTTGCAAAGCAGCTAAAAGCTCAAAAGTCTCGGTGATGACAGAAAAATGGAGATGCGCGCACCCAGACGCTTCAACTGGAGAAGTCCTGCACTGAAACTAAACATCTGAGGTGCGTCTGGGTCCTATTGGGGTCGGCTCGGGTTCAACAGCAGCATCCAAAAAGCCTGTACCGATTCCAGCGCCACCATCCCTTCCACCTGTGGGGAAAAGTCGATTTGGAGCTGTGATGTGTCTGCAGACGCTCCACGGCCATGACTCCGACATCCCTGCACTGCGACAGTCTGTTTAGTCTGCTTTATGCCTTATTTGAGATTTTTAAAGGTTTTTATGAAGTAAAATAAAATCTGTGCCATGCATTAACTGTTTTTCCCACAGTGTGAAACTTCCGCAGATAATTCATTTGCACATTGATCACGATGATTAAACACACAGCAGTATGAAGGAGGCCTACTTTTTGGTTTATGCAACTACACATGATGCAGCGACAGCGCCCCTGGCGGCCAGCCCTGACACAGCTGCCATTCCACTTGTGAAAAGTGTTTTTTTTTTCCTCATTAGAATTAAAACTAAAAAACTGGTTGAATCCGCAGCGGGGGGGCGAGGACGCGTCTGAAGGCAGAAGAGCACACAGCGAGCAGCTTTCGCTCAGTTCAGAGATAAACAGTGGAGGTGAGCCTGTTTGTCACTGGGGGAAACCGGGGGGGGGGGGGCTCCCCTCCGTTGTTTACTCTGAGGGTGCATGCGGGGCTGATGCAGTTTTTCTGTTTTCCCTGTACAACAACGGAGGATTGTGCGCGTTTCTGCAGCTCTGTGCAGCTCTGTGTGAAGCTCCCTGAACAAACGCGCTGTTGAGCGCCTGCAGCCCCCTCCGTGCCCTCTCCACCTCACCCTCACCCTCACAGACCCCACAAACTAACTAATGACACGCAGTGACGGAGTGTCTGTGACAGAGGAACACTCACCGCCGATCCATCCTGCGATGAAATCATCCACACGAAAACTCTTTGAGGGCTGCATCTTCAGCGCAGAGCTGCGGGCTGCGCAGCCACTGACCCCGCGGCCTGTGCGCGCTTCACACTCCGGAGGACACTGATCGGCGCCGGCTCCTGTTGATAACGCGCTGGCTGCAGACTTTCATGAGAAAGGAGAAAAAAAAGCGAATTTAAGAAAGTCACGCCGGGGGTTCTCACTAGCAACCAATCGGAACAAAGCCTGAGTCTGCGGGGCAGTTCTGCTGGCCAATCAGGAGTGAGCTCTCCGGAGCCGCGCAGCCTATAGAGAGGCCGTGATGGAAATGAGCCATGAGGAAGAAAGCTGAGCAGACAAACTTTAACCTTTAACCTCCCGCAGACGCAGCCGCTCACTCACTTATTCTTATAGAGAAAGTACAGTAACCTTTATAGGCTGCCAAGAAAGTCTAACTTCCTGTATATTCTGTAAAATGATCATCATTAACACATGAATTCACCCTAAAATATGGCCAAACCTCGTTAAAGAAGCAGTCTATTTTAATGGCACAGGAATGCTTATTTTGCTCTCGTTCATACTGAGTAAACGTGAGTGGGGTCAGCGCTTATCAAACCTGCAGTCCAATCAGTGAAACGATGGGAGGACGGGAGGTGTGAGACAGAGCTGCTCTGGATAAGAAGTATCTGCTGATAGGAAGGATGCCTTCCAAAGCAAATGCACAAAATAAAAATAGACAGAAGAACTCAGAAGATATGTTGATTGATTGAAATATGTGGAGGATTATCATCAGCGCGCAGCCTGATGTGCTACGTAACCCTTATTGACAGAAGCAGCTGCCAGCCTGGCTTCAGAACGCAGAGCTTCTCCAACATTTTAGATTAAATATTAGCTTTGAGATAAAGCTTATAGTCAGAGGGGGATCCTGTGACCCTGAACCACCTCTCTGTTATGTTGCTACAGGCTGCTGATGGATCTCCTACACCGCACCAGGCTCTTCTCTTCTCTGGATCAGTCCTAATGAAGACACACAGCATTAGCTTGGTGTCCTCTCTCTCCTGTACCTGTCTGCAGGCACCTCGTGGACCCGGAGCTGCACGGAAGAGCAAACTGTTCGTCTACTGTGTGGCAGTTAACTGAAGTTTGATTATTACTTCCTGCGGGAACTTTTGTCCTCTGCGTTTGACCTTTTAATTATTAAGAAGGAAACAGAATCAGCTCCTCTTTTTAGGTCGCTGCTGTGGTCAAAAACTGCATTTAGTGGCTGCTCCTGTTTTAGCACTGAGAATGCTGTAACACCTTTAAATTACACATCAAATAAACATATTCGGACTTTATTAAGTGAACACTTTGAACATACAACACACAGAAACTAACAATAAAGTGCAACACAAATGGAACTTTTTAATCCTCCGTTTGTCAAAAGCCACTCGCAGCACTGGAACAGGCTGATGAAATCTCTGTGCAGCCCACAAACACGAGTCCCAGTGAAGACCTCCACAAACACGTGAGCGTGGCTGTGAAGGGGTTAAGTTATCTGTAAACACACGCAGGCCCCATGAAATCACATGATTTAATGCTTCAGAGTCATTGTGGTGGACACTCCCCCTTACCTCCTCCACCTCCAGATGCACCCCACCCCGCGATCACACACTGATAACGCAGACACGGCGTTTCACGGAAAACTACCAGAAAACACACATGGGTCAAATTTGACCTACAAAGGAGAAAAAACAACCAGCAAAGAGCTCCGAGACGTGCTCCCTGCTTCTGCTCCTCAGTAAATAACATTAGATATGTGATCCGTTTTGTGCATTCATGTCCATCGGGAAACAAAACTCTAAAGTTTGATTTTACTTTAATGTTTTCTCAGAATTTCATTGGAAGAATAAAATCCTGATATGTGTAACTCGTGCAGTAATGTTCACAGAGACAGGTTACTAATGCTTCCCTCGGGCCTCGTATTTCAGTGCTGACTCACGTTCCACATTAAGCTCTTACATTTTTCTTTATGTGTCAATTCTGCAAAAAAAAGTGAAGAGACACACTTTCAGTAACTTTTCCTCATGTGTAATGGACACGGACGAAACAGGACAAAACATTTTGCACTTTGTCCTCTAACCTTGCTTCCTTTCCTAAACAGCAGTGGAAGTGGAGGTGAGGACACGAAGAAGGCAAACGTGTGGCTGTGAATGAGTGATTAAAAACCTCATCAATGCAACCGTTTTAAGTAAAAACTGGATTTAGGGTTAGGTTCTTGCTGAGGAGCTCTGTGGTCTCGTGGGCAACACATTCAAGCTCCCCGGTTTGATTCCAGGAGTGGACTTGAACTGGATAAATAGGTTGGATCAGGGAGGGCAGCTGCTATCATCTCTGGGCCAAATTAAATATGTAAATATGCAGATCCATGCTGTGGTGACCCCTCAGGAAATAAAGGAGCAGCTGAAGGGACTGCTGACACACACACACAAAAACACACAAGATCATTGGATGTAAAAATCAGTCTCTGAGAAGCCAAAAACCTCTGCGGTCAGTCGAGATTACACTGTCACATCTTCATGTAACATCATAAACATTTATCTCCAGTTTTAACCTGTTATGAATGCATATTGACAAAAGGAGCAGTTCTATTTTGTTACTTTAGAATGTGAGGAGTTAAAGTATCTCATGGTCTTGGTCACGAGTGGGGGGAGGGGGGGTGGGGGGGGTGGAGCGGCATCAGCAGTGACGTGGAGCCTGAGAAGATAAGATATCTTTATTGTCATTGCATAATACAAAGAAATGTTGCTGGAGCCATCCTCCGGGTGCCAAAATAATAAATAATACAAAAAAATAAGAGTATAAATAAAATAAATAAGGATGTGATATTTACAGTGAGCAAAGGCAGCATGAACAGCAAATAAAGGGTCTGTTGATAACTGTATGGACAGAGGTGCAGTAGCTGTGAGATTGTCTTTTGGGGGAGAGTGGGAAGGCAGGTAAGTTGCAGGTAAGTGTTTGTGATTACTGGTAGAAGCCAGAGTGGATTCAGACTCAGGAAAATCCACAATGACCAAAAATGAACTTCACTGAAGACAGACAATAAAAGTCAGTTCCTCAGGGTACATCAAAAAAACGGTTCTTACCATGCGCACGCTGGTTACACCACAGCGGCGATGAGAACCTGGAGAACAGATGCACAAGCCAGTCTTTAAATGCTGCCACACTCATGAGGAGATGAAAGACTGAGGGTCCACCAGCAGGCGGGCCGAGCAGGAACAGCCAGCCCACAACTCCACAACTCCACCTGAGAGGAAAAGGAGAGAGAAACCAAAGAAAATACCTCCTGGACCTCTACAGTTAGTTATTAACCGAATACCTCAGGTTACAAGCAACCTCATTTCTCCTGCTAACCTTCCTCGTATGCTTCCAGTGATCTTTCTTCACCATCATATCATATCTTTGTGAACATATCTGACATGCTATCGTGTCAGATAGGCTTTTTCTTGGATATCATTATGCCCGAAGGCTGCCATGTTACACCAATAAAGATAATGTTGAAAAAAGTATGCACAAGGCCATATATTGCTATCTACATTCAGCATAAAGGTACGCACACGCACGCACCCACATTCAGTTAGCTGGGTGTGTGGGGGAAACCTGCGTCATATGGAGGGAGCCACAGAATCACTGTCACTGCCAGGATCTCCTCAGAACCCTCTGTTTACTATGCTGACATGCACAAATGATTTCAACATTTTTATCAGCAGTGAGGAGGCCTTAACTGTTCTTTCACAGTGCACTGAGAGCTCTGAGAAGCCTTCTTCAGCTAAATGAGAAAAACAAAGCCTTGTTGATGGGGTGCAGGCCAAACACCAAACCGGAGGCAGCAATAAAAATGAGGGTAAAATGAATATAACCACAGAAATATGTTGACAAACAGTTCATTACAATATGAGCCCAAACTCTTTGACTCTTTGACTGTATGTGTGTGTTTAAGGGAAGCGCACTAAAAATTGAAGGTTGTTACAATAATTGGACCATTTAAAAAAGCCACATACCTGGCATGTCTTCAGTTAAGGTACATATTCATACATCACCTGTTGTGATCCCGGGCTTTAAATTTTTGGACTTTCCAGTTAATGATGAAATATTTTCTGCTTGATGATGATTTTACTTACGGTTCAACCTTGTGTTTCAAAGCGCCTCTGATTTGGTGCTGTAGACCTCACACTGAACAGAATTGTGTGTGTTTGTGCTTGTGTCAGTGTATTTTGTTCCCACAGTGTTTCCTGTCTCAGGTCCTCCATGTTTAGTTCATTCACGTGTCTGTTTCCCCATTTTGATACTATTCTCATTTCCTCTTTTATTTTGGTAGTTTCTTGTCTTGTGTTTAGGTTTCACAGCCTCCTGTCTCATTGTCTTTGATTACTGTCACCTGTGTCTTATTGTGCGCGCCTCCTCTGAGTGCCCTTCTGTGTGTGTAGTGCTGTTTTCCCCTCAGTGTGTGCCAACCTGCCTGCTCTCTCCTGTGCTGCTGGGTTGACCTAAATAAAGGGTTGTTTTTTGTTTGCCTCCATCAGCCTTTGGGCCCTATTCCAGGAAGCAGGTTCAACAAACTGAGTTTAAAACATGCTCTCAGTTGATCAGCTCTGAGCTTCCTGCTCCACAGCAGCTGATCAGAGTCAGTTCAATCAGCTCTGAGTAGGTTCACCCTCTGACAGCCACAGCACAGATGTTTCACTGAGTTACTGTTAAAGGTCAGAGGTCAGTCACAGTTTTAGAGTTAGCTGAAAACATGCAGGGCAGTTTTCCAATCTAATGAAGTTAAAAGTTTGACCAGTAAAGGCAAACATGTTATAATGAACGTCTCAGCTTTATAGGTTTGAAATATTTCAGTGCAGTTTGGGAGGATGAGACATTTTAATTAAAGAATGCAGATCGTGTCGGGAAAATGGATCCATTATGAACGGATCCGGACTGGATGAGCTGGGAAATGACTGGATCTGGACCTTATCCGGTCTGAATCCGTGATCCTGATCCGTTTGGATCAGGATTCGCTCCTCTGACGCTCTGACAGCCACTTTATGAAGGAGAAGATGAATGGGAGTGTCTACAAAACCAGAGTTTAGCTGTTTTGTTTTCGGGTGACTGTGGCTCAGGTGGTAGAGCAGGTCCTCTACTAATTGGAGGGTTGGTAGTTTGATTCCTGGCTGCACCAGTCTGCATGCCAAAGTATTTGTGGGCAAGATACTGAACTCTGAGTTGCTCCCAGTTTGTTCATCAGAGTGTGAATGTAAGATAGAAAGCACTCATATGTAGAAATAAGTGCTTGTATGAATGTGTGACTGCAGACGTGTTGTATAAAATGCTTTGAGTCCTCAAGTAGAAAGCGCTATAGAAGAACGAGGCCATTTTAGGAATAAACACAAAACAAGTCTGCGGGACATCCTCATTCTTTTTTCACGTCCGTTTGTGTCATGCACTTCTTTAGTAAAAAAGTTCAACCTTTTTCTTTAATAATACATGAATGAGGTTCCAGGTGGTCTTTATATCATTAATGAGATTGTTAACAGACAGAAGTCCGTCTGTCTGTCCATCCATCGATCCATCTTTGGTTTATGCAGCTGAAAGACGCGGGGGGGGGGGGGGGGGGGTGGGGT
>JAVDPK010002831.1:0-16919 GCA_034780415.1 Cichlasoma orientale
AACTGAGAATAAAAAGAAATGGGACATGTCTTTTAGTTTTCTCAAAATGGACAAAATGGCTTTTTTTTTGTCAACTCAACAAATAGGAAGGAGATATTATGTGTTTTTGTGACAGGCTGGTAGTAACAAAGTCCCTAAAGACACAATTTAAAATTGGTTCTTTGCTAAGTTGTCTGTTATGTGTAGGCACAAGACTGGTTGAGTTGGATGCCTTGTTATTCTCCTGTAATTCATAGGTCTGTGTTAAGCGGCTTAACGAGCAAACAAAATATTTACTCTGAAAATGTGAGGAACTGGACTGATAATGAGTGAAAAAGCAGCCAACTTTGAAAGACCTTCAGAAAGCCTGAAGACCACTTTAAACAAATTAGAAGAAAGCCTGGCTCCTTGGAAGCAAAATATAAAGAAATGAAGGGCTGCTCGAGAGTTTTGCGCAGTACTGTGGATGAGAGTGGAAATGCTGTGAGACACTGCCAACATTATCACATAGGATAAAGAAGGAAGATCAAACTGAAACTGGAAACCGTTCTGATCTCCTGTCGGGCTCTGACCCAAAACAAACATATGTCCATATGTCCACACTCACTATGCTTGTGCCGAGCTCTTCATCTGTGATGTCCAGAGAGTCTCTGTGCCTGTTAAACCTCCAGCCTGTCCCGTCTTCACACGTCCCTTCCCAGCATTTAAGATGAGACACCTGCCGAGTCTGAGGGAGACGGTGCGCTTAAAATTTTTGACGCACACTCAACCTGAGTATCTTTCACACGTTTACCGCCAATGCTTTGTGTTTACCAGGTTCTTATGGGTGGCGTAGAGCTCCTGAAGGATCTGGTCCACGATGGAGTTGGTGAGATAGGAAACCACTGACAGCTTTACTTCTCTGCAGAAGATTGGGTTAGAGGAAGGGGAGACACTGACGGGAAGAGGCTTGGTACAAGTGAGAGCAAATCAATATTCTTCTTATCAAATTCAGACTTATTGTTGCTGCCTCGTCGTCTCACTTACTCCAAGGCTCTGTGAATGTCCTGCGCTGCTCTTTCCATAAGGGCAGTGCGAATGGCAGAGCGAGGGATGGACACACGCTCAGAGACAGATGAGAGGGGTGGGCTTAATCTCTCCGCTGCAGAAGAAGATAGAGGGCAGAGCTCGCGACAGAGAGACACCATGGAGTCGACGATCACCTGCAATCGATGCCGGTTATTGGTGACTTTGTCGTCTGTTATGGATCAGTGTCAAATAAATAAATAAATAAATGAAGAGGCTGTGTGATGTACCTGCAGCTCCTTGTCGGCAGCTTTGGCGAGCTCACCAGCCAAAGAGTCCAGTCTCTGCCGCACCGGCCCGTCCACAGACAGCACATGAGCCAGCTCACACAGTGAGGGGTAGAGCTTGGAGCACCACAGAGAAGGGATTCATTCATATTCAGCGTGACAAAAATGCAAATACTACACTTACACATTTCACATCACTCACAGCGCGAGAATTCCTCGCCTCTTTTAGCACTTGTTTTGCAGCTTGAATCTCCTCCATCTCTCCGACGCCCCGCAACAAACACACCTGCTGCTGGACACGCACACAGAGGCGCTCCATCACCTTGGAAACAGACAGGCGGGGGAGTGTTACAAGTGCAAACACTCATAAATAGACGCAGAGCTCAGAGGCACGCTGATGAGTGCTACCTGCTCAGCGGTGCTGGTGACCAGGCCCTGATGCAGCCGCAGAGCCTGTCTCTGAGAGAAGCGCTGCGTCTGGTTGTTCCTCACCAGAGCACGCTGGATCTGCGTGGCAAAGCGTCGGGACACGGTCACAATTACACGCTGGCCATGAAAACACGAGGAGCACATAAGAACATGACGACGCAAGAGGCGGACTGCAGCAGAGGGCACAAAGTGCAAAGAGCCAAGTGGTGGGTGCTGTCATTTTACAACAAACGTTTCAGAGTCCCAGTTCTCAAAAGCTTATTAAGGCTGAGATGACTGCAGAATCCTTCTTTAAGCTTTAGAGGTGTCTCAAAAAACCCTTCTATCAAATGCCTTTGTCTCTCTCCTATCCCCTACAGAGTAATAATTACACTAATAACTAGAATTAGCTTATTAAGTCTCTTTCTGAATCTCCTAAAATGCCGCTTTCCCGACACTGTTGGCGCCTCCATACGTCTTCATAAACAACTAAAGAGAAAAATAAATGAACAAAATTATTATTCACGTTTATTTATCACCGTCTGTCTGTCAGCACTGCAAACAGAATATGTTAAGAGGCTCTTCGTGGTAGACGCTTGCACTCAAACTTAAGTGCTACAGAAAAAAAAAATGCTCTTTCACAGTTAGGCTTAAGATAATCTTACTTTCCCTGTGAGCTTGTAGGACATGATCATTTTAGACACATGAAGCTTTTAAGGGAAACCTTGTCTTTTCCTAATGAACGCGTGAATCTCACTGTTTAGTTTGGAACTGTACAGATTTCTTTCCAGGCCCAAATTTTTTAATCAAAATGCTTCTTTTGATCGCACGAAGTTTAACTGAAAGACCTCATGTAGCGGGGGAAATAATTATTTGATCCCTGCTAAATTTGTAAGTTTGCTCACTTACAAAGAAATAAATAGCCTCTAATTTTCTATGGTAGTTTCATTTTAATGCAGAGACAGAATATCCAAAAAAACAAAAAACACATTGCATAAAAGTTATAAACTGATTTGCACGTCACTGAGTGAAATAGGTGACAACAGCCAGAAGGACAACTGTTGGTGCAATTTTTCAGAAATGGAAGATGGGTGCATGTATGTATGTATGGAGCATCAATTGGCTTTGGTCAGGAGCTCCAAGCAAGCTTTTGCCCCATAGGGTGAGGATGATCAGGTGAAAGGTGGTGGAAACATTATGCTTCGGGGCTGGTTTTCTGCTAAGGGTACAGGAGGACTTCACTTGCATCGAGAGGCCAATGGACCAGGCCATGCACCGTAAAATCTCGTACATCCAGTATGACAATAACCCAAAACATACTGACAAGATAACAAAGGAGTGGCTAAAGAAGAAGCACCTCCAGGTCGTGGAGCGGCCTAGCCAGCCTCCAGACCTCAGTCCTATAGAAACTCTGTGGAGGGAGCCGAAGCTTCGAGTTGCAAAGCAGCAGCCAGGAAACCTGAAGGATTCAGAGAGCTTCTGTAAAGAGGAGTGGGCCAAAATCCCTCCCGAGATGTGTGCAAACCCGGTGACCAGCGTCTTGCTGCTGTGTTTGCCAACAAGGGTTTCGCCACCAAGCGCTAATTCGTGTTTTTCTTTGGGATCAAATACTGATTTCAGTCAACGACATGCAAATCAGTGTCCTCACAACATAAATCACCACACGGCCTGCTTTTGTTTCTGTCTGCTTCTTTATCCCCATTTAAATGTTTGCTTGCTGCGTTTAAAAACACACACACACACTCAGACTGACTGCACTGAGGGGCCGGGTTATGTGTAAGCAGGTATTTGGGGTTGGCTGACATCTCTCAAGACACTGATGGCGAAATGCTGCTATGAGTTTCTTCCCAGTTTGAAATATTTCTTGAATAAATGTGATGCTGGTACGTCTCCAACCTTGGTCAGTGCCTGCTCTGTCCTCTCGGGGGCGCTGCGGTATGCCTGGCTGATGTCACTCAAGGGCAGAGGCATGTACTGTAAGGTGAAATTACTGAGAGGAGAAAGCAGAAACGGAGGCAAGGGACAAGTTATTGAACAAGATAGTAATGGACTTAAAAGGGAAAATAAAGTGGGTTACAGATTCCAGGGTTAGTTAAGGTTAATATCCCCACCGGACAGAGCTCATCCTAAAATATCTTTCCTGTGCCATTTAGTGACTGAGTAATACTTTGATCCTTGCAACCATGTCATCCTTTGCCTACAGGCAAGTCTGGACCATTTAAGATAGCAAAGTGGAAAACAACAATTTGCTCAGCTCAGCAACATGCTTAAATGTTCTTAATCACACTTTTAAAACATTTCTTAAAAAGAGTTCTCACAGCGGATGTATAAGACACGCTCTTATTCATTGATTAGAGCCCAGCGGGCACATATACAGAATAGATGTCAATGATTTTTTTTTTTTTTTAACACTCTTACTGTTCGAGCGCTCGGGCCACATCGAGAAATCCTGCTGCGGAGGTGTTGTTGCGATCCCATGTCACACTCCTGCAGGGCAAGGTCAGAGTTGCATAGAACACAAACTTCCACACAGAACACAAGTCGCTGCAAAGACTGCAAAAAAAAACTTTGCACTTAACAGTCTTTCCTTCACCTGAGTGTCGTGTTGATTTGAAGGGCTTTGCTCAGCATTTTGGCTCCAATGTCTTCCATGCTATTCCCGCTCAGGTCCACTTTTCTCAGGCAGGTGTTGCTGCCCAGGGCGTTGACCAGCACGGTGCCCCGAGAGCGCAGGCGTGAGTCGCAGAGGGACAAAGACTGAAGGGCCTAGAGAGGGAGGGGACGCAAAAATGGAAGAATCGTGTGAGAAGACAGCAAGAGGAAGCCGAGAGGGTAAAGCAGAGAGGTGAAATTCACTGAATAGTGATTTGACTTCTTGTCAGCACGACTTTACATGCTGTTTGCATGAATTATTTACAGTATGTGCAGCGATACAGACACTGCGTCCACAATGTTAACAGAGCAGGAGTAATAATTGATGAAACAGTGACACGTCTACAGTGAAGCGCAGTGCAAAGATGACGTGTGCAGGAATCTGTGAACTGTAAGCAGTACACAGACTGCAATGATCTGCTAATGATTTAAATCATACTTTTAATTGAAGACAGCATAAAAGAAGGTGACATATGAAATGGAAAAAATGAGAAATGTTATTGTTTTTGTAAAAAAAGCTGTATAATAATTCAGTTTTGGGTAAAACAAAACATTATTTATTGTTTGAATAAAAGTCAATTAAGTTTATACGTTTTCCTTTCCTGAATATGATGAATTTTTAAGTCCCTGCAGCTGATTTGTGATTTTCTATTTCTAGTGTTTGCCATCAGAACACCGTACCCTACAATTTTTATACATATTTCGATTACTCACACATTCCTCCTCTTGTATGAGTTGAACTAGCTTCTGCAAGACTTCATCCAGAACCCTGCAGACACAAACCGTGGAGACAAACACTGAGACAAAGCAGGATGAGCTGGGTCGAGTCATCGTCTGCTGCCCGAGGAGCGGCGGCCACTTATGAAAACAGAAATAAATAACAAATGTGTATATTCAAGCTGGCATATGCAGCGCAAACATGCTTGCACACGCACTGGCTATATCCATGGGGCATATCCATAAATAGATGCAGTAAAGCGTGACAGAGAGCACTGACAGCACCTGTTCTTGATGTTGAAGTTCTTGCCCAGATGAAGGTGTTTGAGGGACGAGTGTCTGGAGAGGGCTGGTAGTACTGTGAGCAAGTCTGCGTCCAGACCTGTCAAAACACACGCATGCACACACACACACACACACACACAGCTCAACATGGTAGGACCCATTAGCAGCCCACTCCAACCTCGGCTGCCCGAAGACAAACAGTCAAGGTCACGGTGGGATGTGCCACTGTACCGTTGTCGGAGATATCCAGAGTGGCAATGGAGGAGACTCTGGGGAAGAGTTCCTGGATTACAGCAGCTCCTGCAGACCTTAGCTGGAGAAAGATAGAGACAGATGGGAAAAGTAACATGTGCGCAGCCATGAATCAGAGTCATTTTAACTCCAGTCTTTGGGGAATTGTTCCATTTTTCCGCAGTGGGGCAAATTTATGGATTTATGTCCGTGCAAGCTTTGCTTTGTTTGTGATGTGCAGCAGTTCAGCTCAAAGACAGAGAAACCTCTTTACGCTTCAGTGCACAATCCCCGCTACTGTTTAGCATAGCATTTTTTTATTTACATAAAATAGAAAACATGATCGTTTGTGAGCTGGTTAAATCTGTTAAAATATGTAAAATACATTTACAGTTTCAGATTGACAGTTTTTGACAGCCATGTTTCACAGCTGACATTTCTGTGACAGTTATTTAAAGATGGAAGTAACTACAATTACAAGTACAAGATATAATTTGGAGGTACTTGTCCTTGGAGTACCTCTACACTTCCGTCTAAGAACATTGATCGTAGCAGCTTTCAGTAAACGATCTGAACACTTTCACCATGTTAAGCTTGACGAAACTGCCGTTCAGGATGCTCTAACTTGTGCTTTCAGTTGCACTGACAAGTGTACCGTGCAAGAAAACTGCGAGCTTTCGTGGCCTCTATACGCAGCTGGATTGATTTAACTGAGAGGGTATATCTTGCATCAGATGAGGTTGAGATTATTAAAAAAAAACTTCTCCTCATCCAGAACGTGGGAAATTCACTGATATGGTTTCTTATTGGATATTTAAAGCTCACGTCAGTGCTGTCTATTTGGTTCAGAGTGCTTCAAAATCGCAGGTGATCTATAGCTCAGTACTGCGCCTGGACACCTCCGGTGTCGAAATCCAGCGCGGATGTGAAGATGAGGTCTCACCTCACAGGCGCTGATGTCCAGATGAAGGTCATTGATATGAGGATTGGAGGTTAACCCTGCGAGGAGAGCCCTGCGGAGACAGAAAGAAGAGAAGTGACGGGCAAGTGAAAGACAAGGAGAGGGAGTGTTAAAGGTTTTGCTGGCACAGAGAAATTCAGATGAAAGGGAGCATATTTGGATAGAGAACTAGAGGCGACATGGTAGGTACCTCAAAACATCAGGGGGCAGCTTCATAGAGGCCAGGCTGACATGAGTGAGGCTGAAAGCTGAGCTGAAAAACTGACGGAACAACGGCAGCGTATCCTTCACTTTCCTATTGGATTAAAAAAAAAAGGCAGGGGATCAAAGAGAGGAGATGTAAAGGTGAAGAGATAATACAGAGAGTGGGATGGGATGAGCCCGACCATACACGGGAGATGAAGTCACATTGTTGACATGCTGGGTAAATTTGAGTGCAAAGCTGAGTGTAGAGTACTGACAAAGAATGAGAAATATGAGTGAATATTGCTTTGGTGTGAGAGGAGGGAGCGAGTGGGGTCAAATGATAGATCGCTCTGCTTAAATATTCACGAGTCTTATCTATGCAGACACTGCTGAGAGTTCTGCTTTTAAACGGCAGCAGACACTCCCACAGAGAGGAAACACAATGTTCCAGTGATTCCCACAAAGCACATTTCTGATTTCCCATTAAGCAAGAAATTAAGATAACGACTGACCAAAAAAAAAAAAAAACTGCCAAAGAAATAAATGGTAAACGAATGACACGAGCGGAGAGATGATGCCTTGGAGGTAAAATAGGGATGATATCTTCCCAGATTTGGATTTGGAGCTGCATTTATTGTTTAGGTAATCTCAAAGATATGACTAACCTGTGGGAGAAGGAATTTTTGGAAAGATTCAGAAAGGAGAGATCAGCGCAACACCCCCTCAGAAGAGCCCCAAATAGCTGCATGACACACAGGGTGGAAACGGTTAATTTGGGCTGAGAATTGCACGGAAAGAGAAATGCATTTCTTTTTAACATCGCACATGCATGAGGGCTGCGCACATACTGATGGCAATGCCGCTCACTTTGGTTTGTTCTTCTTGCTTTGCAGAAATCTCATTTATGAAAAAACAACTTTCAGCTTGTCATCGCACACTCTGTGAACATTTAGTCAGGACAGAATTGAAGTGAAACCGCAGGAAAAACCGGCCGATATCACGGTGCATCCCAAACGTACGCATTTGATCACCTTCACACATTAAATACTCACTGAGTCAACGCAGCAGTCTGTGCCCGATAGATCTAAGTGGACCAGGCAGTTGGGCTGAGACAAGAAGAGATAAAGGTTCTGCGAACAGGTCGAGAAGAAGAGAAACATCGCATTAGGCTGGAAAAGTGGAGGATAAATGGGGCAGCCTGTATTTGTGTTTCCGGATGGGTTGTGCTTTCTGACCGATGCATCCTCTCCCGAGAGGACCCCGGGGTTCTTGCTCAGGTCCAGGTGCAGCAGGGAGTTAGAGTACTCATCGCTGGAGCACAAAGCCTGAGACAGAGACACCACTCCTGAGAGAGCGAGCGCGAGGGAAAGGGGAGCAGGGAGCCGAGGGAAAAAAAAGTAAAAACGAGAGTTGGTAGTTGTACAATATTAAAAAAGAGAGAGAGAGAGAGAATGCTCTCAAAACATTTTGTGTCTTTAAATTATTCATAAACATCTTGTAGCAGCAGGTATCAGTGGGTGTTATGGGAAGTAGTGCAATTCAATGTAATATTTAAATTCTCCACTGGGTACCCTGTAAGACGAGACAGTAACAGAAGGCATGATGCCTGCAGGGCAGCACAAGACATTGTAAGTCAATATGGAATCATAGCGGGGCAAAAACATAAAGCAAAACTCTACAGAAGAAAATGATCTGGACATAAAGTCTGGAGACTTCATATCCCCTCACAGCGTGATCTAACCCGAGGTGCGAGGGCAGAACTTGTCTTCTTCCTGAGCTTGGTGAGTAACAGCCTTTCCTTACTTTTATTTAACTCAGCAGACGGGGAAAAAAAGGGGTGGCAGGTCCGAACCTTTGGAGGTGAGAGAGGTCTTGGAGAGGTTGAGGAGACGGAGTCCTTTGCTGAGGCGACACACTTGCTGGATTAAGTTGGACACACCTGCAGCGTGCACACAAGAGCTCTACAAAGTGAGTCACAGAATTTTTTTTCATCACTTGGAAGCAATTTTTAACTCTAACAGATGTACTGTACGCGCTTCTGAGACAACAGCTCGGGTTTCTTTTACTGTTTGACCCAACAGACCCCTTTTTGGGCAAGATTTAGATACAGAACAATAAGAGTCAATAAAAATAGGGCTGCCTTTCTTTATCACACCAAACACTGGCTTGAGTTCTTCTTCACACCCAAACAGTAAATTTGACTAAAAGAGGCGGATGTTAGACGATACCTTGGTTATCCAGTGAGTTGTGGGCCAAGTTGAGGGAGTGGATGACAGAAGCAGGATTCTCTGAAAGAGCTACTGACATCTTCTGCGGGAAGTCTCTGTAAAACGCGTGCACAGTTACACACAGCTGCGACTTATTTCCCATTATCGGCCATTATGCAGAAAATGTCCTTCATGAGTCTATAAATCACTTGGTTTATAAAGGATAAGTGCCCATCATGATGTCTTGAAATATGATTTTTTTTTTTTTATTGTCTGACTTGTGTTGCATTCCCACTACAAGCAACAAAGCTACATCAGCCGTGCACGGCCAGCTACACTGTCGGGATCTTCCCGGGGGCTGTGTGTGTGAGAGGGGACATGAAAGCATACGATAGCTGATGTTTAACCAAATCACTGCAGAGCTGAAAAAGTTGAGGCCAGCTCAACTTTTTTTTTAGGGATTACAGCCATTTTTACACACAGTACCTCATTTTCAGAGGCTCAAAATGTATTGGACCAACTAACATAATTTTAAATATGAATTCATCCTGCTACGTCTATCAGAAGTCACGTGATCAAAACATTGCCTTTACCATGTTTGACGGGTGACGGTGTATGTTTCAGATCATGAGCAGTTTCCTTCTCCATACTTTTCTCTTTCCGTCATTCTGCTACAAGTTAATCTCGGTATCATCCATCCAATGAATATTTTCAGAGCTCTTTTAGAAGTTTTCTCACAAAATCGAATCTGACCTTCTTGTTCTTGAGTGTAACCAGTAGTTTGCACCTTGCTGTAAACCCTCTGGTGACTCTGGAATATAGACTTCAACAATGAGAGGCCTACCTCATCGACTGTTCCTGACTTGACTAATTACGAAAGGCTTTTCTTGACCAAAGTGCTTCTGAAACATCCACTTAAGTGGCCTTTTGGTGTTGCTTCTTTTCAAGAATGCAGTAGATTGTTCATTTGGCCAGTCCTAAAGTTTTTGGTATCTCTGACTGGTTTAATTTGGTTTCTCAACCTCATGATCGTCTCCTTGACCTCTGGTGGCTTCTCTGTGGACCACATATTAACAGTTCCAATGAACAGCTACCAAAACAAGTTCAATCCTAACTGTATTTGTCACTCCGTTCATAGAGAAGCATTTAATACAGAGCTGCAGAGATGTAGACTTGCACTTTCATTAAGTTGAAAGACATACAAGTTAATGAGAATAAGGCCAAGACATTTTCATTGAAGCAGCAGAGGCCGATGTATCCTGACTTTAAGTTCTTAGCACGGGTCAAGCTCCCCCCCCACCTCCCAAACCAAACAAACAAATAAAAAAACCCAGCACGGTTCACAAACACATTTAAACTGTCTTGTCGGTTAGATCTCCACTGTTCAGTAAATGCTGCCATTTGCATCGAAGGGCTTCTGTTAAAAGGTCAAGTCAAGATAACATTAATGATGTGGAAGTGCCGGAGAACCCTTTTCAGACAGCTGATGTAAAAGTGAAAGCAGAAAAAGCAAATGAAAGGCGCTACTCACGATTTTAACCCGGCGTTCTCCAGAGTGATCTCCTCGAGGCTGGAGGATTTGCTGACTGTGTGCAGGACCTGCTCAGTGACCTCTGACCCCTGATGCGAGGAGGACATATTGAAACCTAGTTTGGCGACTCTTCAGAATACATTAAGCTGTAACAGACAGGTTTATACTTACAATGCGCAGGTCTTTGCAGTAGAGTTTAGTGAACCAGGTGTTGTAAGCCATTGATGCAACAATCACTGCCAAATCCCTGCAAAAGGGGAAAATTGAATAAACAAGGTGCTGCATTTTTTCGGTAATACTGTTCGGCCGCCCTTCGTTCCTCACCTGCTCTCCAGGTGGCTGAAGTCCAACAGGTTAAACTCCCTGTTGTCCTGAGAGTGATAGATGGTGTCCACGTCCTAGGAGCAACATCATCCGTGAGCCTGTTTGCTGCAGTGTATGACCCCTCGTATTGTGCACAGTCATATATGTAACACACAAACACACTCACAGTAACACAGGCACAGTCCCACAGCTCTTACCCACTGCACTTCCTCCTTGCAGCTGATGCCATTATAGTCGCACAGAGCAGCGTAAGTCTCTGAGAAGCCTCCTGAGAGAGGCAGGGGGAGGAACAAACAGAGGAGGAAAAAAAGGGAGAGATGATGAGAACAGCTGCTTCCTTCGGCGGTAAAGGGAAAGGAAAGGGAGGAAAATGCACACAGAAACATTTGTCCAAATTATCAATCTTTTATATGTGTGACAGCACTAAAAAGAACATCTGGGAGACCATTTGTGAAGTATGTGTGCCAACTTCCTCTCGAGTCTGCCAAGTGGCGCACACGTGCTCATATCTGTGTGTGAGTGCATGTGTGTGCATGCGTGCAGATTCCCGTGTTTGATGATAACGTCTCTTTTACCACAGGCCCTCTGCGTCTCCACTGAAGTCTCGGAGCTGGGTGAATACTTCCTGCTGCCCTCCGAAAGGTCACTGTCTGAATGACAGATGGAAGGGCTGCAAACATGAAAGAAGCGCAGATACTGTAAGGAATCATTTATCTTTTGATAATTGCGCAAATAAAGGTCATCCTTCTTTAAACTTTCCGATTTTTCCACCACTGCACAGACGTGACAATTTATTCTCATTTTATCTTGAGAGACAGTGACACTTACGCAAAAATGGAGTTGTTGAATATTCGTGACAGAGCGAAATTTATATGGCTGACCACATGATTGAGGTGTTCGCGTGATTCAAACCTCAGGGAGTAACTGGACTTGTCGGTGTCGATAACAACCTGTGCATAAAAATAAAAAAAAAAAATGCCTGTAAGATACTGAAAAGTATTGTGGCAGTGGCAAGAGGCAGTTGAATCTTATTAAATAACTTGACTATGATGGGAAAAATGTATCCTTTCCATAAGCACGTAGCCAAGTTCACCTTTATAACTGATATTGCACCTTAATCTCTTTTACGCTGTAGCTCTTTTCCACAACAGCAACTCGATGACCGCTGACCTGGAGATTCCTATGAGCTGAACCTTTAAGAGCCCCTAAGGTCCAGATTGTAAGATCTTTCTTGCTTTTGGCTACAGTCATTTTCACACACACTGTGTCTCCAAACATTTTAGAAATGTCTGAATCAGTCAGACTGGTCCTTACGCTGCCAGCTCCCTCGTACACAGTCTGCATAATGTAAAAAATGAGCCAATGTGAGAATAGTGAGTGGGTCATTTTGACCTCACTGCAGAAAACTCCTTGAGTATTTTTAGTAGTGAAAATGAGTCTGAATTGGAGAATTTCCTGTTGTGCACTACGTGTAGCACAACTTTGGACAACATCCAGACTTGATTCTGCTGACATTAACTGCCACGAGTTCAGTGTGAACACTGTCATCACATGGGTCGCAATTTGTATTGTAGTTAGGCCCACTACAGTCAAAAGGAGATTGTTATTTCTGCAGTAATTTATATTTGGTGGCATGGCTTATTCTGGGACCTACCAGCTCTTCCATGCACATACATAAGTAACATAAGCCAAGGAGAGCAGCAGCAAGACCCCAACACAGAACACAGCAGGCATTAATCAGACACATCATTAACAGGAACTGGGGTGGAGCTTGCAGAGGTGCAACAACTGTGGGCAGGCTAAAGCAGCTTGAAAAGCACACCCTATATGGGACTTGCTAATTGGTTGCGTAGAGGGGTGTCAACTCTGTCATCAGTTGATATGGGCTGGCAGTGAGATCGGCCGACCTGCTGAAAATGCAGCTAAGCTTGTTTGCCTGAACTGAAGTTATGCTTGATTATTTGTACTGAGCATCAGTATATTTTCTCTTTCCTTGCCTGAGGGGGCTGCTGTTCACTCAGTTCTGTGTAAGCCAGCAGTGGATGATTGAACTTGAGACTAATGGCGAGTTGTTTACATCGGTGTCTGATGAGGCTGGCTTCACGCCACCTGCTTCCTTGCTCCTTACTAGTTATCAACTTGACCACAATTATCAGAGTCACTAGACTGATATCTGTGAATTGACTCTCTTTCAAACTGCAATTCTGCTGTGGCACTGGACCTTACATATGAGTGTGGAAAGAGGGGAGTCACTTTTCAGGTTATACTTAGTTTTCCCTGAGGTGTGATGTAAAATAAATAGGGGGCTCATCCGGGATCACTCACACCACAAGCCTTAATACCTTACCCCTAGACATAACAACACACTTTCCAAACTGTGCAACACACTGTAGTCCTTGCTGTGTAACAAACAAGCTTTTATATCCTTCAATGTAATACCACCTCCTGAGCAGAGCTAAAATCTAGATCCAGGGACCAGCCTGCAAAGCGGGGTTGTGGAAGAGTTTGGCGGGAAAAAAGCAGATCTGGCAAGAATTGTGTGGTTACCGGTAATCAAGTTGCTGTAGTAGAAAAAGAAGCCTTTTTAATCTCACAAGCAAAGGCTTAAATAAAAACTGGGGGAAAAGTTAATAGGAGAGCTCTTACTGTCACAGTGGCTGTTGTGATAAATGTCTAAAATGCTTTTGTCTTGCCTTGAAGGCCAAAGTGATGTAACTGCATCATTATACAACTGCAAAGACAACTTTGTTGTAAAAGTGCAGTGGAGTGCACGTGGAGTTCAGTGTTAATGTAAAAATTCACCTGGTGTTCAGGTTGAGAATTTAAAGCTCGAATCTCCAAGAAGTTGAATGTCGTTTCTACCTGCAGTCAGAGACACACGGTTGACATTTCAGCTGGTACGAATCTAAGAGCCTCACACTGCACATTAACGTGAGAGCGTGGCAAGTACCTTAGCGGGAATCTTTGGCGCCAGGAAATAGAGACGCCATGTTGTGAGAACCTAGAAAAAGGAAATAAAACAAATTGAATCAAGACACTTGAAAGGTTCACTGCACAATCATACTCCCGAGGGAGAGAACAGTCCCAGGGGTTTCCGTGGAAATGACGGGAGGGTCTATTCATCTGCTCATCCAGGAAATAGCTGTCTATGTCGGGGATACGACGTCAAACATTAACAGACTGACATCTTAAAGTCTGAGAAATGGTGACATGCCACAATGTTTCAATCACAATCGCACAAAATTTTACTATCATTATATTGCTTCCGCTGTGGGTAAAGATGACAGTGGCTCATATATTTAGTTTGAGACTGCAGTGTGCCTTTGGGCCCAGCAAGCAATCTCTTCTGGTCATTTAGCATCGCTCCAGGTCTTTAATATGAGAACCGCCAAATTTCAAGGCTAATAGACGTCTACTCTACCCTTCGCATCACAGGGTCTGTTCTAAGCACAGAAATGCGGGTTATGCTGGGTCATAACATCAAATTAGCTTTTTTTGCTTTGCCATCTCTTCTAATCTGGCGTGTGCGGTCAGAGGCATGTTGGATCGTTTTTAGTTCGACGCAAAGTTGATGGGAGTTTGGATGCAAGTGGAAATCTGAACACAAATCCAGAGCTTGTTTGCGCATCTCCATCTGAACGCGCACACGCACCATTTCTGTGCGTGAACCCACTTATTTTTGTGTCACGCAGCTCTTGCATGAATCTGATTCTGTCCCCGATTCTTCTTCATGAGAAACTGTTTCTTTCTTTTTTGTTTTTTGCAAAAAAGTCAGTGTCTCCATCCATCAAGGCAAACAAAGAATAGCGATTCTTTGGCATTTTGCAGCTCTCCACCAGCCCCTGAGTACTGCCCTCTGCTCTTTTTCTTCTCCTCTTCTGCTCCGTCGCTTCCAATCATTTACTCCATTCTCTCTGATGGGCCTGCTAAAACACTCCCCGAGGACAAAGCCTCCCCCCCCTACCCAACCCATGCCCATGTGGCTCTCCCCAGTGAAATAAGTAATTAAATTACAGCTCGCTCACGCCACTGTTATGTTTTTTGGAGAAGGAAGCTTGACACAGGCCTGTCTGAAGCACACACTGACAGCCTCTTACGCCCACACAGCAAGTGAGGTGTTGAAAATGAAATCATTCAAAATTCAAAATGTGCATGTGAGATGGAGAGAGTGAAAGAGAGAGGTGAAGATCTGTGCTTCACTTCAAAGACTGTCTGAAGGAGTTGATTAGAAGGACCAGATTGTATCGCATTACGGTGATGAGTCTGGGTTACGGGTGGTAGTTAAGAGAGTGCTTACAAGTAAACAGAAGTAAATCATGCTGATGCAGCAGGAGAGAGACACTTATCAGAGTCTTCCACATCAAAGGGAGACACACGCACACACACACACACTTCACACATATTGTGGCACGATTATGCAGCTACATGACAGATATTCTAATTCTGTTTTGTTTGACAGTTTTGAGGCCTCTGAAGATAAATTCATGTAAACCGTAGTGACAAAGCAAAACCACCAATCGCAGGGCGAGCTTTCAACTCCTTACTTCAAACCTTGAACTTCCAGCGAAACAGCAACGCAGTAACTTCACACATTCAAAGTCTCCTCTCTCCCGCCAAATGCTAACCCAGTACATTTGATCAACCTCCAATCTATTTTTCCGTCTACTATGTGCGCCCAGCAGGAGAGAGAGCCCTTGCATTCCGGTTCAGCTTTTAAGCGGAAGCAGCAAATGAAACAGGGATTGGAAAGAGATTATTGGAAAGATGTTTCTGGCAGATAGACATATCAAAGTGCCTGAATATCAAAGGGCGTACATGCAAAAACCCTCCTAACTGCCCATCCTCGCCACGTGATGAATCATTACGGCATCCAGTGAGTGAAACTGTGCACTACCAGGGCAAAAAAGGACCTTTCCTAAAAGCTCATTCACTCACTGGGGGAATTGCAACAGAAGTCACCAGTGTGTTAAAACTGCATAAAAACTACACCAGTCAGACAAGGAATTGTTTTATATTACGCCTGTAAAGATGTACGGTTGCATTGCTGCACTTAATGGTGCACTCAATCAATTACACCTGCTCTGCAGTGTGTGTTCCCCATGTGAATGAGCTCCAGTATGCACGAGTTGTGTCCTTTTCTGCAAATACAGAGGAAGTGTTATGCATTTTGCAAACACCGGCATTCATACAGGGTCCAGTGTGATTTCCTGTCCGCAGTGTAGAAGCTGATTGCCCCAGATTTTAATCAGATAGCTGGCTCAGTTTCACTCACTCAAATACAAATTTCATATGTCTGTCCTATATTCTCTCATGAAAGCACCCCAGAATCAAAGGCTGTGAGCTGTGCGGCCCCCCCACTGCCTCCACAGGCACAGAGGGATCCACAGCCGCTCCCGCAGATCCTGTCTATCCAATATTCATCCTGCCAAGCCGCCAACAGCAGTCACAGAAGAGGGGCATCAGCCGTAATGCAGTTAGCAAGTGACCAAAGAAACAAGATGTTTGCTGTCGCTGTTAAATAATGAGGATCTTCTGCCTCTGCTGTCACAGAAATCAACACTGTGACAGAGATCTATTAACACTGCAGGGGAAGTTAACATCAAAGTCACAGTACATACATGATGCATGTGTCAGGCTGCTTATGTAGCACCATCATGGCGTTCTTTTCCTTCTGCATCAGCAACCCAGTGTTAAAGCAGAACCCATTCAAAGAGCCACGCTCTCAGCGAAGAAACAGAAAGCAGCAACTTACCAGAATTCTGTCCTCCGTTTTGCCATTTTTAGTGTCAATCTTAATGCCGCGGACAAACTTTACAGATGATTTATCGATAATCTTCCTGATGCTTTCTGTGGATGACAACATTAACATATGTTACAGCACAATTCCTCTCAGTTTCAGTCTTCTAAAGGAACAAACAACCATTTGTGCAAATTTTATAGCTTTTCATATAAAAAAAACTGCTTGCAAGCTGTTGTCTCGCAGATTTGCAAATGCTTTTTCTGTTCTTCCAAAGTCTCTCGCAGAGAGGCTAGAAACCAGACACTAATCACAAAGAAATTCCGTCTGCATTTCCATCCATCCATCCATTTTCTTCCGCTTTATCCGGGGCCGGGTCGCGGGGGCAGCAGCCTAAGCAGAGAAGCCC
>JAVDPK010002831.1:23563-51888 GCA_034780415.1 Cichlasoma orientale
CTGCCCCTCCCTGAGCCTGGTTCTGCTGGAGGTTTCTTCCTGTTAAAAGGGAGTTTTTCCTTCCCACTGTCACCAAGCGCTTGCTCATAGGGGGTCATTTTGACTGTTGTTTTCTCTGTATTATTGTAGGGTCTTTAATTGACAATATAAAGTGCATTGAGACAACAGTTTGTTGTGATTTGGTGCTATATACATAAAATTGAACTGAATATCCTTGCGTGTTGCAAACTTGACTTTTGTGCTTTCCCTCTCTCTAATATTAGGGTGTGAAAAGTGATCTGTGACGTGATTTTAATGAGACAAAAGTTAAAAAAAATCCTCCCCTTTTGTTTGCAAATATGCATTTCTCTGTGTGAAACATGACAAGTAGTAACATTATGCTAATATATATCAAGATAAAATGTATTGTATTAAAAATATATATAGTTTCTCAGGTTTTGAGGTAATTTATTACTTAAAATAAATTAAATAATGAGTACTGTTATTCTAATTTTATTTTTTTAAGAGCTGAAAAATAACAGTTAAATTATTTAACTGGGCTCCCGAATACTGAAAAAAAAGGTTAATTAAAAAGCATCTTTGTTCTGCCCGCTTACACGGTCAGTAACTCAGACAATTTTAATAATGTGAAGGTAAACTTTTCCATGGCTTTGTTAAATATTTGTTAAAACTAAACTGTACAAAAAAAAAAAAAAAATAGCCAGGAGGCACTGACTAAATCTTCATGGACTGACCCGATACTAACAACTCAGAACAGAACAACTCCGTCTGAAGTGAGACATGAAGTGGACGAGGGCAGGAAGTGATATTCCTGGATGGAGGAGCTGTGTTTACCTGTCTGAGAGCCCAGAGGGGGACAAGCAGAGATTTAAACTGAAGGGAAACGGGTTTAGCGATACAGTATGGCGCTGTTCACCTGTGGGGATTATCTTGGGGAGAAGACCATAGAACAGCACACTGAAAGCGAGGGAGAGCCACTCAAGTGGCTAATAGAAAAGTGTAGGAATAGGTACTATAGATTTGTAACTCATCACAGGTCACAAAGCTGCTGCAGAAGACAGCAGAGATGGTGTGGCACAACAGTGGCAGTTAGTGCGAGGTAGAGGAACACATTTTCCAGGTCGTCAAAGAGAAGCAAAAGGAAGTGGACGAGAGGGCGGGAAAGAAAGAGAACGAGGCAAAGGTCTAAAGACAACAAATGAAAACACTCATTTCAGGTGGACATGACAGAAGGTGCACTCAAGCAAAAACGTCCCGTATTGCATGCTCCTGCATCCGTATCTGCAGATTACCACACAGGCAGTAAACTACTACATTGGATTTTCAGCACCTGAAATGCTGTTTCAATCCAGGAAAACCACATAAAACCCCTGTAAAATGTTTTATTTCTAAGTTCAGACGTGGTATCACTAGTAAACATTGGTTGGATTGTTAATAATCTTATTATTATGCATGGGGAGAACCTTGCAAGTGTTAAAACGTGTATCTGTTATTTAATATTTATTTTAGAAAGTCTGGAAAATGGATAATAAAATATTTTACAAATAAAAATCTGATCTATAAGATTAAATAAGAAATTGAGAAGCTGCAAAAGATATGAGTTAAAAAGACAAGAGCAAAAATATTTTTCAGTTTTTCTGTGTTTCCTGCTTCTTTTCATTGTCCACCTAAATATGACGGAATTGTTGTTAAACAATATCTGTAAATATCTGCGTTTCAAAACTTGGATGAACTGCTGTGAGCTCAAAGCCTAATCAGAGCTGTGTCTGATGACAGAGGAGATAAAACCTATCCCAAAACCCAAGGTGATTCTCCTGGGAGGCCATAGTGTTGGAAAACCTCTCTAGGGAACACCGTCATGGGGTTCAAACAGCAGGAATTTGAGGATAAAACTAAAATCATTCTTTGTGACACACCAGGCTGGCAGAAAGGCTTCCCTGTGTTCGACACTCCTGAAGCGATCAAAGGGGAACTCACATCTTCCTGCAGGCACATCATTTAATGCCAAACACTTAGATGCATTGACATCACATGTGGAGCGTCTTGGGGATGGAGTGTGGAGACACACTATTGCAGTATTCATGCAGTGGTTCTGTTCACATGTGCAGACAAACTAGCAGATAAATCTCTTTTGTCCGGTCTCCCTGCTTTTATCTCATCTCCATCCCCTCACCTACAAATGGTCACAGCAGATAGCTGCTCCTCCCTGAGCCTGGTTCTGCCAGAGGTTTCTTCCTATTAAAAGGGAGCTTTTCCTTCCCACTGTCACCAAGTGCTTGTTCATAGGGGACTGTCTGATTGTTGGGGCTTTCTCTGTATTATTGTAGAGTCTTTGGTTTACAATATTAAGTGTCTTGGGGCAGCTGTTGTTCTGATTTGGCACTATACAACTGAATCAAATCAAATCAAATTGAATCTTTGGAGGAGCAAACTAAGATATGAATCAGGTTATAGAGAGAAGATCGAAGAAATGGTGGCAGGAAGCAGCAGCCAGCTCTTCTGCCCCAACATCAGCAACCTGAGAATTGAGGAAAGTTTAAGAAGAGGCAGCTAAAACGTGCTGAAGCAAAGACTTGAGTGGGCGTACAGGAGGAAAGAGCCGGAGCTGATGATAGCCTTCACTGAAAACCTGCAAACTGACATCAGGAAAGGTGCGACAGGCACAAAATCCAAGTCACTGAGTGAGTATTAAGCTCTGAGGAGAACACATCCAGGGTTGCTAACTGCTGAATATCACTTGGAGTGAGACTGTGGGTAGGTGTGCGGTGGCCTTTTCAATAGTCTAGCAGTGCCACTGTGTTGTTGATAGATGGATAATAATTAATTAATTACAGTATTATCATCCCAAATTTGCTTGATCTTTGTCTTGACAAACATAATAATTGACAACCCTGACAAATCAGTCATTATAACATGATATAAATGTATTATTACTGTATATTACTGGTATAGTATTATTATAATCATATGCTTTGATGACCATTGTCAGTTGGTGACATGACCAAACTCAAAACCAGGACTACTGGTCAGAGGAAGAGGGACGAAAAAGAGGAGAAAAAAAAGAGGAAAAAGATGCAAAAATCAGCCAAGAACCTGAAAAACTAGGCAAGGGCTTAAGAAGATCCTCAGATTTTCAGAAAAGCATGGACCTTTTGCTCCCTGAGTGTAAACGATGTAATCAATTTCAGCTTTCACAATACTACCATTAACAAACTCAACCAATGAGATTGACTGAGAATATGAAACTCCTGTGCAAAAAGACTCAAAAGACTACACATTACTGCATTTAGCAGAAAATTCTAAAACGTACAAAAAGAGAATATGTAACCACTGTGGGCGGTTAGGAGTTCGTTTTCAAAATTAGTCCAAATACATCTTGAACTTAGGGGCAACTTTGGCCTTTAAGTTGGAGAACTGAGTGCTTCGTTTGATCCCTGGGCCACATATATGAATCTGGGTAAGGAGCTGACACTGCTTGAGGTGCTTCTGAGCATATCTTAACGCCAAAGTGCTTCATGCCTCAAATCATTGGGGTAAGGTAATTCCAGAGGAAAAGCTGTTGTTATTATACTGACAACAACAATTTTGATCATTTCTTCATCTTCTCCATGGCCCAGCTCATTATTTCAGAAGAAATTTTATGAGCCGTATTTATTTTTCATACATGATTTCATTTTGTAGAAGCAATTTTATTGGCTGCTTTTCTTAAGCAGCCCTGTGGCCAGTCAAATAATATAAATGAGGCAAAATCTCCACGAGATCTAAAGAAGACTTTTTTAAACAACCAAACCCAAGGCAAAACGCATCAGGACTGATCTACTGATAGCATATATATATATATATATATATATTACGTAGAGGAACTGTGTGTGCTTTGCCTGAGTTCAAAGCTGAACAGCTACCCATCCATGTCTGTACATGCCGTGAAGCCTACGTACTTATGCCAGTGAGAGTACCTGAATCAGCAGAGGGAGCTCATAGTCTTGCAGAGAAAAAGACCACACTAGGTGTCCAGGTTGGATAGAAGTTCACCTCTATGGCACTTCTGGCCAGCTGCTCTACACCAGTGCAAACAAAGAGCTAAACTTTATTAGAGGTAATGGTGTACAAGTTTACACAATATAAGTGCCGCTTCTGCAGGAATTGATTAAATTGTGAACACCAGCAATTCCACTCTGAAATTAAAAAAAAATTCAAGCCCTAGGTGGAAAATTATAATTATAATTGAAAGCAAATTCCCTTTGCATGCAGCCAAAAAGCTATTTGTGTTTTCTTATGTGTATTTTGTAGAATGTAAATTGACATGCTGCACATTTAATTTTCGTTAACAGCCTTTATGAGGATGAGGAACCTGTAATAACTCAGGAGAACCACGGCCTAATTCTTTTTGGTTAAATTAGAAATTTTCCTCTATCTGATAAACAAAAGGACACCTTCATGTGAAACACTATATGATATTTCTTGGTGTGTTTTTCCCAAGGAGTCAAACTGTGAAGATGGTACAACTCTCACAGACTCAAGCTTCTGAGATGTAGTTAAAAACTTTTTATGGTGTCATATCAAACAGGAACATTAATAGTTTTAGAGAGAGACATACGGTTTGCCTTGTTAAGTGCATGATTAATTTTCATTTTATTGTATATTATAATGTACTGCATTATTTTTATATTCCTTGTAAAGCTAAATAATATCATTGTCTTCACATATTAATAGGAAAACAGTGGCCATTCTCAATATTTACATTTGCGGCATGATATTTCTAACATCTTACGGGATTTTATCCTATTTGCTAGAAAAGTAATTTGAGGAAAAGGAAAGACTATTTGTAAAGCGTCTCACTGGATTCAGGCAGAAACATCAGAATTTTCCTGCTGAGATGGAAAAAAAAATTCTTGCTTGGTGTATTTCTTCCCTGTCTTTAAAAATGATAAGATAACTCATCACTTCAGTGCCAGACTGCACTTTTCCCACAATGAAAATAAAAAGGGTTTGTTGAACAAAATGACAAATAAGAAAGCTTATTTATCACATTTTGCACAAATAATATCCATATAAAGAGTCTAAAATTAACACTTTTTTGTGACGTGAGGAGGCGTTTACACTCCGTAGGTTTTGTACAGAGTGTAAACGTCTCCTCTTCAGATAACATATCAATTTTCCACTCATGTTGCCATCTGTCTAAAGAGCTAAAGAGTGTCTGTCCTAAACTTAAAAGGACACGTTGACTCTGTGGCACTGAAACAATCTGAAAATGTCAGTGATTTTTTTTTTCTCCTTAAAAATCAATACATGCTATATCGTTTGCTTTCAAGTGCAGGCCAGGTATAATTTGGAACATCTTCATATAAAACTTTTTTCTGGTCCTACATTTAAAAAAGGTCATATTCAGGGTCGGTTTCTTATAAATAATGCAAGAGGTATTGCATTGACCTTTCTATTTGAAGAGACTCTCTGCTCCCAGTATCAAGAGAAATGTTCCGTTAAGGTTTTGAAAATGTAAATTTTCTAGTGTGTAAATAAAATAGTCTGCACTTATGAAGAACCTTTTAACCTTCGCTAGGTTCTACAGAGTGCTTTTTAGTATGTTTCACATTCACCCACTCACACACACTGATGGTGCTGCCGTGCCGTGTGCTCGCTCACTGTTGAGAGTGAGTTCGATCAGATGTACTGAGAAATTTGATGAGGTCTATCACCCCTCTAATGTGCAATTCACCAAAGTGCAATACTCACTCATCTTCATTTTTATCTACATATACCTACCTATTTATTTTATTTTTTTATAATGTATATTTTTTATACATTCTATTTTATTTTCTGTATATTCTTAGAAGTTTTATTTTATATTTTTAGAAAGTGTGACTTTCTACTGCATGGCACTGAGCAGGAGTGGCCCTCCAATCTCATTGTACATTCTGTATAATGACAAATAAAGGCATTCTATTCTATCCTATTCTATTACATATACTGCTCATCAAAGCATCAGCCAATCACATGGCAGCACCTCAATGCATTTAGGCATGTCGACATAGTTAAGAAGATCTGCTGTTCAAACTGAGCATCAGAACGGGGAAGAAAGTTGATTAAAGTGACTTTACTTAGTGGTCTAAGTATTTCAGAAACTGCTGATCCAGAGAGGCAGCTGATGCCAGAAGTCAGAGGAGAATCATCAGATATCTTCAAGCTGATAGGAAGCAGATGGACTACAGAAGCAGAAGACCACACCGGGTTCCACTCCTGTCAGCTAAGAACAGCCTCACCAAAACCGGATAGAAGATTGAGAAAAATGTTGCCTGGTCTGATGAGTCTCAATTTCTGCTGAGACATTTGAATGGTTGAGTCAGATCATGAAACCGTGGATCCATCTTGCTTTGTATCAGAGGTTCAGGTTGGTGGTGGTGGTATAAAGGTGTGGGGAATATTTTCTTGGCACACTTTGGGCCTCTTAATACCAATTGAGGATCATTTAAACACTACACGCTGTTTAAAAACCACTGCAGCATGTCATTAAATTTTGTTCTCTCTCTCCAATAGTTTGTGCTTTGTCCTGTCTATATCTCCCCTATGTCTATGTCTCATAGGGGACTGTTGGAGTTTTCTCCAGTACTGTAGGGGCATTACTTTGCAGTATACAGTGCCTTGAGGCGACTGTTGTTGTGAATTGGTGCTATATAAATAAACCTGAATTGAATTGAACTGAATTGAAATGTCCCTTTCATCTAATTTCTGTCTCCTTTAAGGTTGTCATGGGACTTTACAGCTCAACCAAAACTCGCATTAAAAACGAATTATCAGTGTCGCTGCCTGACTAGCTCTTCTGCTGTGGGCCGTTTTCGCCACTAGAGGCCAACCAAAGCACCGAAAAAAAGAGAACTTCTCAGTGACGTCGTTATCGTGAGACGGAAGTGAAAAGAATTGTAGTCGTTAGCACTCCTGATGGTGACATAACAAATCAAGCTGTACTCTTAAAAATCACCAACAGCGCCAAGTGAAGAAGCAGGTATGTGTTTAATGGGATAAATGATGGTGCGTTCAGTGTGCGGCCGTAATGAAAATGTGCGGTATGCTGCTGGTTGTGGTTAATCTGTGCTGCTTTCATTGATCTGTGAATGAGCCCAGCCCACAGCGGAGCTAATTAGCATGCTAACTTTACACTAAGCGATAGTTGTGTTCACTGTCTTTGTATTTCTGAGGACTGTATGCCTGAATACTAAGAGCTCATAACGGTAACTTGTCGTGACTTCTGTGTCAGTCTGTTAGCACTTTGTGCTTGTTTGTCATGTGACCATTACTCAGGCCTAACTCTGACTGTCACCCCCCCATATGCCAATACAAACAGATTTTTAAAGAAGCCTCCTTCACAAACAGCAACGATGGTAAGAGTTGAACCACTTACTTTGCTGTTATTTGTCAAATTTTAGGCGTTTTCTGTGCATGGGTGCAGCGCAGTTACAGTAGATGAATTATTCATTCTTACATTTTGCCAGCAGGATAAACTGTGTCCAGTGTACATGCATCTCTTTTGGCTTTTGACAGCATGGCCGAGTGAAGATTAAAACCACAGCCCAGCAGGAGGAGGAGAAAAGAAAGGAGCGGGAGAAGAAGCTCAAGATATACGCGGCTGCACGGGATGCCTGTTTTTCTAAGGTTTTCTTTGGAAAATTATATTGTGCCTTATGTTTTAAAAGCAATAGTGGAGCGTGTCTTTGGGATAGAGCAACCGAAAAAGCATTGATACCTGGGATTTTTATTTATTTTTTTGGTCTCTTTTTGGATAATACATTGGAGAAAACTTCAAAAAGTGCATTGTGGGTACATTTTCATAGGCCATATGATCACGTGGGATAGGTATGGAAGCTTGTTTCTGCCACACACAAAAAATTTGCCATCTGTAACTCAGAATTTCAGTTTATTATCTCAAAATGTCTACTTACTAATTCAATCACCTGAGAAAATAATTCTAAATTGAGAAAATTACTATGAGAAATTTTGAGTTATTAAGTCAATTTTGAGATAATCTGAAATTTTGACTTGTTTTGTTTTCTTTTGAGTGGATGGCAAGAAACCTATCAATGGATCCAGCTTCCATAGGATAGGTGGTTGGTCAGAACAAAACAAAGAAAAACCAAAAAAGAAATCTCAGTTTTATCCACATTTGGATACCAGCCCCCTCCTACACTCTTCCAGCCTTCCAGCTTCCTTTTGTTTAAAATCTTTTTCAAATATAGTTGTAATTTAACACGTGTGAATGGCAAGTAATGCCCAATATTTAAACTTAATTTTACATCTGCGTGTTAAAAGTTTCTCTAACTGAGCTGTGTGTATTTGACAGTTAACAATGCTTTGTTTCTGTCAGCCTGATTTTCACTCTGTGTGTTTGCCTCCTCACTTTCTCCTGGTTCACAGAGGAAAGAGGGCGTTTGGGATGACGAGGCTCTCCAGCTGACCCAGCAGCTTCTATCGTCCAATCCTGACTTTGCAACTTTGTGGAACTACAGGAGAGAAATCTTAATGCACCTGGAGACTGTGAAGTTAGCACTCACAGATTCACGGTTGAACCCTGTTTTTTTTGATGATGATTGAGGCGTTACAGATGAATAATGGTTCTGTTTCTTGATGTCCTCCACAGAGACGAGGATGAAGTGCAGAAGATTTACGAGGCTGAGCTGTCGTTTATTGAGTCTTGCCTGAAGGTGAACCCAAAGTCTTACGGCAGCTGGCACCACCGAGGTTGGGTCTCCGCCCGTCTGCCTCGACCAGTCTGGGCCAGAGAGCTGAGCCTGTGTGATCGCTGCTTGAGCCTAGATGACCGCAACTGTAAGTGGATGTGGATAATAATGCATTTAAAAAAAAAAATAATAATGTATCTAAACCTTGTTCTTCACAGCATTATTTTTACCCATTTGAGCTGGAATTTTCTCTTCTCTGTCTTAAACAGTCCATTGTTGGGATTACCGCCGGATGGTGGTAAAGATGTCTGGCGTGCCTGTGGATCAGGAATTGGCGTTTACTGATCGTCTCATTGGCTCCAACTTTTCCAACTACTCCAGCTGGCACTACCGTAGCACCCTACTGCCGCTGCTTCACCCAGAGTCTCCCGAGCCCCCCTCACCATGCCGCGAGCCTCTCCGGTCCTCCCCTCCACCTTCTCCTCAAACCCACTCCCATCGGGTCTGTGAAGAGCAGCTACTAAAAGGTAAAGTGCAATACCCAATTACAACCGATAGGGGGCAGTCTAAGTCTTTATAAGCTCAAAGTAAAAAGTTGTATTTTGCAAATGAAATCCGATGTTTAATTCAGCACATTTATCATGAAGCTACATTCATTATTTCCAGAGTATGAGCTTGTACAGAACGCGTTCTTCACTGACCCTAATGACCAGAGCGCTTGGTTCTACTACCGCTGGCTGTTAGGCAGAGGTATGTCTATTGGTCATAGTGTCCATGAGTGTGTATGAGGGTGCATACCAGCATTGCTGTGCATGAAGATATTGGTTATGTTGTGTCAAACAGGTTCTCTATCTTTTTAACAGCGGAGCGTGAAGAGATGATAAGCTGTGTGTATGTGAGTCGCGATGAGGAGAGAGTGGCTGTGGCCTTCTCCAGGCCTGTCAATGTCAGTATCTTCAGTTATTCTTCACTTAGAAAATGCTCTAATGGAACTCAGGATGAGTTATTCTTTAATGTTCCGTTTTTGTAACAATAAATCTGTCACTGAGAACACAGTGACCTAAATAAATGCTGTGGCCTTTTAGGATTTCACTGTACTATTAAAATTAAATGTGGCTTCTACATTTTGTTTCACACAAGTCTTTTTAATTTGTCATTTTTGAAAGATTATGGTCTAATAATTTGCAATAGAATTGTAATGTGTAAGGGTATGAATATGCACTCAATGTCTGCTTCATTAGCTACACCTTTTTACTCTCCGGCTGGACCCACTTCTGCCTTAAGAGCTGCCTTAATTCTTTGTGGCAGAGATTCAAGAAGGTGCTGGAAACATCCCTCAGAGATTTTGGTCCATATTGATATCATAGCATCGCACAGTTCGGGACGAACATGGTCTGCAACAATGCTCAGGTAGCCGTGGTGTTTAAACAATGCTCATTTTGTACTAAGGGGCCCAAAGTGTGCCAAGAAAATATCCCCCGCGTCATTACACCATCAGCCATCAGCCTTTGATACTAGGCAGACTGGATCCAGCTGACCAGAGCGCCACCCAGTGGAGTCTTCTGCTGCTGTAGCCCATCTTTTTCAGGTTTTGACATTTTGCGCACACCTTGGTTGTAGTGAGTGGTTATTTGAATTAATGCTGCCTTTGCTTGAAGCTGTCTGGACTGAAAGAGAAACTCCGTTCTCTGTAAGCCCTAGAGATGGTTTTGCAGGAAATTCCCAGTAGACCATCAGTTGCTAAAATACTCAGAGCAGCCCGTCTGGCGCCGGCAACTGTAACACAAATCAGAGTTATATATAAAATTATGTTTCGGCTTGAACTTCAGCAGTTCACCTCGACCTGTCTGCATGCCTAAATGCACTGAGTTGCTGCCATGTTATTGACTGATTAGACATTTGTATTAACAAGCAATTGAGTGGGTGTACCTAATGAAGTGGCCCTGAGTGTAGTTTTAGGTGTTTCAAACTTGCATATAATCATGTACAAAATGGAGTTTTTGTGTGAGTGAGAACACAGTTTTCCTCTGTAATACTACTTTTATGTGGTACCTGTCTCTCCCTGCCTTCCCTCTGTCAGGCGCAGTCAGTCGGCCTGTTCCTGGTCCTTGACGGTCAGCCCCAGAGAGTGGAGTGGAGGAGTGTCCATCCGTGTTTTAAACACAGCCCTGTCTGGGTATCCTTTTCCTGTGTGACTTAAAAGTGTCAGTTTACCCCCGCAGCGAGTAAGAATGCCTTTCCTGGTGTGTTGCTGATTGAGCCGCATACCGGCTTAACATTCTGCTCTTGTCATTCCTCACATACCACATGCTGACAGGACTCTGTGGTGTGAGCATCAAGAGAAAAGGTTTCATCATGAAACTGATCAGTGCGCTGCAGTGGCATGTTATTGTTTCCTCTAACGCGCTAGTCAAAGGACTTTCTGTTAGGCCATTTTTTCACCTTGTCAGGGTTTAGTGACACAGCAGCACCACGTTCAGTCAGAGTATCGACGTCAACAGTTTTGGAAAAAAATGTCTCTAAAAGTGCAGCTTTGTGCCTGACCTAACAGACCAAGGTAGCAACATGGAAAACAGAGGTTAAAAACTCCAACAACTCTTATTTATGTAGCAGTATAACAGACAGATTGGCAAAGGTCTGCAAATAACAGCCATCTAATTTATAATGGAGAAAAACTACATATATTGCAATATATTACACTCAGTCTGAGTCAGTCTGTGACAGTGAGTGCAACTTGTCTGCATCTCGTCTCTGTGGGGACTCGACTCAAGTGTTTGCCAAGTGGTTGTATTCTGGTTTTATTACTGTATAAAAGCAAGGTTGCTTCAGATCTGTGAGATTCTGGCTGGATTCTGTATTTAAGTAGTTAATGTGAATTTCTGTGTATGTAGATGGCAACAAATTAGCATTTTTCACCGATTTATCACAGTCAGCTGCCATATTATCACAAACAAATCGTGTCGTAATTACCAGTTTGACCTCATTCAGCCACAAACTGATAGCAGCCCGATTCTGTCTTTTTGCCCCTTTTTTGGTGTCTTGACACACTAAAGTTGCTTCGTAGATGGCAGCGGACCGCGAGCGGTCGCAGGCCCGGGCCCCGTCTTTGAAGCAGTCATTTCAAAGGCAACAAAGTCACAAGTTCATTGCACACAGACTCTGCACAGAAAGGCAGCGACCAAGGTGGAATGGAGCCTTCTTGCTGTGAGGCAACAGTGCTAACCACCGCGCCACCGTGCTGCCCGGCTGGGCGCATGTTCATATAAACTGGAGGAAAACTTTGGGGTCATCTTCAAGTTTTGCCTTTAAGTGTGAAGACTTGCTGTTACGTAGGTATTAATTGATTTAATTACTTTTTTTTTTTTTTTTTTACACTCCAATGACTTTTTTTCAAAGTGTTTTTGGAAGTGGACCTACAGTATGTAGCATTAAGTAGGAACACTGTCTTCATAGGGTGATGACATTTGCACAGTAGTCATGGAAATGACCCTTATTGATATGCAAGCTCAGTAATTATTACAATTTCCTCTATAACTGCCATCATATCCATATTCATTCACAGTGTGAATATTTCATTTTGTTTTATTCTTTTAAATCCAGACACTTCTCTCTCTGGGTGCTTCTCTCTCTCTGGGTGCTTCTCTCTCTGGGTGCTTCTCTCTCTGGGTGCTTCTCTCTCTGGGTGCTTCTCTCTTTGGCACAATCGAAGCTATTTTGTCTGAAACATAATGCTCGCTGCTCTTTGTAAATCTAAATGAACTTATTAAAGCCTGACTGAAGCGTGGAATTTAATACTTCACTCTCTGCCAGGCTGCTGTACCGGCTCTGAAAATCAGCCCTGGACTTAGCATGCACACTCAACTATGGGCCTGGGCAGGTTTGTTTTAATGTGGCTAATTTATGTTCGAATCAAATACTTCCTTTTCACTTTTGGAATACATAATTCATGTTTTGTGGAGGCTTTTTATCCTTAGCACGGGCTCAGATATGCAATCTGCCTCCTGGAACGATTAGCGACATCACCAACGAACACAATCTGACTGTGCACTGGACTGAAAAACACACTCACAGGGACTGTGCTCTATACACAGGTGACACATATACAGCATATTTACCATGTCATGTTCTTTCAAGGGCAGGATAATGAATTTCATTACACTGTGAACGCTTAACTTTCAAAGGTCGAACTGAGAGCTGGTGCAGGGACTCTGCTACCGATCAGGAACTTTTCAGGTACTATTTTGGCACAATGGGAACATTTTGTGATACGTCTTATTTAAAGATTAGGAACTGGTCATGGTTTTTCTTTGCAGGAGTGAACTTTCAGTAGAAAAGACTTCAGTGCTACAGTCGGAGCTGCAGTCAGTCAAACAGCTACAGGAACTGGAGCCACTCAATAAATGTAAGTGCTTTTAAATCTTATATCTGTTGCAGGACTAAATCACCAAGAAACAAATCTACCAGCCACAAAACCATCACTGGTATTTGTTTTCTTCATTGTGTGTATGTGTGCTCATTTTGCAAAGCCCCAATTCAGACAGGCCACAAAGTTGAGCTCAGCCAATAACAGGTGATCTTCATAGAGGTCCATCAGCTGTATGTAAAGTGTGCTATTTAAGGTGTTTTAGCCTGCAAGCAGCTTTGCAACCCACCTTTGCCTCTCTTTTTATTGCTGTGTTCCATGCAGCTTTCCATGTATGCATGTAGAATGGCAGAGAGCAAAAATGTAAATTCAGTTCCTGCAGAATGAAATAATGAATAATTTCTTTGACTAACTGGACTGTGGAATATGCGGAAGGCAGGCTAGTACTACAAATGTGGTTTTAAGTACTTGGTTCTGTAGCTGAGGCGGGGCACACGCACGGGCTGACCCTGGGGAAAAATATAGAGTCAAACTAACTTGAATTAATTTAATTTTTAGAAAAAACACACAAGCAAAAATTTGCTGCTGATTTTATCGAGCTGATCTTCACTAAAGTCCAGGCTGGATCCTTTTGTGTTACCAATGATTGATAAAAATTGGGGTGTGTGTGTGTGTGTGTGTGTGTGTGTGTGTGGGGCATGATTTTTTTCTGCTTCTGAAATGGAGACTGCCTCAGTGTGCAAGAATCTATAGACATAAGTGCACAAACACTTTAGCGCCATAACCGTGTGCAATGCAGTCTCAGAACTTGGCAGGTGTGTAGCTGACATTATTATGAAGGGCAGCTTTGATGACGGCTATCAGGGAACTTATTGGTGTGATGGTCTGCTTGTTCTTATCTTACCTTGAGTGTTGGCGTCTGCTGCTGCTGGTCATAATGGTCTTATGTAGCCACTGACTGTTAGCTTTGCCTCGGCAGGGTGCTTACTGACCATTATTCTCCTGATGAGGGCTCTGGACCCTCTGGGATATGAACAGGAGATGCTTGCTCATTTCAAAACACTCAGAGTGAGTATAATCCACCTACAATGGCTGGCAATAACTGTATTTGTCCACAATGCAGGCAGCAATTACCCATTAAATGCTCTCACTTTATTCACCAGGAAGTCGATTCCATGCGCTCTGCATATTACAGTGACCTTTGCAGCAAGTTCATGATTGAAAACACCATCCTGAAAATGGAGTATGCTGAAGTGCGCGTCTTCAGCATCTCTGACAAGGTCGGTTCCGAATAACAAGAAATCAGGTTTGCCTGAAACCGTTTTGCTGATCAGGGAGGTGCTTAAAGTGGTTTTCTTTTTTTCTTTTTAACAGGACCTGACCACTTTATGCCACCTGGACCAGCTGTTGTTGGTTACCCATATCAATCTGTCCTCTAATCATCTGCAGCAGCTGCCTCCTCACTTTGCCATGTTGCAGTGTCTGGAGGTGATGAAGCTGCAATTGAAATCCAATTTTCCCTCCTACATGGACAGTGATTCTTGTCCTCCTTTGTGTCTGCTCCAATAGATTAGAAAAGGAAAGACACACATATTGATCACTTTTTTTTTTCTCCTGCAATTCAATGACTTCTTTGTTCTCGCAGGTCTTGGAGGCTGATAACAACGCCATAGAGAACCTGGAGGGAGTTTATCAACTTCCCAAATTGGAGGAAGTCCTCTTGAAAAACAACAGTATCCTTAATGTCCTCAGACGTTTATGTTTAGTAGTCCATTCGTCTGTTCTGGGTCTGCATTTATCCTGCAGCATAAGTGTCATAGGGATCAGATTATATTGTAGTCTTCTCACAGTATATTAGTGACTCAGCTGTGAATGGCTCAGTGCTTTAAAGCGATGCCGTAAAGAGTGCGAACAGCTGACGTGAAAGACGAGTTACACACTAAGACGTGTTTACGGCATTTAGAAAATTGCACTTTTCAGCTCAATATATGAATAATTTATTTCACCTAAGTCTCAGTCGATTTAGTAAATAAAGCAGCGCTGAACAAACTGCATCATTAAGAAGCAAAGAAACATTTAACAACAGCGCATCGTCGCACACGCCCTCACCTCCATGCTTCACGTCTCTGCTGCACTCGGGAAGAATTAATGCGATTTGCAGGTTACGGCAAGGAGAGTTTTTATTTATTTATTCCTGTTTTGTTTTTTAATGGTAATCACAGTGTGTTTTATATTTAGAGCAATGAATTTATATTTGGGCCTCACTTTTACATCTGTGTTTGGAATATGTGCATCAGAGCTCCTTTCATTAATTGTTACTGATGTTGCCACAGCACACTGGAAGGCATTTTCATTAACCCAAACATGCAGAAATCTCCACACTGGCAGATCTTCAGCCGCTGGCCTCTTGCCCCAAGCTGAAGCGCCTTGACCTCCGCGGAAACCCCGTCACTCAAGTGGCCAATGTCGAGCCGGAGTTAGCCGAGCTGCTGCCCTCAGTCACGGACCTCCTGCTCTGATCCAACACGGGGCAGGAATCACTGCCATCTTTGTTCCGTCGCTCAGTTGTCCTTCACGTTGCGAGCTGTTTTTGGTAGTGAGTGGGTGTCATCTTGTGGCTGTGTTTGTTCCACCTGTTTTGGAAAAATGTCAGTCACAGTGAATCCTGAGGGTCTGAAAGCCTCATCCTTTAGAGCAAATGTCAGGACCCTCTCGAACACCTTCAGCAAAAAGTCAACATTTCTCTGTGTGTATGAGTGCGTGCGTAATAACCGCCGTTGCATTTCTTTGTTTGTGTGCGTACAGATGTCCAAATGCATGCAGAAACATTAATAATGGCGTAAAATAACTGTGGATTGGCGTTCAGCAGTGATGGCTTATTGCTTCTATAAGCTTTAATGGCTGAGTTGGAAGAAAATGTTAGAGTATTGCATAGATCACTGCAGATTTTTTTTTTTTTTAAGTTTGGGTAAAGCATTTGATTTATGACATTATACTGTTGCACAGTAAGTCACAGATCCAGTAATAAACAGCACACATTGTGTCACTGCCTTCCAATAAGCTTGTGTCTTTTTTCCCCACACACAGATGTACCTTAAAGATCCAAGCATCTCTAATAATGTCTCAGTTCTATAATAGAGGTGAAGATTTGTTGTAACTCAGCTGCAGTGTAAATGGTGGCGGGAGAATCCACAGTGCTCACTCTCATACTGTAAATACAGTTCTTTATGTTTTGCTTCCAAGGTGCCAGACTTTAATTTGTGGTCTCGAGCAGTTCTCCAGACTTTGTCCAGTACCTGAGAATTTTCAGATTTTTTTTTAAAGGCCAAACAACATTAACCTATGACTCTTTAAAGCATAAAAGGCACCTAATTCTGCGGATGAACCGGTGTCTTCGCATAACACAACTTAGCAAAGAACCAATTTTAAATTTAGCCACTTTGTTACTGCCTGCCACAAAACCACTCTCCCAGTTTCTTGAATCTGTGAAAAATGTCAAGTACAACACAGTCTGACAGGCATAAAATTGTATTTTTGCTCCAACAAGGTGATTCCTAAAATGTTATTAGCCAAAAACCTGCCGTCTCAGCGTGGTGTGTAGTGTTAACATTTTTTTAGAAAATAGGGCGAGTGGAGGACAAAAATATAAGTGACAGGCCTAAAAAAAGTATCTACAGCAGATGAACAGTATGTGAAAGCCACGTCCTTCAGTTCACGGTGTGGGCTCTGCCGTGGTCTGAGGCTGCATTTCAGCCAGTGGTTGAAATACAAAGTTATTCTAGCTAAATATTAACTTCTAATAAATATTAATATTTACTTTTGCACACTACCTTTTTTAAGCCAGAAGTGACCATATTTAAGAGCAGTACCTATAAACTGTAAAATGCATGGGTGCACAGTGCTAATTACCATACAAATGAAATAATAGTAGGCAGCTCACCATAACTGCTGTACTGGGGGGGGGGGGGGCTTATTATTTGTCAGATAATTCTGTTAGAAAAGTTTAAAATGCATCACAGGTTCAGAAAGTTCACTTCAGTGACTCCAATTAGTGAAGCTGAGTAGACAGGGATGGGCTCAGCTGCCAGTGCTGCCACACCTGTCAGTCAAAGCAGCCAGCCTTGGAACTTTAAGACTAAACTTGGGGGGGGGGGGGGGGTCTTTGTTTTGTTTAGTTTTATTTAAAACGTTAATATTTCAGTATGGGAGTCTTTAGGGATTGACTTGCTCACGGGGGCACTGGAGGAGCTCCCGCTTGAGCATGTTTTTCAGAGGATCCTGAATGGCCACGACTAACTGGGGGCTTCGTTGCTTTGATTGTAGCAAGATCAAGTGGATTGTATCTCGTTTCCACCAATTTATCAATTTTTTTTTTTAAGTTGGCTCATGTGACTGGCCTGAAAAAATATGTATCCACATACAATTCCAACCTCAGGTGTGCCAGAGCAATTAGCGCTGTGTCACCTGGTCCATCCTTAAATAATGCCACTGTCATTGTTCATTTGTTTGCCCTTTTCACGCGAAGACACGAGATTTTGCAACACGTAAGGTTTGCTTTTCTCTGATGTAACGTTTTTTGGGTTTTTTTTTTACAATGAAATGCATTGGGCAAAAACTGCTCTTTGGGTGTGTCCAAAAACAATAAAACAACCTAAAAGGAAAGTGAATTTGAAACGTGACACACCTTTGTACTCCTAGAAAAACAGCTTTGGTTGCCTGCCAACGGGCAACACAAGCTAAAAGTAATTGTGGCGGCTCTGTGAGGCTACGCTGCGATCATGAGATCAGTATGTCACAGACAATCGCAGATCTGTAGTTTTAGACATTCAAGTTGTAAACATAACAAGGCAGCTCTTTTTTTCTCCTGACAGGTGTCTCCGAATTGGACAAAGAAGTGTTTAAAGAAAGTATATAGATGTGCACAACGACACAATAAACCTACTTGATGTAAATTATTATATTTAAAGAGTTAAGTAAGAGTGTCGTGACCCCTCCTAATTTTTTATGTAGTGTGAAAGTGCCCTTAAAATAATAATTTGATGAGATTTCCTAAAGTGACCTCGAATACCTGAAAATGAAAATGTATTTTAAATTTTTTATACTGTGCTGCTCTGGTTCAGATCCCACCCACATCTGTTCTAACTGTACGTGCCATCGCTTGTGTGTATTTTCTATGGGACAGCGGTGACAGAGTTCAAGGAGGACATTGAATTCTTGCCTGTGCAACAGTGAAACAGTAAAACAGCACAGGCATGATCAAACACAGGTCAGAGGGCATCCTGACACAGATCTGCACCTGCAAGCACTGTAACTAAATGTAATTAAGTAATCTAAAATAAATAGATTCCGTTTATCCCCCACGACCCTGAACAGGATAAGCGGAAGAGGATGGATGGATGGATGGATGGATGGATGGATGGATGGATGGATGGACGGACGGATGGATGGATGGATGGATGGACGGACGGACGGACGGACGGACGGATGGACGGACGGATGGACGGACGGACGGATGGATGGATGGACGGACGGACGGACGGACGGATGGATGGATGGACGGATGGATGGACGGATGGACGGATGGCCTTTATGTTTACATGTCTTAGGTAACACAGGATATGATAGTAGATGTTTTTCTCTAAAAACGAGTGAAAACCTCAAAAAACACTCTCCCTGCTCTCTGATACATTAATTAAGGATTGATCATCCATTTATTAATGCCAGCTAGGTTATTTATATATTCTAAGTAGATGTGTAGTTGAAAATTCATTATAGACACTAATAAGGGAATTGACCTGGACTGTATGAAGGCATGAAATATGAGCACTATTTAAGGGTTAAAGGATAAGGAGTGATAGTTTCATCTTCCTATAAGCCAGAGATCTGTGCCAAATCTGGAAGGAAACCATTGAAAAAACCCAAATAATATTTGAAACCCACTGAAGGAAAGTTCTGGGAGACTCTTTGTTATTTTCATCAACTGATCGTCTCGTGAGCGACTCTGTCAGGACTAAAAACAGACCCGTTTCTGCTTTCTCTGTAATGCTGCTAAATGTTTTTCACTCTTACAGCATCTTTTAACCTTAACAGTCTGAAGTGCTTTAGAGTGTGTTTCTCATTCAGTCTTTCACACCTACACACTGTCACATTGCAGTAATGACTGCGGAGCTTTCAGGGGGCGGAGTGGGCGGAGGGGGCTAAATTACCAAAGCTTTGTTTAGTGGACGCTGCACCATCTGAACCACAGTCAGTAACATTTTCCAGCCATGTGCAGTCAAGTCTTCTGTGTTCGTCGAGTTCTTGTATCCAGTGGTATCAGGAAGAAATTTTTTTATTATGACTCTCACTGGGGTTTTACGCTTCGTTAATTGCTCTCGTAACGAAATTATTAAGAACCTACTCAACCGGTCAGTGTGGGCACACACTGTATGTCATGTAAGTAGGACAAAAGTGGGCATCCACTCCCTTACAGCTCACACATTCCTAGAACCAGGCATCACACGTGTGCCATCGGGTGAGTCAAAGGTTTTCATATAATAGCAGGTGTCACAGTAGGAGAGGAACAGGGGACACCTGAACTGGACAGTGAATGTTTTTGTATAATTAAGATGACAAGAAACTAGCCCACTTTCTCAAACTGTCACATTTTCCCATTCCCCACATTCCTAAAACATCTGAACTCCTCTCACTTTGGCTTCTGGTGATATTTCTGATCTGACTGCGGGAAGCAGGAAGTCGTGCCCTCGCTGTCTTACCAAGGATCGGCCTCTTACATGTCACAGCGAGTAGGGCACAGGTGAAAATATGTGGAAGAGCTGCTTCAATTTGACTAAACAGCAATAACATGAAAACATTCTCAGTTTTTGAATAACTAATCTGATATCCTTTATAGCAAGAATGACAAGACAATGATATTTAAAAGGCTGCTTGTGCTGCTTCAGGGTCTGCAGAAATTCCTGGTCCGACTGTTGCAAGTGCAGCAGAAAGGCGTGTCTCCACCGTCTTAGCCAAGTATTTAAAGCAGCTCTGAGATTGTTTAGGAACGACAAAGCCAGAGCGAAGAGAAGACTGCTCCCTCCAGCCTGCGCTGTCACATTTCTTCCCGAAGTGAACTGAGTGAGTTTGAATTCTCTACTCCCTGCACAGCTCTCCTGTATATACAGTTTGACGGTGATTTGTACGCTGTGTTGCTAACAGTGTTCACTGTATTTAGCTCACATTCGTTAAAATGTTCTTCTAAAAAGGTTCACTGATATTTCTATTTCCTGCATGATTAATGCTTATTAACACTCTACTGTTTACAGCACTGGATTTATCTTCACAAGGATGCGTTCCTCAAAAATACATCTGCATACTGTAAATATCAGATATAGTATATTAGACATGCCAAATCGTGTGTAACAATTCAGTAAATACAATGTTAATTTCATGTGACTTTCTAAAGCAAAGCAGACACCAGGACTTGTCTTTGTGCTGTGAATTGAACGGCCCTCAGGTCAAAGAGGTCACGAGGGACACCTGCTGGATGCTAAAGGAGAATGCCCAGCTTTAATGAGCAGCACCTGGGTTTGTTACACCTGCTGCCGAAGTCACGAGAGTAAACTGAGAGCCTGACATTTTTTGCGCTTTATAAAAGCCAGTTTTAGTTGCACATATCCAGCATGCTGGTTCAGTCACCTGAGATGTGCCGCTGATTAGTTAGAGTGTGCAGCAGCGGATGAAAAATCGATGACATCGGTCTCCTTCTCACTGCTGGGCAGCTTCATGAAAGTTCATAACAGTCACGTCACAGAGCAGCACAAACAGTTTAGGGTGGGCAGCATTTAAGAGTTTATTTAATACACTGCAGCAGGACATAGAAATAATCTGCAAGCAGACTGATCTCAGCTGTATCTGCCCTGTGAAGCCACTATCTATGATGGTGTAGAGGTCAGCATGGTGACCCCAGTAAAGTTCTAGGTTCAAGCCTATTCTCTTTGTGCCTGTTTGGGTTCTCTTTGGGAAAGTCCACAGACATTCGTATTAGGTTCAGCTGTGATTCTAAATTGGCCGTCGGCGTGGACGTGCAAGATGGGCGACCTGTCCAGGGTGCACTTGGATGGATTTCCAAAAAATATGTCGAGCAAATTTTAGATCTTGATGTGTCGCTGTGAGATCGCTTAACCAAATTTTACAGACCAATGATATAGTTCAAAAACTCTCCGGGCTGAAAGAGTCTTCAGTTCCTGTAGACACAAATGAACACAGTGCTGATGGTTAGCACTGACGTCAGTCTTGAGCACTCTTATATTTATTGTGTTTTATATTTAGTGTGTGTGTGTGTGTGTGTGTGTGTCTCATTGTGTGCACATTGTTTTGTTAAGCTTTGTTTTTTTTTCGTTCGGCTGTCTGCCAGCAGTAAACATGACGCACAATCCCAACTTGGGTGGAGGTGCTGTTGTCGCCACTGTTGCGTCTGCTTGCAGTTCATTGCGCCGTCTCAGCTTCTACGCATGTGAATAATGAGGGAAATCACTGCGAGTCCTGTTATTGCTTCATCTGAACCGGTTTGGCGAAAATGAAACGTCGTCGATGTCGAGGAATGTAAACTGTGGGTGGGAAAGGCTTTCATGTGGTTTATGGTATTTCTCTGAAAGAGGAAAACTGTGCGAGACAAATCGGCGTGAAGCGAGCAAAGCAGAGAGAAAGAGAGGAGGAGGCAAACACGATGGAGCTACTTCACCTGAGAAACGTAGCGTAATGTGTGTCGCTAAGAGGTGACAAGTGTGTTTTTATCACCATACAAAAAAATTAAATTCTTTTTCATTGCACAGCTGAATAAAAGCATGTGCTCAGTCCCCCGGAGAGCCACCTGAATGCTTTCACACACTCATAAATCAGATTCAGTAATTCAGCTTCAGTGAATCAGCTCCAGATGTCTCCTGGTGCAGAGTCAAAGCAGCCCCGGTTCTTGCCGAGGGGGATCATCCTTAATGCGCACAGGCCTACGCTGAACACGGTAGTTTAAAGATTTATAGTAGACTGGGCTGTATAACATTATCAAAACACACTTTTCAGTTTCTCCTTGAGAATAAATCAGTGATTCATAAGCAAAGGGGGGAAAGGTACTCCTGCAGTTGTCAGTGTGTGTATATACACACAGCAGCCACTTCATTAGGTACACCTTGCTAGGACTGGGCTGGACCCCTTTTGCCTTCAGAACTGCCCCAGTTCTTCGTGGCATATATTCAACAAGCATTCTTCAGAGGTTTTGGTCCAGACCGTCCAGATTTGCTGACATGATGAATCTCCCATTCCAGCACATCCTAAATTGGGCTATTGGTGCTCAGTTTGAGAGCAGTGAACTCATCTTCAAGCTAGTTTGAGGTGATTTGAGCTCTGTTATTCTGCTGGAAGCAGAAAATGGGCGGACTGTGGTCATAAAGAGATGATCAGCAGCATGCTCAGGTGGACTGCGCGCAGTTGATATTAACATATTTTAAGTGTGTCAAGAAAATATCCCCCACGCCACAACCAGCAGCAGCCTGAATTGTTGGTACAAGGCAAGATTTGTCCAGTGTTGGTGAGCCTGTGCATGTTGGAGCCTTAGTTTCCTGTTCTTCGCTGACAGAAGTGTTTCCTTCTGCTGCTGTAGCCCATCTGCTTTAAGGTTTGATGTGTTATTTGGTCAGAGATGTTCTTATGAATACTTTGGTTGGTAACAAGTGGTTATTCGTGTTATTTTTGCCTTGAGTTGCCTTTTGCTTCCAAGCCTGTAGCTTGAAGCAGTCTGTGAATGTATAGGTCTGCAAGATGCAGAGTAAATAAAATCATCATCATAATAATAATAATAACAACTTTGATTTGATAAAACAATATCCACACATCTAAATGAAAAGTACTGCAAAAAGTAAAGGATATTCTTATTATTTAAAACTGAATTGATAAACAACAGGAAGGTCCAAATATCATCTCACATATGATCTCTGACCTTTAAGGTCAACAGATTGATCTTAGAGCTATTTAAAATGTTTATCACATTGACAACATATAGGCACATACAGAACGATACATGGGGTTTTCTAAATATCACATTATAGTTTACAGCCAAATATCAGGTCACATTTGGCCTCTGATCTCACTTTTACATTTCAAGTTGACCCCAAAGTGTGTTATATCTTTATATATATGTGCCTGGTTAGGTAGATATATATTGTAGTATAATATTATAAAAGCTCAAGTTATTGATGTCCAGTTATTTACAAATCAGTACCTATTATCCATTATCTGCTCCAGTTTGTGTAATCAAAGTAAGCATCTGTCATGCTGCCCGTATCAGATTTTTACTGCACTACAAACTTCTACATACAAAATACAAAACTATCCCCTTAAATACTTCCCAGAGAGCGCCGCCTTGGTGGAGGTTTGCGCTCTGGGAGCGGGATAGGAAAATTACCAAAGTCCATGAGACACGATAGGCTCAGTTCAGGCTTTTTATTCCTGCAAAGGAGCAGTTACATTCAGCAAGACGTTCTGCAAGTGCTCCCCGAGGAAGTCTCGCAGAGCACTTTTATACATGTGATTACACATAAGGTGCTTTGACCTTTTACACAGAAAGGAGCACAGACAAAGAAGAACCTCAGCCGGCCTCTGTTTCTGCCTGGAAAACAAGTCATATACTCTTCGCTGTAGCTAAATAAAAATATTTATATTGCTATAACCTTTAACAAGCTGACATTAGTGTAACCTTTCACTTCCTTACCATCTACACTGTAAAAAAAACCCTGTAATTTAACAGAATTTATGCTCCAGTTATTTTGACATAATGTGAAATGTCAATAAAATCACAAACCGTGAATTAGCATGTCCAAATGACCTGTGAATAAACATGATTTTTTCATGTTTTCACAGGAAATCCATTATTTTTCCACACAAAAGGAGTGACATCATTTCACAAACATGTTTATTTTAAAGATAAAACTGTTAAATTCTAGTTTATTGAAAAAAAAATGTATAATTTTCTTCCACTTATCCATGACTGGGTTCGGGGGCAGCAGCCTAAACAGGGAAGCCAAGAACTCTCTTACTCCGCAGCGACTTCCTCCAGCTCATCCGGGGGAACACCGAGGCGTTCCAAGGCCGGCCAAAAGATATAATCTCTCCAGCGTGTCCTGGGTCTGCCCCGGGGCCTCCTGAGATGTTCCGGCCCCTCGGGCAGACACTCTGGAAAGATTATAATTTTTAAATTTTTTAATTGAGTTTTTCTGGCGCCCCGGCTGCCAAAATATTTTAGTGATCTGGAGAGAGGTTTTTTTTTTTAACAGTGTATCGACAAGGTACACAGATGGGAACTCAGACAAGAGTCAGACTGAAGTCAGACGTTACTGTCACACTTCTGCTTTTTCTTAGATAAAGAACATTCTATACAAAACAACTTCTGAGAGGTCATTCAAGGTTTCCTCCTCATGCAGCCACGTCTCTGTTCATGCAACTATTTTAACAGAGTGCTTTTTGTATTTATAATACTTTCTTGCAGCACACTTCTGCCTGATAATATTTAAATGTAGTTTCAATCTGCTTTTTCTTTCTTTCTTTTCCCCCCGCTCTGCATGTCAGGATAGATTTTTGCTGCAAGATTATGTGCCTGTTTTGTGATATTCATATTAAAGGACTTAAATCAGTAATCTCTGTCTTTGAATCAAAAATGCACGGAAGCCCTCAGTAATGAGCCTGTGAGCTTAGATCACAAGATACTGTTGATTAGAAGGATTAAAAATACTGCCAAACTCAGCCGCACAGTTGATGAAAAGACCTTTCATTTGTTTGTTCAATGTAACCAGACAGTGGATCACCTTTTAGATCACCTACTGTGGTACTTTAATCAGATGTGACCATTTGTGTATCTTCAAAAGAGATATGATTAAAGTCAAAGTTATAGATTTCCTAATTTTGCTTTTGTGTGTGTGTTTTTTTGCCTTGATTTTTTTCCTTCAGGATGCCTTCAGTAGGTCGCTTTCCATCGGTCACTCTTGGATTCGGGGAGGACACGGAGAAAGAAAAAGAAGAACCAAAGGAAGACAACGTAAAACAACAAAATGCATGTCGGCGGTGGCTGCGTAAGGTCTGCCCGTGCTGCCGGCACACTGATGATGAGATCACGGACACTGAAATCACCGGGGTTGATGAAAAGGAGGATGAAGGAAAGAAAGCCGTGACTGGTGACAAAGAGCTGGACGGTGACTGGAGAATCCATAGATGCATTATTTACCAAAAAAAAATCAGGCACGATATACTGAAACATGCCACATCTTTGTTTTTACAGAACTCCTTCTAAACGTGAAATCAGTAGACCTCATAAAAAGCAAATCAGGGGAGAATCGCACTGAGCATCACACAAATCTCTACAAAAGGGATCATTTAATCATCCGCAGAGGGCAGAGCTTCCAGATGTGGATAACCTTGTCTCGACCTTTTAACCCCAGCACCGATGAGATTCATCTGGACTTTAAAACAGGTTTGTGAGAAGTGACTGGAGACTTTAAAAAAAATTATATATATATATATATATATATATATATATATATCTGTGTGTGTGTGTGTGTGTGTGTGTGTATATATATATATATATATATATATATATATATAAAAATGATGCAGAGCAGCACATGACAAAAAAGTTCCCTTTTTATTTTTGCAGCTACAGAAATGATTATACGCCTGAACTGAAAGGAAACTGAGCTGAACCGAAATACTACCATAATTTCATTTTCCAGGGGAGCCAGTCTTGCCCATAAAACACTATGAATCTGAATCTGAAGAGGTCCAATTTGGTGACTTGAATTAGTCTGGCAGATCACAGCGACAGCTGCCTGTGGTATCTGCAGTCAGGTCACGGTTGTAGCAGGAAAATCCAAACAGGTGATTTATTTTAAAAAAGTTATATAAAGTTAAATTAGCTCTAGAAACCAACATAGTTCTAGGCTGCAAACGTGTTATTCTCATGACTAAACATGAGCATTTTAACATGGGAGTCCATGGATGCTCACTTTTAGAGCCGTTCTCAAGTGGCCTTTGGAGGAACTGCAATTGTTTTGACTTCATTTTTCACCCCCGGAGGTCGCAGCTTTCATTAACATCAAATTTTTAGACTACAGGTCTGGACTGTCTTGCAATGCCTCCCATGAGAGTAGGAGTCTAATTTTAAAAAGCAAGACGGTTTGCTTTTATGCTCACATCTACCACTTCTAAGCTGTTTGTGTGTTGAGGACAGACCTGCATGCATGTGTGAAATAGATACTCATAGATATATAGGGAGGCTGTGATGGGGAAGGGGATTTTTTAGTTCCAATTGCTATGGTAACAGTTCAGGTTGCTATGGTCCTGAAAGAGCGTTTTACAGATGCAGTCTTCAGTCCCGCTGATACTAGAGATCCCTTCTGCTGACAATTCGCTATCAGCGCTGCCACTGGCAGCTGTATGAGCCCTGGCTGCCACCTGTTTACCCACTGTGCATGTCTTTCTCTGCACACAGCCAAAGAGAACTGAATGCTGTCAGACTGGGGAGACCAATATAGATCTTACAATTACAGCTGTGTGTGATAACAAGTTAGAGACACTTAAGGAGAGTAATCACAGTGCTCCTGTAGCAGAAAGGGTGTGCAGCCGTACTAGGAATGAAAATATGAATTCCTGTTCTGTGTGTGTGTGTGTTTTTTTTAAATGCACTGTTTAATAAATTTTTTTTGTAAATAAAGAGAATAATAATATATATTGTTTTACTCAGAGGGGAAAAATATTATTCTAACCTATTTTATCTATAATCTGAGATCAAAACAACAGCAACGTTTATTGTAAACACTAATTTAAAAAGCCATCTGTAGTACCAGCAATAAGCAGAACAAAAGCAGCTGCAGATAATGCCAGTTTTTATGCTTTCGAAAGCCATGCCACCCCTCTCCAGAGCGACACCGCATTTCAAAATAAATTGCTTAACAGGAATGTGCCTTTTCCCCCCTCATAACTCAGGTACTGTTTTCTGCTGTGCTTACAGTACCCCGTACTGAGTCCAAACACTGTCTTCCCAGACACACACAGGCACCCAGGACAGAAACTAATAACAGCACAGCCCAAAACAACACATAAATAACAACACGGAGAGTGACAGCTGAATTCTCCGACTCTGTGATTCTGAAGCCCTGCAAAAATAAAAAAATTAGTGGCTGTAATTTTCATCACACCGGAGAGAGTGAAAGTGTCAGGCACAGTTAACTGCATGCTGACAGTTTTGTTTTTTCTTGAAAATATAGTTTGTTTGGTTTTTGTTTTGTTTTTCCTGTAAAGTAGATAAAAGGCCTCGCACTAAACCCAGTAAAGCAAAACAGTTAAAGCTCCCCGGGAGCATGAATGCATTCATCAGATCTCGTGGCATTATGCATATCAGATGATATCCGGTATATAATGTATTTGCTATATGAACATTTGGTATTTGGACTGCAGGGATGTGTGTGTGGAAAACTCTGAGTTTGTAGGAGCAGTTGCCATTTGTAGCTTGGAGGCTTTAGCCAGCAGCTGTTTCGTGTTGATGCTGATGAAACCATGAACCAAAAATACAAAGCAAAAATACGACAATGTCAAGTTGCGGTAGTTACTGGTCAATTATGAGTGACCTCTTCAACATTAATCTTAAATTTTATTTATTTATTTTAGTGCGCATTTATCCTCAGAGATGTCTGAAAATTTCATGGCCGTCTGCTAATTGTAGTATTTTTGTGCGCTGGTATAATTTCTGTCCAAATTATTATGCATTAGCCACAGAAAACAAAAGGCTTCATCAGCTGGGCTCCTTGAATATCTGCAGCACTTATCATGAATATTTATCTGGTAGATTTAAAAGCTTGGTATAAAGACTTACTCATTTCCAACTCCGTATTTTGATTGTTGAACTCCAGTAGAGCAGCCCTAATAGCCCCGTGCTTGATTCATAGTTCAAAAAAAGGTCTCATCATGAGCCTTGTTGAGGCCCAATGTTCGTCCTCTGTTTGAAAGAAAAGAAAGAGCTGTTTTAACTCGTCTCCCTTTAGGGTCAACTTCCCATTAAGCCAGCTTTCTTCTGATTGGCAGCCCCTTGAAAACAGAAGGTTTAAACAGCAGGTGGGAGGGGCTTCTGTGTCTATAGCCAGAGCTGTCTCTCTCTCTCTCTCTCTCTCTCTCTCTCTCTCGCTCTCTCTCTCTTTCTTTCTTTAAAGGAGACGTATCATGCTTTTAAATCCTTCCTTTTCATATATAAATCATTCACTTGTGGTCTACATAAAGTA
>JAVDPK010002831.1:63760-78878 GCA_034780415.1 Cichlasoma orientale
AAAGTTGTCCATCTCCATCATTCTGTTCCTTTGAGTTAAGGGAGAATTAGTGGCATATCCCGAACCCGCACGTTACATTACCATAGCGTTACAAAGTTACAAAGTGAGCCACCTCAGTAGCGCACAAAACACAGAGTTAACCCCGAAGTTACCTGGATAAGCCAAAATCGTGCTTTGTATTACAGGGCCGAGGTCCTCGTATTCAAATAACCTTAGTTGTGCCGTGGGCCCCAGTGTGACTGTAGCATCAAGTTTAAGTTCTACCTCGGCCCACTGCCTGATGTTCCAGGAAGTTTCAGTGATGTCTGTGGAGCAGTTCCGAGGCAGATTCCTAGCAGCGGTAATTACGCTCTCATGTCTGACACTCATTGTTGTGCTGTTGTGTGTCAGACGTGCTGATGGGATGTGTGCTGATTAATGTGAGTGGCTTCCCCCGCAGAGACGTGCAATTGAGTTTCGTGTTTTACATAATGAAGTTCCATTTCGAATTGTTTCGGAAATTTAAAGCAGCCCAGTTTCCCGTGTGTTATGTAACAGGAAATGCTGACAAGACCTGGCTTCTTTCACTGGCGGCTCATGAGCCTTGTGTTGTATTTTTGTTAGGACTGCAGCAAACTGTTTTTATTATCAATTATCTGCCACTTAAGGAGTAATTTTCTTTAAAGTTTACACAAAAACTAAAAAATTTCTGTTACAAGTTTCAAGAGAACAATTTAATTTCTGCCATTACTCTAAAACTCAGAGGTCTTCAAATCAAATCATAATAGGAAAAAAGGCAACATTTAAAAGCTAGAAAGAATGCATTTGTTAATTTATTCATTACTACACACGAGTTTTCTGAGGCCACGTTCTGCTTTGTTTTGGGCGTACAGCCAGTGGCAAGAGCTTGGCTCATTTCCACTGCACCATCGTGTAATTTTATTCTATGGAGCTGAACTTGAAATGAGAACCCAGAACACAAAATGCAATGGGCAGACACAAAGGTTGCAGGAACAAAACCGAGCTGATTTAGTTTTAAAAAAGAAGTCCAGCAGTCTTAAATTAGGAGTCCAAAACAGATGCAGGGGACTGAGGCCCGGGAATACAAGAAAAAACACTGGGAATGAGCACGCATTATCATGTGATGAGGAAAGTGGACCCAGATGCAGACTTTAAGACTGAGTGGCATAAACAAAAAGCTGATCTGGTGTAAGCCGACAACAGCCCCCCCCAGTCCATAAAGAAAGCAGGGAAAAACTCACCGGCTGACAGGCAGGGAGCACAAGAGGAGATGAGGGCAGAGCGGCGGTAGCTGGGGAACTGCACACAGCTGAACTAAATCTGATGAGATATGGGAAAGCAAACTAAAAAGAGGCACAAGGAAACATGACTATCAAAATAACACAGGAAGTCAACAAACACTGAGACAATAAGAAATTTGCCACAGAAGGAAAAGGCTAAGAAAAACAAGGGAACTGAATAACCTGAAGCGGAATGCTAACTGAAACGGACATAAAGTGAAACAAAGATCTAAGACTCAAGATACTTAAGCAACTGACAGCCAATAACAATCAAACTGAGAACCAAACGGAACATTAAATAGTCCACAAACTGAAAAAGCCCCGAGTCCAAAATCCAGGACCGTGACACAGATAAGCAAACATCATCTCATAACACGGAGCTAGGAGAGGGGACTATAAATACACAGAGAACTAATAGACACGTTTAACACGGGTGAGATATGTGAGGACAGGACGGGGCAGGAAATTACCAAAGACAAAGGCCGAGCTCCCAGTGTACACACTCACAGACGCAAGCGCACCAGGACTCTGTCACACATTTGAAGCCTTTATGCACGCTGCATTACTGCACACTTTGCCACCACGGCTCACAGTGTTGTGATATTAAACACGAGGGCGCTCGTGTTGAGTTTAAGTTTGAATTGGAGTCGCTGTTTTTTTTTTAACCCGTCTTGTCTGGCAGCTTAAGCAAGAAAAAAATATTGTCCTCACGCTCTGCTGTGCCAAACACCTTTGCTGTGCCGAGAGGAGCTCTGTGTAAGCCTCTCTCCTTTAATTTCACTCTTTGCTTCTTTATTTACATGTTTAAATTGCATGGCCCAGCAGCACCAGAGCCGACAGGTGGGAAGAGGCAGAAGAAATGATTGAGAGATTTGGGGTGGGGGATAAAAGAAAACAAAACACAAACACACAGCAAACAAACGCACAATGAGACTGAGTTTTTAACTATCATTGCAAGGTGCTGGCCCATTACTGTTTGCACTGTAATGAATCCTCACACTCTACAAGTATTTGCTGCACACACTGGTGACAACATTCAAGTCTTTGATGTTTTAGTTGATCCATCTTAGGGATTGGGCCAAAGACAGGAAAATAAAGGGGAAATACCAGAAATCCAGCGCTCTGCTTCCAGTAGCTCCGTCGAGGTGTAGCACTAATTTAATTGGACGCACTGTGAAAGGCAAGTGGAAGTCAGGGCCAAAGTTGTAACAGTTGGAATGCGCTGCCAAACTGTTGATAGTGGTTCAAGGTGGAACAAATTGATTCTGCCACTCCTCATGTGTGTAAATGTTCCGTGGCCCTGCCTGCATACAGTATGAAGCCAACACGGTGTTGTGGCTCTTAGCAAAGGCTGCTGGCTATAACAAGTGCATCTCATATTGTGGTGACTAAATTACAGGCTTTTGTATGAGGGCTTTTATCATGGCTATTCCATTTACTGAATTTAAAGTGTAGCCTCTCTGACTGAATGTGTTATATTGTTTCACTGCTGCGGGATAATACTTCTCTGGTTTGTGTCTTTGTCTGGTTAGACAGCAGCCAGTCACTGGACGGGATCCGAAAAGGCAGCTTGCTTGCACTTTGATCAGATTGGATTTTTTATTTTTATTTTTTTATCATAGCCACTGTGCTCCTCTTTCTGTCTGATGTTTCTCCTGAGCAATAAATCAATTTAGCTGTGACATACAGTAGTTATTTGTCTGAGTGTAACAGTAGCACTTTGTTCAGCAAATTCACTTAAACCTGCTTTCTGTATTTCGGGGGCATTTTTGCACAGACGGCGCCGACCCGATGAACCTCTGTGCTGTTTATCCAGAGCAGCTTCTCATAAAATACAGTCTGAACATTTGCAGAGACGGAGCGTGGCACTATTAAAGAGCGGCACTCGAAATCAGTCAAAAGGTTCAAACTCCCCACACACACCAAATTATATGATTTATAGATTATGTAATTCAGTTTTGCCCATTTGCCCAAATATCTTCTCTGCTCTTCTTTCAGCCTCAGTGGTAAAATTAAGGAAAAAAATGTGTGAGAGCTTCACATTTTGATTTTTCTCAGTATTTTGGATATTACCTAACCTTGTTTGTCTGCTGTGCTTTACAGCTCCTGCAGCCTGATATCTCCACTTCAGATCATATTATGGATTCCCCGAGAAGCAGCTGAATGGAGCGCTGAGACGCAGGTTCAAAAGCAGAATGTAAATAATTGGCTTCTCTTTGAACCAGAAGACAGTGACATTACCACGACTGAGGAAAAAGCCTCAAAATAGAAGAAGGCCAGTACTGTAATTGTGCTCCTAATCCTGAGAAGACGGCTGATTTAACACACAGTCAAGCAATCAGCCATCTTGCAAAATGGGAGGCAGAGTCATTTCAGCCTGGTGTTGTTCGAGTCACAGAGCGAGTGATAAACATCCATCAATATCGGTGCAATATGCTCTGCACTGATAAAGGGCTGCACAAATAGCAAAACAGCATTTATGCTTTGAGTGTCTTGTTCTGGAATCAATGCAGCCCCTTCAGGGGTTCTGGTTTCCTTCTTCACAATGTTCCGGATGGTTGTTTCGGGGTTTTTTCCCCCCTCTTTTGAAGACTCCCTGTATTGGAACTCCCAGCCTGTGTCAGATGTTATATCGGCAAGAAGCTTTTGCTCACTCAGCTGGCCCTTTATTTTCGATTACAGCAAACAACCCAGAGTAAGAATTTACTGTATCTCTACGCTGCACTCTGGGGGGAAAAAAGTTCAACTCAAATGTCACGGAAATGAATGCCTTTAAATTTACTGAAATTTGGGGCAGCTAGCTTAGTGGGTACTGGTGAGATCATCAGCAATAAACTGGACTGAAGGGAGCTAAAAGCCACAACAATGATTGCACATTATGCAGGTTTTGATTATGCAGAGATGTCCTCTGCATTCAAGAAAACAAGATAATCAATGAAGGTACTTGAAGGTGAAGGTGCATGGTTTCCCACTCTGGTGTATTCCCATGGCAATGCATGCTGCTGCAAAATGTTTGCAGGCCTCGGAAGGTAAAATATGACACTGGCGTGTCCTTCATAACAGATTTTGGGACAGATTTTGTGCAGTTTAACTGCCCCGGGGTGTTTAAGTGCATTGGCTTCAGGCTAAACGCTGTCCCTGGAAAATGGGAATGCCCAATATAAAAGATGATTTAATGCCTTATTTGGTCCGTAAGCAGGAGGAATGAAATTAAATGGAGGTGTTTTGCACAACAAGCTGAAATTAGACAGTAAAGCAGTAAATTTGTTCTGGATTTTTGAGGCTCATAAACAGATTTTGTGACTGCTTCACAATTTGCGGCGAGACCTGGCTGGACCTTCAGTTAGGCCTGCTAATGCAGATTAATTGTTGCCTTTGAAATTTAGGCTATTTCCAGTTAGATGACCTTTCCTAGCAATTAAATAGAATTTGCAAAGAAGAGGCCGCGTCTAACAGAATAAAAAGCACTGTTTAAAAAGAAAAGTCAGATCGTAACGGAGGAAATAATTACATGCAGGCTTTCAGCAACATTTCATAACAGCCGAGGAGTACGTGATGTTCTCTGCACAGTAATGTTTTTCTGTCAGGTACCGCTGAAAACGAACGCTGAGTTCTGCTGAAATATACGTTACAAAGAGAATTAAAAGTAAAGGAAATGTGTACACAGCTTTTCTTAAAGCACAATATTCAGTGGGAACTTTAAATCCAGATATCGCAGATCCACTGGCTGAGCATCCTGCCATTGCACAAGAAACAAAGAAATAAAGTTTATTATCATAGGAGAGCTCTGAAGTGTCTCCAGGCTGATACAACAATATCTATTACTACTTCATATAAATGTTTTGAATGTTCCACGTTACTGATCTTTCCCTTAATTCACCAAGATAACACCGTCTCCGGTAATATCATTACTCGGTCCCGAAAAATGAGGTTTTTCCACCTCTGTTATCTTCATCAGATTTTGCAGCCCCCGGGATCTTAAGCTTCATTGAAAGTCATTTCACCAGTCAGGAGACAATTTACAGGGGATAAGGTTCAATTGGCAATTTTTGCCTGTGAGCTCAGGAGAGAAGCTCCTCCAGTGTGACGCTGCTAATGCGCTGTGTTCTCTGTTTAAGAGCGGTCCTGTTATATTTAGACCAAACCTTCCAGAAACTTAGACGTGCAATAACAAGTACCATCAGGTTGCTAAGCAGTGGATTCGTACGGAGCATGACGCCATAATATGTAATTTCCTCCTCGTTTGCCAACTCAAAAACAACCATTACTCGTGTAAAGGAACGAATTTCTATGCACGTGATTTTTGTTTTTCGGAATTTCACTTTTCCACCAAAAAACAAACTTCCGGCTTCTTTACATGACACACAGTGACTGCACATACAGTGCTGGGAGCCTCCTGACGCTCGCTCTCTGTCTGGGTCATACAGTGAAACAGCTGGAACTGGGCGGCAGTGAGTGTGATTGTAATAATGCTGGTAATGATATGGAAGGATGTGATATTTGTTTGCAGTTTCACAGCGACCTGCGAGGAGAAACGTGGTAAATCAGAATAAAACAAAAAGGATCAAAGTTTTTATTTTTTTTGGCCAATCAAAATGAGACTTTATTAACTCACATTCTTAATATGCCTTACAGTTTATGGTAACCTCTTTTCTCCCTTTTTTTTTTAATCATTGTAGTGCAGTTTTGATCTGCATTAGAGTCACGTTTCCCACCTGCGGCACTGATTTTGTGCTCTGAATAGCGATAAGAAGAAAGTTGAGTACAAACGAAAGGATCATTTCATTTAAATTCATTAAAAAAAAACCAAAATCAACAGTTTACTGCTTCTACAGTTTTTGCCCCGCAGGAAAAAAAAAAAAAAAAAAAGCAGGCAGATGTTTTTTTTGCCCCACATTACCCGTCACATGTCACTCACCGGTCACATGCCACCCACTCATCCTGTCATGAGGCCATTTTCCAACTGGAGCCTGATTACTTTTGACCTTGTTTTATATGTAAATTCAAAGCTCGGAAGTGAGAAGCCACCCCCGCCCCATTTGGGAAAGAAAAAAAAAACCAGCTCATCCAAATGAGTACACAGAAAAGCAATTTGCCTGGCATGAATACGCAGACGCCGTTCAGGGCGATGACTCACCCATTTCCCCCCTACCTGCAATCTGTCATAAGAAGTCAAACACAGAGGTGGGGGAGGTCTGTTCTGACTGGGGTACATTAAGTAGCTCCACTCATCACCGGGTCCATTGCAGTCTTCTGAATGGCTGCTTTCACATTCAAACGGTGTGAAGAAGGTGTTTTTTTTTGTTTTTGTCACATTAACCTAATTTCCTGTCTTCAGTGACCTTCAGTTGGCAATTACTCTCCGTTATTAGAGTATATAGATGAAAAAAAAATAGTATATCCAATTAAAAAAACACAAGAAAAGAAGGATATGCTGTGGGGTAAACTTACTGTAAGTTCCTGAATTAATGAAAAGCACATCTGAAACTGCTATAAGCAATTTACTTTTATGATCACTGGATAACACGACTATGTGCATGTGGCAGATGTTGCTTGTAGCGGTGAATTGACAGGAATACCAGCCTCTGCTCTCTCTGAGCTCTGCGGACCTTTATGATTGGGGCTTTTTCTGTACTTGTTTTGGTTCCTTGGTCTGTGACTCGTCTCTTTTGATTCACTCTCAGCTTTCACAAAATGGTCAGCTCAATTTTTTTTTTTTACCCTAAAAAAGCTGCAGCTCTTTTTTTTGTTTTACAGCTTAACGCTGAGGCCAACACATGATTATTATGAGAGTCTCATGTGTCTGACAGTTTATGCATCTCCAGCTGAGTCCCAAACAAAGAAATACTTCTGTTTTTGAAAACTCAATGTTTTTCCAATGAGTCATTCTGTCTGAACTGCTTTGGCTCATTGCTGTCAGCCACTCATTTACACCTGTAATTGGTTGTTATCTTGCCTGCTGCTCTCCCGGCTCCTCTTTCAAACGTGCAGATCTTCTTTTAAAAGAACAAACAGATGATTTTTACTATCGAAACAGGTATTAGTTTATACGTCACTACAGATCTGGATTCATGACATTTAATACATTCACCCAACTTTTAATTTACTGACGCTTGTCAGAAAAATTTCTCTTCATATTTGAATATAAAGAGGAGGCCCCTTTGGTACCATTCTCCAATACTGAATTATGTGTTTATGTTCCGGTTTTGGTATGGAATCAGCTGGAAGCGCCATGTTTTCACAGCTTCTTTTATTCACTGCATGTTTCAACCACAATAGGTTCCCTGCTGGGGGAATGCAGTTTATATGTGCAAGTTGTGCATCATGTTAGCACAGGAATGTGTATGTATCGCTTAATTTGGTGATGCAGAAAATGCATAGGCCGTGAGACAATAGCCTTTAATATTTAAATGGATCCAGTTTGACGTGTCAGAGCTCTAATCTGCAGCTATCATCTTAGAAATAAACAGCAGTGCACTCAGCAATAAAATAGTCATATTACCCGTGAGTGCGCTTAGAGCCCGAAGCAGAAAGTCGAGCTCAACAGAGAACCTTAATAAGCACCGTTTTGATGTTCCTTAGCACCCCAGACTGTTGCCATTGTGTCGCAGGGTTAACACAGAGAAGCAGTTACATTCACACCGATGGGCAATTTAGACTCACCAGTTTAATCTAACCCCACTAACTGCATGCCTTGGGCCTGTGGGAGGAGGCCGGAGTACCCGGGGAGAACTCACACAGCCGTGGGGAGAGCATGCAAACTCCACCCAGAAAGGTCCCGACCAGATTTGGACCCACGGCCTTCTTGCTGTGAGACGGCTGCGCTAACCACCGCACCACAAGAGGTCACATCACATATTATTATTATTTGGTTTATTGTTGGTATAAAAATACAGAACTTCTTAAAGGAATTATTGAATAAATTAAATGGAAAGATCGTTCCTTTGAAAGTGCCTTCCAATCAAAAAATATCGACGCACTTTCTGTGTCTGTCGTCTTCCAGCTGGCTGAGAGAGTTTCAAGCTGAAGTGCTGTTTTACAGCTCGCTCTAAATCATTACAACCTGGGACTGGGCTTAGACCTTATTGACTGATGTGTGCTGAGTGTCTTCCACAAATAAACAGCACCTTTTAAGAGACACTGCTCCGGTCGTGATGAGCCTGCAGTCTCTTTTGTTCCTTCACACTTTACTGTATTGAGCTCCAAAGGCAGAGAGATTCAGACAGGTTTGTGAGACAAGTTTCCCCCCGTGAAAAACTTCCACACTACATCTATTCCTCACAGGTTGCTCAGTGTTGCAGCAGCAGATTGCCCTCCTCCACTGCTCCGGAGATTACTTCTTTTTGAGAAGGCTATCTATATCTTGGCACATTGTTGAATACATATCCCGGACCGGCTAGCTGTGATTTAATAATATGTTATATAACCAAACGTGGATCCTGGCTGGTTTGTGTTCTTGCAGTGTTCACAAACAGCCTCGACCCCGGCAAACCTGTGCTACATCTCAGCGCAACACCTGCTGAAAAAGCCTGATTACATCCATGAATCTTAAATTCAAACACCTCTTAGTTTTTCAGCTACCGTTTATCTTCAACACGCACTCACAAGAAAAATTGTCTAAAACAGTTAAGTGTAAATTACTTGTATTTTTCTTCTGGCCTATGGTGCTGGGATTTTTCTCTGTATTGGGGTGACTTGCTCAGCTTTGGAAGTATCTGCAGCACAGATACCTACCACCTGTTAAATAAACTATATTGCCAAAAGTATTCGCTCCCCCATCCAATCATTGAATTCAGGTGTTCCAATCACCTCCATCTGTACAGGTGTATTAAACTGAGCACCCAGGCACGCAGACTGCTCCTGCAAACATGTGTGAAAGAACGGGTCGCTCTCAGGAGCTCAGTGAATTCGGCCTTCAGCTACTGCCTGCTCAAACCAGAGAAGATTCTCAAGAAAATATCATCTAGTGGAAGGATTATTTTCAGTTACATCAACATCACAGGTTTACTGTGCTGTGGGATCGAGTGCTGTGTCTCTGGTGATGGTTGTTTTACTAAATTTGCATCCTTTTCACTGAAAACATGTTGCCTGCAGCAGCTCTTAGTGAGGACAGCATGAAGGGTGTTGAAACAGGGTCAACAATATTCCTGCTGTTATTTATCTCAAAGATGTGTGACTTAGAAAGCTGAGATAACTAATAATGATTTTGTTTTTCTTTGAATAGCCAAGCATCATTATGATACATAGTCTAGTCACCAATAGCAGCTGCCTTGAGCGATCACTCTCCAACTTGCAGGGATTAAACACCTGGCTGTGGTCCAGTGTGATGCAACAGGGACTCACACACCTGCCCCTGATGGATGTCATCACAGACAGTGTGAAGACTTTTAGTATCACTGCACTCATGAAGAATTCAGCTAAACCTCTGAGCTCCAAGTCACATTTGGAGTATTATAAGCGTACAGCCAGATGAAAGTGATGCTTTGGCTTACTGTGAGCTGCTCATTATGCTGTAATTCACTCTAATACCTTTGCTGCAAAACGGTATTTGACTGTTGTATGCTGTGCAAACTGGGTGCTTTGGGGTCTGGTAAAATATTGTGCACATTTGGATGTTCCTGTCAGCTGTGCTTAAATAGTTGCATGTTCTTAACTGCTGTGTCTAAAGAGAGCTCGTAATTGCAAGACTGGCGTGCTTTTCTTTCTGGTTTCAGAATGAATTTGCTCACCTGTGTGTGTGCACCTGAGACACACACAAACACTCTCACACACACACTTATGCATTGCCAATTTCAAGGCCCTTTCCACAGTTCTGCCTCACAGGGACAAATATATAAAATTCGCAAGTACTCTAGTAATGTCTCTTTCCAAAACTCCTGCTCAAAACCGATGTAGAAACCTCTGAACAGTTTTGTGTAACAACTATTTTCTGTCTGTCTTCTACTGTACATGCATCAGATAAAAGAAGTATGCAACTAGCTAACATTACAAGGGAAAGCCATGCTTACATTATACCCATTCGTTTTTGGCACTTTGAGCACCAAAAGGGGGGGGGGGTGCAATAGAAGGCAGATATTTCTATATGACATTTTCCAAACTGGGCATCTCGACAACAAACATAAAACAACCTGCTGTAGATGGATACATGACACAAAGTTAGAAGGAAACATTTTTTTGATTTGTACATTTGCTTATGATATTACACAGAAGAGAAGTTTCTGGATAAACAAAAACCATGTTTATTGATGTTTTATGTAACAGTGGTGGGTTTCACATCAGTTATTTTTTGTTTTTTGTGTTCAGTTTTGGGTAAAAGTACCAGAAAATAAATGAATAAACAACATTGAGGAATTTAAAATGAAGCTCATGCATAAATTCAATAAGGAGGATCTGTTTTCACCCGTCTGCCTGTGTTCCTGGGTGTTCAGGCTGCTGGTCTATTCTTTACATCACTTCTGCTTTCCCACGCTGTCAAGCTCAGTTTTGTTGTCACTCTGGCGCAGTCATTTACTCGCATCCCTCCTGCGAGCTAGTCAGCCTCTGCACCGTGTGCTTTAATTCTCAGTGCTCCGTCTGTACTTCTGCCTTTCACTATCATCGGGGTGACCCACAGAGGTGGGTCACACCGCCTCACAGAGGTGGGTCACACCTCCTCAACACGTGAATGGGAATTCACATGTTGGATTCATACACATTGTAATGCCTCAGATAGCATCATTAACAGCCCTTATTGACAGTTTCATGCAAATTACAGTGTCTGCGAATTTGATACTTCTGAACAAATAGCAGTGATTTTTCTGTCAGTTCATGAAAACTGTTACATGCATGTTTTTTTTTCTTATTCCTCTCCATCTGTAACTGAACAAAAACTTTATTCCAGTTTTTTTTTCTATTTTTTTATTTTAGTTTCCAAGTTCACAAAATCATTTCAGTTAGTTTCAATTTTTTTGTTTTTATTTTTATTATTATTTAATTTATTATTTTTATTTTAGCTAACTAAAGTTTTTTCACATCTAGTGTTAGTTTAGTTTTAGGTCACTGTAACAACCTTGAGTCAGGGACAGCTCAGATTATTTGCATAAATTGGGGACATTTATTGATCCCTTCCTGCTTTCTTAGTTTTTTGCATATTTGTCACAATTAAGTGTTTCAGCTCATAAAAGAAATTTTTAATATAACCCAGCTACATACAGAATGTATTAAAATAATGATTTTAATGAATGATTTCATTTACTGAGGGAAAAAAAAGTTAAGCAAACCTCTCTGGCTCTGTGTGAAAAAGCAATGCCCCCTAATTCTAATAACTGCTTGTGTCACCTTTGGCTTCAAGAACTGCAATCAAGCATTTGCAATAACTGGCAGTGAGTCTTTCTCACTGATGTGGAGGATATTTGGCCCACTCATCTTTGTAGAATTGTTTTAATTCAGACACTTTAGAAAACTTTGAGCCTGAGCCATAGTCACACATAAACTGGCAGAGCCAAGGAAGGAATGGAAGAGCTGGTGTTTGATTGTAAGCAGCCGCGTCAGCTCTTGGAGACCAGCGGAGAGCCGAGCAGAAAGCCACGCGTCCCGGAGGGGAGCACAGATATGCAGTGTAATCATTAAGAGAAAGAAAGCTGAAGGGAGGGAAAGATGAAGGGATAAGAATGACAGACAAGGTGGCAGAATGGCACTTCAGGCAGAAGGGACTATAACACTTTCATGCTTTGAAAGGAAATATTTTATGAGCTGAAAAGTCTCCTTTGCAAGTGCAAGAAACTGAATCAGAAAAATGTGTCATTGGTGTGTGCTATAGTTAAAAGCAGTGTGTGAATGGCTAAATGTGACTCATAGTGTAAAGTCCCTCAAGTGGTCGATAAGAGCAGAAAAGTGCTATATGAATTCAGTCGACTGACCATCTTCTAACCCGTGAATGTGGATAATTTGGTGCTTTTTTTCTACGCCATATTGATCTTAAACTGTTGTCAGCCTAGCAATAAAGTTACTACAAGAACTGCTGGAGCTCAGACCAGTTTGACTTTATTCTCACCTACGTGCACCTTGAAGTAGGTTAAGTTGTGCCAGAAACCTCTAATCTGCCTCCGTGGACCTGTTTGCGTGCACAGAGGAGAAATATAATTTTTTTGTTGACAGGCATCATGACATTGAACCTAATGTACTTCTAACTACTTCTAATGGAGGTATACTGTGTGCCTGCGCAAGATGTTTTTCTAAGACTACTCTAAAGAGACTCGTCACCCTGGAAACCTAAAAAAAAATGGAAGTTTGAAAAGTGATAAACATCATATTTTAACCCAAAATATCTTTTTTAAAGCTTCACCACGTAATTTGTTGCGTCACCCAGACCAAAGAGCCAGTTAAAGTGAACATAAACTAACACATATTTTGTAAAAATAAAATAAATAAATATTATGTACATAAAATATTTTCAAACTGTGCAGCATCTTTTATTATTAGGCTACACAAAGTATGAAAAATTCAAATAATAAAAAAAATCAAACATGAATAGACCAGAAGGTGTTTTACGGCTCTTTCACAAATATTTCATGTTCAGAAAAATGCCTGCGTGGGGCACCATTGTGTCCTTTGGAATCCGCCTCAGGTGTGCGAGGTGGAAAACCTGATTGCGGTGAAACCGCTGTTGCAGGTGCAAATATCTGCGTTTCATTTCAGTCGTAATCAAGGACGAACCTTTATGATCGATGTAAAAATTCTCAAAATATATGCTGTTGTGCGTGATTGTATCAACCCATATAAAAGTGATGGTGAGTTCAAGATTAGAGTAATTCTCTTCTTCTCTCTGCTGCTCCCTTTAGGGGTTGCCACAGCGTGTCCTCCTTCACTACATCCATAAACCTCCTCTGTGGTCTTCCTTTTTTCCTCCTGCCTGGCAGCTCTATAGTCAACATCCTTTGTGAAGCATATCCACCGTCCCTCCTCTGCACATGTCCAAACCATCTCAACCCTGCCTCTCTTATTTTGTCTCCAAACCGCTCAACCTGAGCTGTCCCTCTGATATAATCATTTCTGATTCTGTTGATTTCAATTATGATGGCCACCATACTGTTATTATTGAACGGGTAAAATTATCTCTAGAGACCAAAACATTTTTGTACCAGGCTGCAGAATTTATTATTATTATTATGCTAAAAAGATTTTGCTAAGATGCGGCATTGATGATGAATTGTAAATAAAAGATGGAAAAATCGATGTGACATCACTCATTGGCCAGTGAAGTCCCACCGTGAAGTCTTGAGTTGAGCCTTTTCACAATATAATAATAATAAACTTTATTTATATAGCACCTTTCAAAAACAAAGATACAAAGTGCTTCAAAGTGAAGTTGAAACAACGTTACGTTTAAGTAAAAGGTGCAACACTGCACTGCCAGAAGTATTCACTCACCCGTCCAGATCATTGGGTTCAGGTGTTCCAGTCACTTCCATGGCCACAGGTGTATAAAGCCAGCACGTAGGCATGCAGACTGCTTCTACAAACATTTGTGAAAGAATGGGTCGCTCTCAGGAGCTCAGTGAATTCCAGCGTGGTGCTGTAACAATATGTCAAGCTTATTAAAGAGCGATAGCTGAAACCATATCCAAAACAACAGAGGACATTTATTCAGGGTTTGACAGGAGTTTATCATCCATGTCCAACATCTCATATCTTTCTCTGGACTGGAGCACGTACATCCTTAATAACTTCAGGACATCATCATCATAGCCTTTCTCACATCTGCAATGCATGTGTAGTTCAAATATATGTGTCAGTCAGAATCACTGCCCTTTATCGCAAGACTGAGATGGAGAGAAAAGAAATATCAGTTGCAACACTTCCACTGACATCACATTATAACTCATTTCTGCTTAATCCTGACACATGTGAATATGTCCTTTTACTTACCGAGTCTCTTTTCTCAGTCCATGTAACACAAAAACACAATTCCCTCAACAAGTGACAAGAGAGCGTCTTCTCCAGATATCCAGGTACTCAATGGTGCAGAACAATACGCAGCAGCTGCTGCTTGCTCCTCTCAGTGCCACCAGCACCAGCAGAAGACCTGAAAAAAAGTCTCCTCACCTCTACCAGGAGAATGAGTAACAAAGACTTCATGGCTGCTCCGTGTAAAGATGTCCCAGTGGGCTCACACAAGCTTGCTCTGCCAAAGCTGCAGGGAGCTCATAGCCCCTCCCGCCACAGTTGACTCCCAAGTTGACTGTCGTGAAACAGTCATAAATGAGTGATATCATAATATTTCAAGATGATTGTCATGCATATTATATAAAACTGGATGTTAATGTATATTACACAATATCAGATAACTAAACTAACACGGTTACAGTACCGTGATAGGATGCCACCTGTGCAACAAGTCCAGCTGTGAAATTTCCTCCCAACTAAATATTCCACAGTCAGCTGTCAGTGGTGTTATAACGAAGTGGAAGCGATTGGGAACGACAGCAGCTCAGCCAGGAAGTGGTAGGATACGTAAAATCACAGAGCGGGGTCAGCAGATGCTGAGGCGCCCTTTCTGCAGAGCCAATCGCTACAGACCTTCAAACCTCCTGTGGCCTTCAGATCAGCTCAAGAACAGTAGAGAGCCTCATGGAGTGGACTTCCATGGCTGAGCAGCTGCAACCAAGCTCAATGAAAAGCACTGGATGCAGTGGTTCAAAGCACACGGCCTCTGGACTCTAGAGCAGTGGGGACGTGTTCTCTGGAGTGACGAATAACGCTTCTCTATCTGGCAATCTGATGGATGAGTCTGGGTTTAGTGGTTGCCAGGAGAACGGTACCTGTCTGACTGCATTGTGGGGGGGGAGGAGGGGGGGTTA
>JAVDPK010002831.1:81064-95977 GCA_034780415.1 Cichlasoma orientale
AAACTGATATTTTTTATATATATATATATATATATATATATATATATATATATACACGCAATTGCTTTGGTCACTGGCAAATTGCCGTGGAATTTTTATGCACCTGGCGAGTGTTGTAGACAAGTCAGCGTCTTACATGGTAACTACAGGTGACTGATTCTGCTAGAGAACAAAGCAATTGTAAGTTTTTTTGGTGCAGCACCATCTTTGTGACTGATTTCAGCCAGTGACAGGCAACAATCTGTAGCAACCATTCGGGGAATTTTTTACATTTGTCTCTAGGGACTCCCCGCGACCCTGAACAGGATAAGCGTAAGAGAATGGATGGGTGGATGGATGGATGTCTCTAGTGACCTGTTTGTGAGTGGGGCCTAAACGACCATAAAGAAGGGAGGAAGGAACAAAAGAAAGAGGTGCCTAGTGGATAAAATAGCAAGACTGTATTAAAAGAGAAAAATAATCCCTAAAGCAAATTAATTTCATGACTGAACAAGTTGTCTCAGCTGGAAGCCAGAAAAGTTTTCTTCTTCCTCCCGAGCGATGATAGCTTTTCTTTGAAAAAAATAAAAGAAATAAAAAAAAAGAGTGATTTGGGCTGCAGGAACCGAGAGATGTTTTGTCTCTGGAGACACGGACCCCGGCTCGGGTAAAAAATAAAAAAAGGATAGGTTTCATATCAAAGCTGAAGTGGTGGTGAGGGGAAGAGCTAGCAGACCAGAAGAAAGGGAAGCAGTGTTGGATCAGTGGTCACATCTAACCCCTCACAACAAAGTATGTTATAGACGTATTTCCCAAAGTTGAACTACTCCTTCGAGCTTTCACCAATAACATAGAGTAAAAGAGCCTGTTGGCAGTCTTCTTTTATTTATTTTTTTCGTCTGACTACTTACATCGACACACATTCATAACCAAGATACAAAGTAATCAAATATGCAATTTTCACACATGAACTCTGCAGCACGTCGGGAGAATCGGGTCAGATTTCGATTTTGTTCTCTTGTGTAGCGCACAACAGGCGCCTGCATCGGACCCTTTCTCTCTACTGGAAATACTTTGTTTGGTTTAGGCTGCCCGGTCTCAGCGAGCAGGAGGCAGAACACAGAGCGATGAGGCCCTTTCAGTGGATTCACTGCACAATTAATTTTGCGACTCTCACACGGGCTCAGTCGGACATCACGCAGGCTTTTTTTTATGTCAAGGAAAGGCTGTTTAATGTTCCACTGAGCCTTACATGCAAATCCTCACATGTATCCTTGGGCAAAGATTCAGGACCGCAGCGCACGTGTGAAAGCAGCTCAAGTTTTTAGGTCAAGTCTAGAAATAAATAATGAGCTCACCCATCTGGCCCGGCATTAATTGTATTGTACAAAAGTTTTGAGTCTGCTCTCATTTCATTGTGCTTCACATTTTGGCAGCTGAATTCTCCTGCCATTAGATAAAAACTCAAAGATATTCAGAATCACTCTGATAAAAGTACACTCAGCGGTCAGTAAACACAGATCCTTGACTTCTTCTCTGCTGCTTTAAAGCAGGAGGACTCTACATCTGTAATTCTAATTCTGCACGATGAAAACCTTGAATGTATATTTCCAAGGGCACGAGCACAAAGTCTCTCTCTGTCGAATGAACAGCGATATATTTGAGACTGTAGCATGAAAGGGTTTCACGTGCAGACGGATTCTGAAGCCATTAAGCTCTCGCTTCACATCAGCTTCATCTAAATAGAAGTTGAAAGGTTCTCCCGTCACGACGGCCCTTACGAAACCGCACGCTGGCTGAAGATGTCATTTCTGTCTCGCTCGTGCTTCCATTCAGACGCACCACAATTTAACAAAACCTGGTGTTCGGTGGTTCTCATGTGCGTATACTAAATTATGGTAATGGCCTTCTGTAAAGCTGCGTGAGCCATCATTTCACAGCCTTCACATGTCTGCGAGGGTTTTAAAATGAACAACAATAGAAAAATCTGATCCTGGCTTTGAGCGGTGGTTTAATCAGGGACAGTTTGATCCAGTTTTAATGGTACCATTAGAGTCCACTGCTCTGCCCTTAAGAATATTATGTAATATATATTTTTTTTTCCACAGCAGCTTTTATCAGCTGTGTAGAGACAGGAAACGGGGGGAAGACACGGGGCAAATTGGCAACAAGCCGGGACTCGAACTTGCATCCTCATATGCAACGCGGCATATGAAGATGGTCGCCTGCTCCACCCCAGAGCCACCCAGGCGCCCATTATGTAATATTTTTACACAGGTGGGCAGTAACGAAGTACAGATACTTCGTTACTGTACTTAACGTAGAATTTGCAGGTATCTGTACTTTACTTGAGTATTTATTATTATTTACTCCCTACATTTGTACACAAATATCTGTAATTTCTACTCCTCACATTTTCAAAACAGGCTCCTTACTCTGGGTTTAACACGTCTGGGGAAGTTTTTTTTTATTTCTCGTCGCTGCGTCATCAAACCGATGTGAGACTAAATGGACGGACGATAACACATAAAACACCATCCCACTGATGAATCCATCAACTATCGCATACAAAGAGATTAAAGAGGCAAAACCATATAATTTATGCATCATTTATAGCTCTGTGCTCAGGGGTTAAAGTGGGGCCGAGTGCAGATGTCCGTAAGTTGTGGTCGCAGTACTTCAGAATCTAGGCAGCTCTACTGAAGAGCAGCGAGGGTAAATGGAGTAACGTGCTGCGGCAGGTAGTTTCAAAGGCAACGTTGCTAACAGCCCAGCAAATATAAGCAAACACACAAACTGGTTGTCTGCTAGCTAAAGGTCCAGCTGCTGTACTTCCAGGGAGAGAAAAGAGTGAGAGAGAAGTTCACTCAGAGGTGGAGAAAGATGTAAGAAAGAGGAGAGGAGAGGAAGAAGAGAGGAGAGGAAGAAGAGAGGTTATATTTAAAGGTAAGGACTGCTCAGGGACATCTGATAAATATGTGTGCGTAGGGTCTCAGTCATCCAGATCATAGTATCTCTGGAGCTTGAAAAAAGGGCGACTGGACTTCTTTTTGTTTCTTGAAGACGTTTCGGCGCTCATCCGAAAGGCTTCTTCAGTTCTTCAGAACAAAAAGAGGTCCAGTCGCCTTTTTTTCAAGCTCCAGAGGCGTCTGCTCAACATTTAAAGCTTACATGTAATGTCCTCATTTTTAAAACAGACATCGGATCTGTTTATGATGTGAAGTGAGTTTTTTTTTCAAATTGTGAAATGTCCTGCAAAACAACTGGTGTGCTGCCGTGTACTAAGTGCAGGATAAACAGGTTAGCTTGCTGTGCTGTGGTGAATCTACAGTGAAGTCCGTGTTGGACGGGATAAAAAGTCAGCGTAAACAGCATACTGTGAGTGCAGGGACGGAAATCAGCCAAGATAGCTTGTGAAATACTGGGTTACATCCTGTTGAACTGAGTTCGTCCACAAAGAGCAGCACAGCACAGCAAAAAAAAATAATAAATAAAATCTACTGGAGCTCACAGCAGGGTACCCCCACCTGCCAAATCCCACTGTAACCCCTGAGTATACTCGTTTTGGTGTTTTGGGTGGGGGCAGCCGCCCTCTACAATGCAGCAGAAAACAGCGTTTGCTTTTTATTCCCTTTCACTGCTTCTGTCGTACATGACAGATTCAAGCCGAGTACATTCATTAGGATTTAGATTGGGATAAAGTTTGTATTCTTATGTAATAATATTATTTTATTATTAAATTAATATAGCAGGTTCAGTTAGCTTTACAGGAAAATAGCTGGTGAAAACGTCCCTCAGTGAGCTACTTTTACTTTTGTACTTTGAGTACATTTCAGAGCCTGTACTTTTTCACTTTTACTTGAGTAAAGAAGTTGAATCAGTGCTTTAACTTTTACCAAAGTATTTATTTATTTGTTTTAAAAAGGGGCAGCACGGTGACGTGGTGGTTAGCACTCTGCCTCACAGTAAGAAAGTCCTAGGTTCAATTCCACCTCGGCCCGGGTCTCTCTGTGTGGAGTTTGCATGTTCTCCTCGTGCTTCGGGTACTCCGGTTTCCTCCCACAGTCCAAAGACATGCACTTACTGGGGTTAGGTTAATTGGTGATTCTAAATTGCCCATAGGTGTGAATGGTTGTCTCTCTCTCTCTCTCTGTGTTAGCCCTGCGACAGACTGGCGACCTGTCCAGGGTGTACCCCGCCTCTCCCCCTGTGACAGCTGGGATAGGCTCCAGCCCCTCGCGACCCTGAACAGGATGAGCGGAAGAGAATGGATGGATTTTTTTAACAAGTATCTGTAAAGCACGTCTGCACTTTTGCCACCTCTGTATTTTTATGACTGTGTCGTGTCATTGTATTGCTGCCAGATATGTTGTGACGATCCTCATTTAAATGCAAACGTTTATCTTATTTCTGAAAACTGGCCTTTTTTTTTTTTTATAGAAGAACATTAAATGAAGTTTTTACAGCGTTCAGGAACATTTACTCCATTCATTAAAATACGGAAGTTCATTTGAGTTCATCTAACAAGACTGGGCCTCAATCTGAGGTTGCACCGATTGTCTTTTAGGGCACAGTATCTTTGAAAAAGCCCTTCGAAAGCTGCTGTGGCACACAGGGTACAGGAACGGGTTGATGGCAGAATTCAGCCACAGGAGCCAGAACGTAATCTCGTACCAGTAGTTTGCCACACATTTACCGCTGCAGGCGGCGCGGATAATCATTAGCAGAGTGTACGGAGCCCAGCATATCCCAAAAATGCAGACTATGATGCCTAAAGATTTAGCAATCTTTTTGTCCCTGGAAAGCCGAGATCCCGGTGTCCTACGGCCAGGCACCATGCAGGAGGCCGTGTGCTGAAACAGCCTGGAGTTTTTTCTGTTCGGAGAGAACTTCTCCCGCTGCATTAATATGTGACTGGTGTTAGGTTCCCCACAGGAAGAGGGAGACAAGATGTCGTCGTCTTCTATGACTGCAGAGATAGCAACGGGCTCGCTGGACGTCACCTTCCGAGTCTTGACAAAAAACACGGACCAACCCGCTCCATCTTTATGCTTCTCATTGTTCCTCTGAGGCCTGACGTTGTCGTCAGCGCAGGCGGCCCCGCTCTTATTCCTGCGGTGGATGTTGAGATAGATGCTGAGGTTGAAAAAGGCCACCGACACAAACGGGGTGAAGAACTCAAAGGTAGAAGCGCTAAGCAGGAAGTACCAGGTGAAATAAAACTCGGCGTAGCACTCGTGGGCCGGGACAATACTGTAGCCGACGATGTTCTCCCAGAAGATGATGGCAGGGCCGTAGAGGAGGAAGGCCAGCACCCACACAGCCAGCATCTTGAACACAGCCTGGTGGGTCATGTTCCTCTGAGCTCTGTATTTAACCTGTGGCAGAAGAGAGGCACATGCATGACTCACAGTGATGTGCCACGAACAGAAACTCTGCATCATAATAACACCGTTTGTTACATTTCAAACACCCACAGCTGCTCAGAGCATCTTCCCCAAATGAACCCCTTGTTGCATTGTGCTGCTTTCGAGCAGAAGAGAGATGCTGCAAATAAAACCCACTCACGGAGCTCTTATTCCACGGTGTGTCTCTGAAGCCAGAGAGAGAGAGAAGGGGAATGTCAGGCTGACAGCCACATTCACCGATGCAGCACTACTATGAAAGAGACATCTGGTTTCTCCCAATCCACCCCTCCCTCACTCTTCCTCATTCTCTTTGCTTTCACTCCATTTTCACTTCACCTCCACTCAGTCTAAATGCTACCATTTAGCAGAACTTCTTTATCTTCTGCTCTCCCCTTTGGTGTTGTTGTTGTTGTTGTTTTTCAATCTTTTCTTTATCTCACACAATCAGAATGCCTCTGCAGTTGCATCAGCTGGATGTACAGCGTGCCACTGTGAGGCAGCGACGCCGCCAGTGTGACTGCGGTTCAAGAGCAGCTGAAAAAAAATCAATAAACAGTGAAACAAATCCACTACAAGGAGCTCATAAATAATTATGGCCTCAGTCTCGAGGGTTCACTACAAGAACACAGGACTCCCCATTTTGATTGTAAATTAAAGAAACACTGCTCCCTACAGGCTGAATGTGGTGAAACTGACTGATAGGCAGTGGAAAGCAGTCATGAGGCATACGGAGCTCGGCAGGCAGGTTCTGTAAAGCTGGTACCTAACGGTTCTCGTACAGGAAAAACAAGAGAGGGTGCAAGAGCTTAGAAATGATCACGTAGAAATATTCGTTTTATGAACAAACATCCCCAAAACATTTTTTTATTCAGTTCAATTCAATTTAATTTACATGGCACCAAATTACAACAGCTGCCTAAAGCCAATTTAAATTGTAAGGTAAAGACCCCACAATAATATGTCTCCCTAGAATTAAAGTCCACTTTAAATGGCTCTTTTACAGCAGTAGAAGAAGTGATCAACTACAAAATTTTAAAAAGAATAATCAAAAATCAAAACAACAAACAGTAACATATACTTAAAGGGACAGTTCACCGTAGTGCTTCTTATTCATCTGGATTAATTTGGTACGAGGTGCTTATAGAGTAGCTGAGTTGCCTTCTCTTGAATACGCACTAACAGAACCAGATGAGACCCACCGAGCAAAATAAGTGTTCATCTAGCTGACAGTACAACTGCTCATAATGATGTTTGTGGGTGTTTTTGTAACTGGGTCATGATTCCTGGAAAGAGATACTGCTGCTGAGTTTTTCAAAAGTATAAGCGGAAGAAAATGAACGGATGGATGATTTACGCAGGTGCAGCTGATAACTCCAGAACTGGGCACCTCATACCAATGTAATCTTGATAGATAAACAGCACAACATGTCAGAGAAAACAAATGAATCTGATTTTAGGGCGAACTTCCCCTTTACTTCTAGCTTTAAGAATAAGCAGTAGTGTCTACTCATGCGAGCAAACAGCATCTCTGACTCATCCTGCTTCTTAAACTACACCCTCTAAAAAAAAAATTTAAAAAAAAGCTTAAAGAATCTCAGTTACAAATCTAAGATGACCCCAGTGACATCACTGTGACATCATCACTGTTATTTAACCCCCTGGAGATCCAAAGAAGACATTCTCCAGCTGTTTTCACAGGAGCAATCTGAACAATGATGAGTTAACTGAGCCTCAACCGATGGACTACACGGTTCATTTGTCCATGCAGACTGTCGAGTTTGATTTGAAAATATTAAGGCCAAACCGATCAACAAAGCAGTCACTTTACAGAGATACGCTGGTGAAAGAATCAAGCTGTGAATGCAAATGAGTTCTCAGCACAGCACAAGCTGTTTCAGGGAGTGACACATCTGACTGTGGTCGCCTTGTATGTGAATTACGTGAGCGGGTGTATGTGGTAATGAGCACCTCCACACACTTTACTTACCGCTCTTGTGACTGACAGGAAGCGGTCATAACTAATGAGGACAATGTTGAAGACAGAGGCTGAGCAAAGGAGGTAGTCCATGACCAGCCACACTTTGCAGAGACCTTTACCCAGCATCCACCTGCCGGTCAGGTTGTAGGGGATGTACACCGGGATGCAAAAGGCACCTGGAACAAACACACACACACACACGCACACACATGATTCACCGCCCACCAGCGTTAATATTCACACTTTCCCATACCTTCACAGATTCAGGATGTAAAATGTGTTTCATGTGACAAAAAATTAGTGGTTGCTGCGTGGTACCGACAAGACCCACTTCCAGGAAATATGTGACATTTTAGAACAGTCTAATATGGCTATTTCATTAAGGACAAGGGTATAATTTAACAAAGCTGCAGACAAGCGCAGCTCCCACGATAAGAGGGACGTGAGTGCTCTTCAATAAAGCAGAGGCATGCCACAATTACGCACAATAGTCCGTTGTAATTTAGCAGGTGAATAATAATAAAAAGGATGCTGAGGTCACCGTGAACTCGCCACTAAATACTTAGGCACTAATTACAATGTGGGAAAATTACAATGTGCTGGAGGCGCGCGCAAAAAGCATTTCATTCATTAGAAGGAACTAAAAAATAACACAAACACATAAAAGAGTTGACTTTGAGCAAAGTGACAAAGAAGAAGAACTTACCCACTAGAAAATCGGATATAGCAAGGTTCAAAAAGAAGTAGTTGCTTTGATTTCTCAGGGTTTTGTCCACAATAAAAGCCATGATGACCAGCGCGTTCCCTGCCACCACAACGACAACCAGAGTCACCATAAGCACCGATAAGATCACCACCAGGTAGCCCGGGAGGACAGCCCCAGCCTCAGACACCGCAGGCGTCAAGTTGCCGCTGGAGTTGGACTCCAGGATGTGAGCGCCCATCATTAATTTACTGCCAAAATCATTGCAGGCTTTTTTCATCGCACGCACGGAACCACCGAGCAAGTCCAACAACGCGCCTAAACATCCCGCACCACTTTATAACGAGAAGTTACGCACGAAGACCTGTGGATGGTTGATGGCGCTTTCCCCGAATCTTCCATTTTTAAAAAGAATAAGTCTGCGATCTAGAGGCACGAGTTAGGAATGATTTGTGATAGTGATGCTAACGCTGGTTATTGCTCCTCCGGGTGCGCTCTCCTTTCTGCGCTCTGCATCTGCAGTCCCAGCTGATGCTGGATGTGTTGGTACCGCGAAGCGCACCGTTAGTTTTGTTGGCGACGTCAATACTGAGTAGAGTTGAAATAAAGCGCTTAATCCGGCTATATTTTCAAAATAGAACCCATGCTGTAAAAGTTTCGAGACGAATAAGACGTTTAAAAAATTTTGGATTCAAGATGCAATCTTAATGCGGCAAGTTACAGCTAATGTTTTGTCAACACCAGAATATATAATAACCACGGCCAGCATGCAGCTTAGCAACATGAATAAAAAGCAATTTAAGCCATAGGAATATTCGGGTTTTCGGTCAGATCAAAAAAATACTCATTCTTTATAAAATATCCCGTTCATGCTTTATGCTTTTACTTTGAAGACAAAACAAATTCCGGTCTTTTCCAGACGGTGTTTGCTTTTTGGACAGTTTGCTTTTTTTATTGTCTGCCCAGGAGCTGATCAAAGGCTTATGTCTGCAATCAAAAGCTGAAGTGCTCCAGACGCATGAAGCAGGCGCAGATGAAATGATCTGAGCCGAATGCAACAGGATGTCTGCAAGAAGCCGGTCAGCATTTGTTTACACCAAGCAACAAGTTCCGCGACTCAGAGGCCGAAGTCCAGTGTGAATATTCTTCCTTTGTTTCCTTTATTTTGTAAAGAAATTAGGTAAAATTACCAAATTTAGCTATACAAACAGCCCCTCTTATTAAACCCACAGTGCTTAGACTAATATTAAAACACAAACCGGAAAGTCCATTTAATTTCTGAAAGGATCCATTTGTCAGCCTTCTGATCCTGGGCGTGAGACTGCTCTTTGCGAGGCCCAAAATATTCAATATTACATACATAAATATAGTGAAAGAAAAAGACTACAATGCAATCCATCCATCCATCCATCCATCCATCCATCCATCCATCCATCCATCCATCCATCCATCCATCCATCCATGCTTCATAACTGCATTTTATTGATATTTGACTTTATTTGATAATGTCGTTACTCTTGAGTTTGGGATACTTTCCTCTCCTTGTGTGTATTTCACATATTCTGGATTTCTGGATTTGATTCATCTTTCATGTGCTTTGTCTTTCATCTTTTTTGTACATCATTCAGAGTTAAAGTCTTGGATAAAGGATGGAAAGACACAAGAAAAATGTATATCTTCTATCACTATCTATAAGACTGAACTTCAATGCAGAATGAGGTTAGGAGAACGATTCATTTATTTAAATATATCCCGCCAGTAACAAAAAACATGACATGTGTCTTACGTTTATTAAGATAAGGAGAAAACTGAAGCTCTTGGCTGCCACTCGGATACTTCTGGGCCATTTTAGTAAGTTAGCAACCCTCCCACAAAAAAATGAGAGAGACTGTCCATAAAATATTCACTAACCTCAACCAAAATAAGCTGAGGTGCTGGCGTGTATCTGTGCATCAGGTGAAGAGTTGAAACAAAGTTTTTAGGGTGTCTTTAAGCTGTTTGTGACAATAATGCTGCCATGAAAAAAAAGACTTTCTAAAAGGAATTTAAAGTTTTATATGAAACGATGAGCAGCAGCATAATAATAAATAGAGTGTTTTTTGGTAAAGCACCCTTGAAATTGATTGCTTACAGTTTGGAACATAACGTCATCACCAAAGAACGGCTTTCCCGCTGCCAAGCTGTCTTCAGCTTGTTGTTCGCTGGTCTTCCTGCTCTTAGGTTGATCACCGGCTGTCACGCTTGGTCGTGTTTCAATCAGCCGCAGAACATTTCAACCTCTTGACTCACAAAAACTCTGGGGTCGCTTTTATGGTCCGTTTTGGGTCACTGTCCATCTATGCTATGAAGTGCAGTCAAGCCGGTTCTGCTGCACTTAGCTGAATGTGAGCAGAAATGATAGCTCTAGACACTTCAGATTTCATCCCGCTGCTCCCATCACATCATCAGTAAACACTGCTGACCCAGTGCCATTTGACGCCACGCACGTCCATGCCAGCACGCGACGGTTCTAAGCCCCCTCTTCGCATCATTCTGGTACAGTATGAACATGCCCTTTGAGAACTGCTGTACCTTTTTTAGATGTGTTTCATCCCACTCTAATCCAGCCTTTCTATTCTCTGAGCTGATGAACCTCCTGCACCTTGTGATAAAAAATCTGCATTTCCTCTTGTGAAGAATCTTTACGGCATGCTTGGATGGTCCACCTTCCTCTTGGAGAGCGTTTGCCGCTTGGCTAGACATTGTACCGGGTTTTTTTTTCTCAGAATTTAACAAACTGTTGATTTGGCCGCTCCAAATGTCCCTGCTATCTGTCTGTAATGGATTTATTTGCATTATACTGAGAGCTCCTCTGACAGCCTGTTGTATGTTCACAGCTTCCAAATGCTCCACTCCAGATCTTTTATCTGCTCCGTTTATAAAGAAATACCCCACACCTATCAGTCCAGCAGCTGGATGAACTGTCCAATAGCATTTGAGTTCCTAGAAATGTGGGCCTGCATAACAAAAATGGCTGTAATTCCTCAGCAGTTAATACTTTTGTTGAACCACTTCAGTCGAAATCAAATTCACTGCATAACTACAACTTCAGCGAGTTTTAAGCGAACAGCTAAAACGACACATAATGTGTGAGTGTGCTAAACTATATGGTCTGCACTGACTGTTCTTGGGTAGTTATTGAAACAATGGCAAAACAGTCTCGCCTGGCAGTATCGGTACGGACTGTACAGATGAAATTTGAAACCAAGCGCTCTAATTATTCTCCTCAGCCTTGAGTATGAAATTGAGCTCTTTGCAAGCCCCTGAAAAACATGATTAAGGGCTGAGATGATTGGGTTCAGCATGATGACAGCTTGTCAGGGAGAAACAACTCTCTGCTAAGTGAATTAGCTGTAATTATTTCTAATGGCTGAAATGAGCAGGCGGCTTTGTAAACAGACTTAGAGGACATTTTTCTAAAATCTTTCATTTGTGTTATCATTCAAGTAGAATATCTCTCTACATTTGTATGCTATCACTTTTATTTTCTCAAGATAATGAATACAGATAATCAGTATTTATTGCATTTTTTTTGCATCATAATAGTCGGGCTCTGCTGGTGGAACCAAATTTAAAAAGTGCCCGGGTGAGACTTGGATATATTTAGATAGTGGTTCTTTGCTGTTAGAGCATTATTATGCAGACTGTGTCTGTCCAGGGAACGGGTGGCACAAAAAGGTGAGGTGAGGCAAAATCCCACAGGAGTGAGTGAGTGAGTGGTAAACAGTCTGAAAGACACACAAAATGGGGAAAATATGCCTATTTAATGGGTTTCAAGTGTATGCCAAATGCACTGGGGAAAATGGTTGGAGAACTGTGTCACAACTCAGTAAAATCCATTTTATTAGGCGATGATCATATTCCTTGGAAACACTGAATGAATTGTGAAAGATTGCGAGTGAGCCGCAGATTCAGCTCAAAGACGAATTAAGGCTCGCGGGGGCAACCTGCCGACCGCATCCGCGTCATCTCGGAGCATCACGCTTTTAAAAACGCTGGGAACACATGCTGGGGGGGGGGGGGGGGAATCAGTAATTGGCGTATTCTTCAGAAGTGGTTAAATAATCTTTGTGTGAGACTGATGGATAAAGATGTGCGGCACATTCAAAGTCATAATTCACTTCACAAATCCCCACAGTTTGTTTTAATGAAAACGTGGTGAACTGTAAACATTTCCTTTCAAGGCTCCTCAGACTAAATATAACAAGAAGCACTCAGAGAGCACAAAGCTCCACGAGGCAGCTCGCTCTCTGGGAAGTATTTACTTTTAGGGGAACAGAGCTGCATTTTGTATATATTCATTTGGTTTTTTGTGTTCTCTTTAGATGTACTTTAAGAAGTTTGTGGTGCAGTAAAAACAAGTGCAAAGTGCAACATGCTCTGTTGAAACTCATTTTAATATATCTGACATAATTATGAGTGTAATTTTTTTGTGGATACAGTACACGTGTAGTATTCACTTCATTGTTTATTAAAATCTGTTGAAATGTTTAGTAATAAATATCAAGTTAAAAAAGTTTTTGATCACAAGTTTATTTTGTTTTCCAAAAAAACAAAAAAAACTTATTCTGGAACATTTTACGTTTATTCAAACTGTTATGCATTTAAACAGTTGTAACCTGTTATGTACACAGAGTCATAATAGAGTCAAAATAAAATAAATGTTGCCAATACAAGCAAAGGCAGAATTTTAAGCATAGTTTTAAAGATAAAAGGCATTTTATTAAAGTGTGACCTAATGAAAGTTTGACCTTATTTGACCTTGAAAGAGAGGTCAGAGGTCAAATGTGACACATTTTAAATCTTTATATGGTACTTTCTGTATGCAGGCAACACACGCCACACTTATAACAATCATACTTTCTAAGCTATCAGGCTTTTTCTCAGTCTTGACTGATAAATAATTAAGTTGAGCTCGGTGGACGTAAGGCAGACCCCACTCTACACCCCTACACAGTTTTATCAGAATTCAGTCAAAACTTTTTGAGCTATTGTGTTTACAGACAGACACACACACGCACGTGCGTGCACACGTGCACACAAGCGGCAAAGAAGAAAGAAAGCAACTTGCTTGGTGGACATAAAAATAGAGATTCCAGAGTTAAGGCAGTCTTCTGAGATATCATTTTGAAATCTTAGATGGTATTTTATTACCTTGAATGACGACTAAATTGCTAGAAATCACCCCCCCCCCCCCCAAGTCACATCTCAATTTTTCTAAAAACAAGCTTTCGACTGAATTAAACATCAAAGACGGAACAAAAAAAAAGATCCTCTGAAATTCACTTTGTCTTCTTGCCTTTTGGCCTCTTGGCCTTTACTCCTGATTTGGCGTCATCCTGTGAAAGAAGAGAGGAGGATTAGAGAACCCATGATTGTGTTACATTAGCACTCCGTTTAATGGTGCCAGAGCTTTTCCCATGCTTAATATTTGAGTGCTCCTTTACAGCTCATGATAAACTCCTTTGCCTAAACTCCCACTGTGTTTGCAAATGTGCAAATTGCAATGTACTGATTGACATGCACCATGCTGGTTTAATGTATTCCAGTAATTGCATCAAACAAAACATTGCCATCCTAAGTACTTTTAGGAAGCATCCTCTGCTAATTATTAGTTTGACAAACCAGGCTGCCAACTTGTCGAGAACTCTGAAGCCTCTGTTCGATGCTCCAGGGTGAACAAATATTACTCTTACTGAGTTTGTCTTGATGCATCTGTTTTGTCGGAGTTTGTTTTTCATATTGGTCCAGAGCTTCATACAACAGGAAATTGCTTTGATACCATTTTTAATAAGTGCCTCACATGCTGCAAAGTAACCGGCAATAACCTGCTCCCTCCTCTTCAGGTGTAAGATTGATTTAGCTCTCCCTCCCCCCTTCAGAGGTTTTATACAATTTTGGATTTGCCAATTGCAAAACTGATCTCACTCACCCTTACCAAAAATGATTTTCTCCCATTCCATATTGCCCTACAGTCCATTTTCCAGCTCAGGCTTTATCTTACAAAAACTGGGAAAATATGCTGACTTTTGCAAATGCTGTAGATTGTCAGGAGAGAGCACTGAGACATGATTTCCTCCATGGACATTAGAAAGTTCTGGATTTCCATCACCACCATCTCCTCACGGATGAAGATTAAACATGTACACCTCAAAGGTTTGGGTCCTGTTCTGTCATTCAATAGACTGTTTCAGGAACGTTATGACTTCCTCTATGTCACCACCAGGGGGACCTTTGTGAAACGTCTTTGGCATTTAGTGAAATGCAGCACTGGGAAAACTCCGGAGCCGCCTCTCGCTTATTTATATTTTGCTGGGAAACTGGAAAATAGGTGCAATGTGCAAACATAATCAAAATACAGGCAAAAACAGTGCGTACCACGCTACGCTACGTGACCACCTTTATTCTTCAACACGGCCTGGACTCTCTTACAGAAGCTTTCGTGTAAGCAGTCTTGAGGAAGAGGAATACCAGACGGTATCAGAATGGATGGATCAAATTCTGATGGTTTTGACACGAAGCCCAACATCACTGGCTGAGCTGCAGCTCCAAACCATCACAGAGCCTCCACCATGTTTTACAGATGCACTCGCTGCTGTACCTCCGTCCTCACCTTTTCTGTACATACTGACAACCACTTAGACCAAAAATTTTAAATTCAAACGTTCTAAAGATACAATTTAAAATTGGTTATGAGAAAAATATTCTGTTATGTACGGAAGCCGAGAACGGCCATGGAACCTATAAACTTTTTTCTGATGGTTTTCTCGTGATAACGCATTGTTTATCTCGTTATCACGGAATAA
>JAVDPK010002831.1:114225-133096 GCA_034780415.1 Cichlasoma orientale
CCAACAGGTTAGAAAACGGTTTCTCAGCATGAGCAGTAAAAAACATACAGTAACACTTCCTCCCCCCTTTTTATCTTTACTTCTATTCATTTAGATTTATACTATATACTTTATAAGCTGTGTTTTAGCTTTAGAGCTGCTGAATGCTTTTTCATTGTTTAGTGATTAATGACAATAAAGATCTGTTTTATTCTAGTTCAACGACCGCAGCCACCACTCGACAGATTATTAGCAGACTGCGCTACTATCAGTTGCTCCGTTATTCACAAGTAGTCGCCACAGCGGTCGCTCCGCATGTTGGATTTGGCCGTTTTTGCCCGTCCTGACGCAACTCCAAAGGGATTTGTATCTCCTCCCGGAGGAGTGCGAACTTCTACACCACGCTATTCAAAAAGCTTCAACTTTCAAGATTAAGTCAATAAACTTAAATAAAAAAAAATAGATGTGCAGTTCTCTCAAGAATAAAATAACAAATCCAACCTTAAAATGTGATATTCGATCAATTTATCTAACACGTCTCATTTAAAAGTTCACCAAAAATAAGCTGCACGACCCGCATCCTGTCGCACTCCTCAGAGCAACCAAGGAGCCATAAATGATGCAGCTGAAAAAAAACGGCCACACCTTTAAGCCTCGGCCCTTTAACACGATATCATGTGTTCAGGCATCAGGTGCAAGTCTACTAGAGACAGTTTATAGACGTAGACTGTAGATAAGAGATTGACAGATCCACTGTGATGCGTTTTTAAACAGGCGTGACCCTCTTTGGATAATATGGCAACACTGGGGAGTTATTAGCTAAAGCTTGATTAGCATGACGTATCTAAAACTCACAGTGATTTCAAATGAGTTAGAAAAAGAATCCATTTACTTATAGAAACATATACTATAGAAATATACTACAGAAACTGAACAGCTGACTCCTTTTAGTACAACCAGCATACACAGTTCTACAAAGCAAACATTTCTGGGCTGGTCAAGTCACTCAAAATGTTCACACAGTGTGGCCTCAAGTCCTTTGTTTCACACCTCACCTGTTTCTGAGTTCTGCGACTTCTCAACGAGGAAATCTCTAACTTTTTCTACCCACAGGTACAGGATGCTCTCCCCCGCATGCTCCCTGCCAAAATATAAATATTTTCATGTGAAGGTGGTTCTTATAAGAGGCGCACAAACTACAGAGATATTGCATTGTAGAAAGGCTTTTGATGTTGCTGATATCACTCTACAGTATCTCTTTGTGAAGTCAAAAATTGTGAAAGGCACTCACACATAGATGTCTTCCAGGCTGTTTGCCAATTTGGCCCTCTCAGGGCCTCGCAGCCACACTGCACTACAACGGCCGAGAACAAACACAGGGTTATTGAGTAGGAGGAGGAGTGGGCTGTTGAGTGGGATGCTGTTCTTTCAAATCAGCAGATCTCCATATTAAATTTGAAAGGCAAATAAGACTTACTTGATCTGGTATATGGGCGGAGCTGCGCTCGGATAATCAGGTGGGAGAATTATCTGATCAATAAGGACAAAAACAAACAAACACAGAATAACATTACAACCAAAAATGCACGACGGACACTCGTCACTAATATGCAGTTTTCTGCACCTGCAAACATGCTGTCAGTTTTGGCTCCTCCAAGTCATTGGATATTTTAATGCAAAATATCCGGGACGCTTCATCTATCACGCACCATTCATCACCATAGATAGAAGACAGAGCCTCGACCTCTTCGATCTAAAAGAGAAAGAAGAACAACAACACAATCACATAATCATATTTAGACTTTGAAAACAATTATGGATTAATCCATAAAGTAATTGGACCACTACTCTACACATTATTCTATTCATGTGTATCCAATAATTTCTTTTAGTCACGGAGCTACTTGAAAAATATATCCACTGAGTAGAAGTAGTGACGGTAGATGAGTTTAAATACTTGGGGTTTACCATCCAAAGCAATGGAAAGTGCACAAGAGAGGTGAAGAAGAGAGTGGAGACAGGATGGAGTGGGTGGAGACGAGTGTCAGGGGTGATTTGTGACAGAAGGATAGCAGCAGGAGTGAAAGGGAAGATTCACCAGGTGGTAGTGAGACCTCTTGGCTGGAGGTGGCGGAGTTACAATGTTGCTTACGATAAGATTTTCAGTGGGAGTGACCAGAATGGAAAAGATTAGAAATGAGCACATCGGAGGTTTGGACATGTGGAGAGGAAGGATAGAGGACAAAGGATGTCAAAGATGGAGCTGACAGGCAGGAGGAAAAGAGAAAGACCTCTGAGGAGGTTGATGGATGTAGTGAAGAAGGACATGCAGAGGGGTTGGTGTGACAGAAGATGATGCGAGAGATGGGGTGAGATGGAGGCAGGTGATCTGCTGTGGCGACCCCTAAAGCTAGAAGCCGAAAGGAGGAGGAGAAGAAGTAGTTTAAAGCATTTGTTTTTCATTTTAGGAAATATGAAGATAAATACCATGCTTGCACCTGTACGACATTTCTATTGCTAGACCTACAGTAGGAGCTGGTTAGCTTAGCTTAGACACCAACAGTTTTGTGTCTAATTAAAATGCAATGTGAGCCAGGCCTGCCATTCCCAAGTATACAGTCTTCTTGCTAAAATAAGCTATCATCATATTTAGTGACAATTTTGTGGTACAAACCGTCTCCTTTAACTACCAGTAATAAAACTACAGATTCAATACTTTAACAGAATATTCACAGACTAAAAAATAAACAAACAAAAAAACAATTTAATGTCCTACCCCACAATAATTAATGGGGGTAGCACAAAATATACATCACACCCCTTCTTTTACCAATACAACTGCACCAAATAGCTCTGAGCTACTTCTGCGTGGCTCACTGGAACTCATCAAAGAATAATAGCGGTTTACAAACTTAAACACGTTTTCAAATCTGTGTTTTTATTCTTGGACTCTAACTTTGGATGACGCACAATCCAAAATCCAAAAATCTCTTTCTAAACTGCAGCCTGTAAGATGTTACAATTGGGTCCTAACTGTGGCCCCTTGGTAAATGTATGTGCCCACCCTCACTGTAAGCAAACACTTAGAGCTTTTAGAAGACGGGGCCTTTGTCTCACGGGGATTACTTATACATACACTGACCTCAATGATTGAAATTTTGGCCCACCTTTATATACAACCACTATTGTAACAGTATCTACACTCTCCAGCCACTTTATTAGGTACACCTTGCTAGTGCCAAATTGCCCTTTTGCCTTCAGAATTCCCTTCGTTTCTCGTGGCACAGATTCAAGAATGTGCAGGAAACATTCCGCTGAGATTCTGGTCCATACTGACATGATGGCATCACACAGTTGCTGCAGGTTTGTCAGCTGCACAACCATGATGCAACTCTTCTGTTCCACCACAGTCCAAAAGGTCACCAATCCAGACCCAGACGCCGTTCTATACGGAGCCAGACCTATTATTAGATTTTGACGAACTGTTTCTTTTTTACTCTGCACAATTTTTCTCATATTTACGGCAGGGTTATTTTCATCTGCACAGCTTTTTCCTTTGTCGTTACAGTAGGCAATGTGTCCACACAGGAAACACACAGTCCAATTGCGCGCACTGACTCATCCCAATCATTTCGTCAGAGCAAAGATGTGAGTGTGTGTGTGTGAGAGAGAGAGAGAGAGAGAACAGAAAGGTCAGTGAGGAAACGAGATGCAGAAGTCTGAAGAAGTAAGAAGTGAGGGAAACAGAGAGAGAAAAGCAGTTTTAAAGCTGTTGTTAATGTTTGCTGAGATTGTCTACATGTGTTCAGTTAAAGAAAAAGAAGAAAAGCAGGAAACACGAACTACTATTACTCGAGCACCCTCCAGTTTAGAAAATTTGAGTGCAATGAGCTCATTGTGATGTTCAAGAAACCAGTTTGAGATGATGTGAGCTTTGTGACATGGGATATGGGATCAGAAGATGGGTACACTGTGGTCATAAAGGGATGGACTGTTGGCTGTGGCATTTAAATGACCATAAAATGATGATGTCACAGCAGAAAACGAAACTCATCAGATCAGGCGATGTTTTTCCTGCCATCTAACTGTAGCTCCGGTTTCTGTTCTTAGCTGACAGGAGAGGCGTGCGGTGTGGTCTTCTGCTGCTGTAGCTCATCTGCTTCAAAGTTCAATGTGTTATGCATTCAGAGATGCTCTTCTGCATACTTTGGTTGTAATGAGTGGTTATTTGAGTTACTGGTGCCTTTCTATCAGCTCAAAGCAGTTTAGCTATTCTCCTGTGACATCAACAAGATATTTTAACCCCGCTCACTGGATATTTTCTCTATTTCATATTTCCATTCTCTGTAAACCCTAATGATGGTTGTGTGGGAAAATCCCAGTAAATCAGCAGTTTCTGAACCGCTCAGATCAGCCCATCTGGCACCAACAACCATCTCACATTCAAAGTCATTTAAAATCACCTTTGTTCCCCATTCTGATGCTTGGTTTGAAGTTCAGTGAGTCATCCTGACCATGTCTACATGTCTAATTGCACTGAAGTGCTGACATGTGATTTGTGTTAAAGAGCATTTAAAAAACACATATCACAGAACAGCGTGCGATCAGATTCAAGACAGTACATGTCATGAACTTCTTTATGTCTCCCAAACTTAGATATTAATGTTTACTTTCTCTAAATAAAAAAAAAGGGACTGAGTGACCTGAATGTAAAGGCACTGCATAAACTCAACAACAAAAACACTGGGTTTGAAGCTCTGTTTGACAACAAAAACTGAAAGCTAAATTATGTATGCCTGTGATGGTGTTCATTTGTGTCCACATTTTGCCTTGGTTTTCTGTTGTTTTGACACTCTTTGTTGATGTGTGGCCTCTGCGCGCCCTGCTGAGCTTCAAGCATCCCTTCCACAAGTGTTAATGAATCCAAACACCTTGGGAACAACCTTCAGTATCTGTGTGTGTCTGTGTATGTGTTTGTTCAAGTTGATTTTTAATGTTCTGCTCATGTGCATTTAAATACCACCACAGTGTTTGTCAGTCCTACCTACTGCACTGCTGCCACATTTGGCTTACATGCTCACTGCAGGCTAGTTCAAAATACTACAACAAACAAGACATTTAACACAATCTGACAGATTTGATCAACTTTTTTTAAGAGGATAAGAAATAAAGGACTTTGAGCTTACTTGAGCCTGAAGATCCCCTTCATTCTCCGGATTTATGATATCCGCCATTTATTCATCTCATGACTGAGTGCCAGCTACGTAAAATACGTTAATTATTCAATAAAATAAAGAACACTGAAAACACATGAGCACATGAGCTACATGTTAACTGGAACAGTTTCCTGGTTAAAAGCAGGGTGGGTCCGCATATTTTAACTTCCGGGTTCTGCGGTCAGCATTGGGAATGTAGTACAACAAATCCATGAAAAAGATGTAACGAACCGAGATGTTTTCTGGTTTGTTATGTTTTTTATTTTTACTTTTTTTAAGGTAACGTACAAGAGGGGAGATTACTTCAATTTAATTAATAAATTCATTAATTTATTTATATTTTTGTAATCTTTTATTTTGAAAGGAGTGACGGATTGGGCCAGGGCGAGTTCCGCTACGCGACAATCAGCTGATCTCAGTGTAAACAGTCCGCGGAGGTTGTGTTATGTGTCGGGGGAAGAGACGGGGGCAGTGATATTTCGGCCGTCGGTCAGCAGGACGATAAATGGGAAGCGTGTGAAGGGAAGGGTGACAGCGTGATGTGTTTCGCGCTGTTTGCGCTGCAGTAAGGCAGCAGGAAGCGGCTCACAGGGGTTTAAAACATCACATGCAGCTTCACAGAGGGCCCGTGTGAGAGCAGCTCTGTCTGAAAACACTGGATTTTACCTTCACGGGACTGCATTAGTTGAAGCAGTAAGTGTCTGTGTACGTGTGTGCTCTCCGTTAACAGCTGTTGCTGTGTTTATTCTCATTAAACATGAGAAATTTAGCCTGCAACTAAAAAGATTTAAGCTGGTTAAGAAGGTTTTGAGGTAAAATCCTACATAAAGGAAGGCAAAGGTTCAGGAATAATTTTTAAATGTAGAAAATTGCCCATTCGACTAATGTGTTATCTATGTCAGTGTGTAAGTAGCTTCATAGTGTTGCTGCTCGAAAATGAGACAATCTTAACAATTTTTTTTTTACCCTTAAGCATTTTTTTTTCCACCAATCGAGGACTTGGGCCTCGTCTGAAGGGTCGTAAGATGATTGGAAGGGGTCATGACATAATGAATGGGACAGGGGGAAAAACAGAGAAAGTTATTCTCCTCAAATGTGTGGTAATTCTCCGACTTTTCGCTAAATTATTATTATTACTGTTATAATTATTATTTTGGTTAAGTAGTGGATTCAATTGGATTTAGTTGGAACCATCAGAAAGGTTTATTTTGGAACTGCAAATAACTCCTAATAACACCCACAGGGACTTCAGTAAGACACTGTATCAAAAAGAATAAAAAACTCTGCAAACAATGTTTTAATCCATACTAATTAATTGCACATTTTTTAATGTACAATTTTTGTAAGAAACTAGAGACCGTAATTGTCTGGTAAATATAGCACAGTTAATCATTGTGAAATGCAGTTGCGCAGAAGTGTAAAGTAGCACTAAACGTATATGTGCTCCTTCTTCGCAGTCTGAAACAAAAGCATTTAAAAAAATATTTTAAAATATACTTTTTCTTAAATGATTTTGATCAGTACTGGCACCCAGCGCGGTGCTGATCATAATCGGCGCCCAGTGCTGAAAAAAAATTTTGAACATGCTTTTCTTGAAATTGCAGTGTGCCATGTGAGTCAGGCTGCCTAACTGTTACTGTCACATGCTTTTCTATCCCAGGTAAACCTGCTTCACTGCCACTCCAAATACCTCCCACACTCGTGCCTTGCAGATGTCACAATTGCACAGTTCATTTGTCTTGTCCTGTCAATGTGATTCATGAATCCTTCCTTGCGTCCATATGACATTTAAAAGCAGTATTTAAGTAAGCTTTGTGTCTTTTTGTTTTTCTTTGCGTACCCTGATTTAATTGTAGATGTGCTAGAATATTTTTTTAGGCTATTTTTTAGGCTGTTTAAACGGGAAAAGCAGGACTTGTTTCCTTCCTGTAAGGCTGGTCTGGTGACTGTAATCGAGGAACTGTAATAATTAAGATCTCCTTCTCTCCCTGCTTGATAGTTCCTTCACCCTCACTGTGTGCCAAAACAAACTCTTGTGACTTTTTCATCACATGTTCTGAAGAATGAGAGATGATGACTTATTAAGCAATATCAACCACATCCACTGTTTAAGAGTTCATGTTAAAGGTGCAGTCTGCTGACTTTACATGTGTCATGTGATATTGTATGCAGTATAACTCGCCTTAAGATGACTTGTATTGTGAATTGGGTGAACTGAATTTAACTGAATGCCACACATACATCATCAGGGCTTTTTATTGAATTTAGGGGCCGTCCATTTTTGGTAGTGTCAGAAATAATATGCAGGAATGGTCCAAATAGTTCTTTCCAGTTGCCATGTGTCATTCCATGCTCTGATTAGTAAGCTTCTTTAGTTACTCTGTGTCTTTTAAGTGGATGTCCCCTTTTAAAACATAGTTTTATTCACAGCTATGTCACAGAAATAATTTTAAAAAGCCTCTTTTTTTTTTTTTTTTTTAAATTTCCTGCGCAGGGGTCCATGGAGGAGCTGGAGCCAGAGGAGCAGTTCCTGCGGTATGCCCGCAACGGAGATCTGTCTGGGGTCCAAAGGCTCCTCCTGTCCAAGATAAAGGAAGAGACACAGCTCAATATTAACTGCAAAGGTCTGTTTTTTTGCAGATGGGGATTGTAGATGGAATGCTGTGTGCTAGTTTAATTCATTATGTGCTGTTTTCTCAGGAAAAAGTAAATCTAACCTGGGATGGACGCCTCTTCACTTGGCCTGTTATTTTGGACACAAAGACGTAGTGGAGGAATTGCTTAAGGTAGTATTTCTTTTCTTCAGAGCGTGGAGATTTTAAATAACCCCACAGGTAACAGCTGTGTCGTCACACCCTGCAGGCGGGGGCAGATGTTAACTTGCCCAATAATATTGGAGATACGCCGTTGCACAAAGCTGCCTTCACGGGAAGAAAGGTAAATTAGTTCATCAGCAATTTTCAGTAACAGTTTTGAGCTTTCTTCTACACTTTGCATATCTTTAATTGTAGGATTTATGCATGTACTGTGTTTGTACATTCATTCATTCACATGTTGATCAGGAGATTGTCATGCTGCTGCTGCACTATGGTGCATATTCTGCTGTCATCAATGGGACAGCACAGATTCCCAAAGATGTTACTCAACATGCAGAGATCAGAAGCATGCTGGAAGGTGAGAAAGATGTTCTGTCAACAAAGAGATATTATGGAAACGTTGTCAGTTTTTCTTTCATACAGAATACTTATATAGTACCTAAAATTTAGACTCATCCTGCATCTTCTCCTTCTAAATCCCACCCTGTCACTGAAAACAGCGGCTGAGAGAACAGAGGAGAGGAAACTGGAGGAGAACCTTCTGGATGCTGCACGGGAAGGAGACCTTTCAACACTAACTCAGCTGGTAAGTACCAGATGCTGAAGTCTGACGTGGTACTGCCCAAAGGCATGAAGCAAAAGTCTGAGTCTTACAGGGTGCCCCCACAGCTCAGCTCAGATCCACCACTTTGCTGCAGACTGAAGTATCTCTAAAGCTTTAGGACAGATGACCATGAAATCCTGCTCAGCAGTGCTCAGAGTGTGAATCATAACGGTTCTGTAATCCTGTGGTACTCCTTTCACTGTCAGCTTAATAGTTTCCAGTTAAAGGTTTCAGCAACTATGGGATGGTTTGCCGTGTAACTTGACAGACATATTATAATAATGGCAAGCTGTGATAAATTTTCCTTCAGCGCGTGCATCAACATCAAAATAGACTGCTCGAGAAAATTAAAGGAACATTTTGAATGGGAATGGGGGAAAAACAATCATGCTAGATAGCGATACTGATATGGACCGGGTGATGTGTTTGGAACGAAAGGATGCCACCTCATTTGATGGAAATTAAAATTATCCACCTACAGAGCTGAGTTCAAATTGAAGAGAAACAATGATGCAGCAGGCTGGTCCAATTTGCCAAAATTTCATTGCAGCAGCTCAAAATGGTGCTCAGTATTTGTGTGGTCCCCACATGCTTGTATGTATGCCTGACAACATCAGAGTAGGCTCTTAATGAGATGACGCATGGTGTCCTGGGGGGGGTCGCCCTGGTCCCAGATCTGCCCGGGGCATCACTGAGCTCAAGTCTGTGGTGCAACCTTGCGGCGTTGGATGGACCGAAACATAATGTCCCAGAGGTGCTTTACTGGATTTATGTCAGGTGAGCGTGGGGGCCCGTCAGTGGTTTTAAATCTTTCATCCTCCAGGACCTGCCTATATACTCCTGCCACATGAGGCTGGGCATTGTTGTGCACCTGGAGGAACCCACCAGTACAGGGTCTGACAGTGGGTCCAAGGATTTCATCCCGATACCTGATGGCAGTCAGGGTGCCGTTGCCTAGCCTGTGGAGGTCTGTGCCACCCTGTGCCATGGATACGCCTCCCCAAACCATCACTGACCCACCACCAAACCGGTCCAGGTCTCATGTTGCCAGTAGTGACACTGACCCTAGTCAAAAAGTTAGAAAAGATGAGGAGGGGAAAAACTGTCAGTGGCCTCCACCTGTAAAACCATTCCTGTTTTGGGGGTTGTCTAATTGTCGCCCCTCTAGTGCACCTGTTGTTAATTTCATTGACATCAAAGACGCTGAAAGTGATTAACAACCCCCTCTGCTACTTAACTGACCAGATGCTATACTTGGATTAAAAGTGTTCCTTTCATTTTTTTTGAGCAGCATATTTTGCATCAGTATAACCTTAATGTGCTTCTACTTTATTTAGGCCTTTTATTTTCATCCTGTTTTTCAATTAGTTCAACAATTAGTTCACAGCTTCACGTACTTGCTACTCCACAATTATGATTTTTCTTTCAAAATATGAGAACTTGTTTACAAAATAACCCACACAGGAACATGCTATATGAGGACAACTGCCAGGAAATGACTTGACAGCTAACACTATTATGCAATCATTGCAAGCGGCCGATTTTGATGACTCTGGCATTTTACAGTAAACATTTGCTGCAGTTCCTTTTTTAAAAATTAATAATCCTTCAATTTAACTATTTATATTTGTTTGCTTTTTTATAGAAACCAAAATCTTAACAGAGTTTTCTTTTTTAGAATATAAGATAACATTATATTATGTCATTATAATATGATAATGAAAACAACCATTGGCTGTATTCCTCTGCAAACTAGGTTACAGAAAAAACTCAACCTTAAACCTGATAGTAGTCTTCACCGCTCATTTCTGTATAGTTTCAGAGCAGCCAGACTTTCTTGTTGGAGTTCTTGAGCAATAGTTTTTTCACCCATTTTCAGTGCTGTCCTTTTTTTTTAAAGCAACTTAACGCTGACCTATGAATAAAAACAGGCACCAAACTAAAGTGATGAACCAGTGTTGTGTTTACACATAACAGACAACTTAACAAAGAACCTACTTTTAATTGTGTCTTTAGGCACTTTGTTGCTATCTGACTGTCACAAAAACACAGCTTTCATTTAGTTGAATCCATGAAAAATGCCAAAGATAACGCAGTTTGACAGGTATAAAATTTTGCGCCAACGAGGGGATTCCCAAAGTGCTACCAGCCGAAAACTTTCTGTGTGTGTCAGCTGGACAAAAATAAAAATAACTGCAGCAGCTCAACAGTATCTGAAAATAGGAAAATAAGAAATAGGAGACAATCCAACAAAGACCTGACACAGGACCTGAGCTGCATCTGACCCTTCAGCTGATTCTTCTACTGTTCACTGAAGCCTCATCAGAAATGGTCTCAGTGGAAGGATGGCTGTCAAGAACCTATTCTTAAGGAACGGGGAGGCTGAGATATGACAAATAACACAAGAACTGCACTGAAGGTCGGCAGCGGGTCTTATGGAATGATGAATTTATACAGAGGAGGTACAACAGTGTCTACAGCCATCTGTAAAACATGGTGGAGGCTCTGGTGTTGGGGATCTTATCAAAATTGATGGAATTGTAAATGCAGAGAAGTGCTGTCAGATTTGGATCCACCATGCAAAACCACCTGAAAGCATCTGATTGGCAACAGCTTCATTTTTTTAGCATGTTAATGATCCCAAACACACTGCCAGTGCAGTAAAAGCATACCTGGATTTTAAAAAACACACACAATGGAACACTTTCAGTCATGGATTGGCCTCTCCAGAGCCTGGAGTGTGGGATCATCTTGACAGCAAATGGAACGAAAGGAAGCCGACATCCAAAGAGGAGGTTTGAATGTCATCCAACAAGCCTGGAGAAATATTCCTGAAGACTACTTAAAGAAATTACAAAAAAGCTTGACTTGACTAAGAGAGTTCAGGCTGTGTTGCAGAATAAAGGTGGTCAAATAGTGCAGGTTTCATCGACATTTGTGGCCCCATATTTTTGCACCTATTTTCCTATTTACCTAGCAAAATATAAAGAAGTTGGGTTGGCTCAAGACCTTTGCACAGTACTGTAAAACATTATATCAGTCACAGGAGGCATTTTTCTGTATTAGATACTTTTAATATCTTAAGTACATTTGCCTAAATATTCTTATATTTTATAATGGTATAATATGCATTTTTAAATAAGTAAGTGATGGTGTAAGAGATCCATCCATCCAATTCTTTTCTACCACTGCTAATTAGCAAAGGTTAGCACGATTGATACTGCTATGAGCGGGATGACTGAGAACCTACACAGACGTTAGCACAATAAAACAAAATAAAAAGCCTGTTAGCACTGTCACCGTAAGCAGATTAGCATGAGTGCAGAGACTTTTTGTGCCTTAACTGACAGTTCCACCCTCAGGTGCCACACCACGTTCACAAGACCAGACAAGTATGCCGTCAGCCACACCCTTTGAAATCCAATAGTTCACGAAAACCTCAACAGAGAAAGCACTGGGCACAAATCAATATTTTCAATTTCAGCGTTCAGAAAAATAAAGGGAACAGTGGCAGCTCAGTTTTGGAGAGAGCCATTGCAGCCTTAACTATTCCAGCTCTCTGCGGCTGTATCAGAAATCGAGGAGTCATGCTTCAGTTCTTAGCAGAATAATAAAGAGCAGGAGGGCACCTGGGCTCACACGACACACCTGTTCCTGTCCTCTGTGTTTTCTACAGCTCTGTAGGAAGAAGCCTCCAGACATCAACTGCACAGATTTGCTGGGTAACACTCCGTTGCACTGTGCAGCCTATCGAGGTCAGAGGCAGTGTGCCCTGAAGCTGCTCAAGGGTGGAGCCAACCCCAACATCCAAAACAAGAATGGTACGATTCATCGGCCAGAGCTGGCAACCATGACTCACGGGTGATATTCAATAATTCTCCTTTTTGGCACAAATACCAAAAGCAACAATGAACTTACTGTATTGTCAGGACTGTCTGGAGAGCCAGGCTCCATATCTTTGCTCTGAGACTCCATTACGGTAGCTTTACGTGGTTCACAGTTTAAAGTAATGCCCCTCTTAAATCTGATTTCTTCTGATTGGCTGTCCCTCACAAACAGAAGGTTTGAGCAGCAGGTGGGTGGGGGCTGCTGTGCTCACAGCCAGAGCTGCATGTCTGAGATGACCATATTAGGAACATCCCCTCTCTTTGACATCCTACAGAACAGAAAGAACCGTCTGAATCAGAGTTTTTAGAGCTTTAGGCTCACAGGGATACTGACCTCACTGTATGAAACTCTGGCCATGTTTGATATCAGCATTCATCTTGGAAACAACATCTAAGTGACAGAAAATAACAGCCAGTTAGACATGCAGCCCAGGCCGTTTCTCCAAAAATGTTCAAAGTTTAAGTTCTAATTGGTTTTGCCAGACGCAGCAGTTCTTCCTGCGATCTGAACGTGATTATCAAGGCAAAGAAAAAAAAAAGAAGAAGAAGAAACTGTGATTACATGAGAAGCACAAGCTGCTCGGATGTAAATGAGTCCTTGATATTTATAATTGCTGTCACCGGCTTTCAAACAATGTTGAATTGTGCGGTATTTTTCGCCTTGCTGAAGCTCCTCTCGTGTGTCCATAACTTGCAGGCCAAACAGTGTTTGACCTGGCCAGCGATACAGCGATGAAGCAGATTCTCGAGGGCAGCGTTCACCGAGTGAGTGTCCAGCTGACTGTTGGTGTCTTAAATAGACGTTTTTTTTCTTTGACGTGATTTTTTTTTTCTTCTTTTTTAAAAACTTGCTCATCTTTCTCACTTGTGTCCCCGCCAGGGTATGACTCGACATGTTAAGAAGTACGAAGGACCTCTCTGGAAGGTAAAATCTGGGAATTATCTTGTGTGGTGGCTGTGACAATCTGATCAGAGAATGAGAAAAGACAAGAAAAATGGAAAAATTACAGGACGCAGTTTGACAGTTTATGCAGTGATTACCTCAAGGACCCTGCTGCTACTGAAATTTCAGGCAAATGCACAAAGCAGTAGTTTTTTTTTTTTTTTTTTAAAAAGGGAGTAAATTAAAGTTTAGTAAAAGGCGCATATATATCGGTCTATTACTTGCTAAAATACTCCTTACAGCGTGCAGTTCAGTGGTTCTCAGACTTTGTTGGCACGTCCCTCTTAAGACAAAAACAAGTTCTCGCCTCCCACCAAACAAATTTTATCAGTCATTAACAATAACAAAGGATCCACGCTGAAAACTAGAGAAATAAAGGTCAGCACGATCGCATCAGCAAACTGCTCTTTGTTAATCTTCCCCCGCCTTTCTGCAGTGGCTCTGAGCCCCACCAGAGGGGCCTGCCCCTCAGTTTGAGAACCTCTGGTGAGCAGCTCACTCTTACAGTGTGGATCATCGTGCTTTTATTATGAAAGTTTAGAAACCGCAGAGCTCCAGAGGTGCCGTGCACTCAGCTTGCTGCTTCATCATATGCTGTGACAGTTTACTGATCTTTGATATGATTCAGGCGGCGGTCACGTGAGCAGTGTAAGATTCAGCACTCTTTACAGATATATACTGCAGACTGCAACTAAAGGATGGCCTAACTGTTAAATATTTCTGTGGTGTGAGATCGTGGTAGGGATGGAAATTAAGAAAAGGCTCCAGCTGAAAACCAATTCAAAAGTTGTCCAGCTCATTTGAATAACTGTCCTTCGTTCCTATGAATTCCTCATCTCAATGCTGGATTGTTTCCTGCATTGTGAAACGCTGACTCACCACAGTGGAGTTTGGCACACCTGACGCTTGTGCAAGTCTGCTTGTTTTTATTGAAAAATTAACAGTGTTTCCACAGGTATGATGTGAGGCAAACTTAAGAGATTGGGAGTAAACCTTAAGAAAGTGCAGCCTTAGGAAAACCACTCCTCAGTGCAGCTAATTGGTGGGAAAATTTTGCTAGGGAGCATAAATATCAGACAGTGGGGCGTTGGAGAAATGTGGTCTGACGAGTCCAGATTTACCCTCTTCCAGAGTGATAGGTGCGTCATGGTAAGAGGAGAGGCAGATGCAGCGATGCACTCATCATGCCCAGTGTCAGCCGTTATGATCTGAGGTTGCTTCACTTGGTCAGGTCGATGTTCAGTAAGATTATGTGGCCAAAAAAAAAAGAGGTCAGCTGACTGCCTGAATATGCTCAATGACCAGGCTTCTCTATTCATTTCTCTTCCCTGATGGCATGAGCATGTGCCAAGATGACAGCGGCAGCATTTATCAGACTCAAATTATGAGCTAGTGGTTCCTGGAGCATGACACATCATTTTCACACATGGATCGGCCACCAGAGTCCAGACCTTAATCTGACATCTATGGGATGCGCTCTAGAGGCAGCGGTCCGACTCTCCCATCACCAATACAGAATCACTAGATGTGGGCAAAATATTAAAGTAACTCCGGATGGAAAGAAATGTGGCGATAAGCAAAAGCTTATCGAGATGATGCCGTGGCAAATGTGTGCCATTATCAATCCTAAAGGCAATCCAACAAAATGTTAGTGTGCGGCTTCGCAGGCACACAATTTTGGCTGCGAACGCAGGATCCCCGCCCACCCGCTGCTCAGCCTTGTTGTTTACATGGGGCAGCCAAGTGGAAGCGCGGGAAGGGAGGGCGAAGAAATCTGAAAATCTTGTTTCGGTGGACGGCCTGAGGAGCTGCACCAGTGCACAGGATAAGATGAATATGGATAATTTCGCACTGTCAATCATGTAATTTAGTAGCAACAATGGAAATATCAAGCTGGAGATGAGTGTAATAGGTCCACTTTGCAGATATTCATGAAAAATAATAATCAGAGTGTACAATCTCAGCCACTGCTAAAATCAGAAAAGGCTGGAAAAGACTGATCCTTGTGTTGCTTCCTGCAGAGCTCCAGATTTTTTGGATGGCGTTCTTACTGGGTTGTCCTTCAGGATGGCGTTATATCCTGGTACTCAAAACAGTAGGTGCATCTCTAATTTTGTCTGTGCTCCTTGCATCAGATATTTGAATAGGGCTCAGTTACAGACAAATGGAAGTGCTGCACACTTTTGATAAGAAAAGGTGCTGCAGGTGATGGCTTCGTTTCCTGTGTTTTTCCTTAAAATCTGTCATCTGTTGAAATCCCAGCGTAAATAGAAAAGGCCTCATTCTGTTTCACTTTCTTCTGTGAAGGTCAGATGCAGCTGCCAATGAAAGAAGGCAGGGCTGCAAGTCCCTCACTAACTCTCACTGTTCGGTAAGCCAACATTTAAGGATTGCAATCCCCTTTTTTGACCCCTGTGCAGAATTTGTCTGTATATAGCTTCTGCTTTTCCACAAAGGAATGTTTCTGATGTTTCTCATTTCCAGATACGAGCCAAAGATAACACCTTTTTTACTCTGAAGTGCTTTGATGACAGTGTGCATCACTTTAAAGTATCACCTAAAATTGACCCCGAGGGAACAAGGAAAGTAAGTTTGGTTTCTCCTCAGGTTGTAATCTCAAACACTTCCTGACCTCCTTCAACAAAGTTTTCAGTGGTTCTGAAATGTGAAAAGGTTAAGGTGCCATCTTTATTAACTACCTAACTAAACACCTTCCTTGATATCTAAAATGTTCCACCTGTGTTGAACCCATTGGTGCACAGAGTAAAAACAGATGAATAAAGTGCTTCCTCTTTTCTGTGTTGCCCAAGTTTTCTTCAACTAAGTTTAAATAAGCTGAGAAACTTATTAAAAATTCCCCCAATTTTTAAGTTTAGAGATCTTGAAGTCAGTTCTTTTGATCAAAAACATCTTGAACGGCGCCGATTTCGCCCGAGAAAAGTCTCTTGTTTGTCTGACTCTGTCCGCCTCAAGCTCACTAATTAGCACTTTGTTTAATCAAAGTGTGAAACCCAGGTGTAAAAATAAGAATTTGCATCATTACGCTGGGTTATTGCTCGAGATGAGAGATAGTTTGTGACATCACTGTTTGTCTGCTTTGTATCTTTGCACGGCTGTGAATGTGTATCAGCATAAGTAACCAAGAAGGAATAAAAATGAAAACATAAAAACATTATGTAAAATGTACTGTTTAAATTTGACACACAGGCTGTGTTATAAAATAAAAATTTGGCATTAGCTGAAAATGAGTAATTTATTTATTTATTTTTGGATTAACATCTCTCAGTAAAATGTATCAATATCAGTCATATGTCATAAACTTTAGAGGAGCATTTTATATTATATTACCTTCAGACAGAGCCAGGCTGGATCCACTTCCTTTTGAACAATCAGATCCAAGAGTTGTTTTGATCTTCCCTCCTGATGTTCCTCCACAAAGAAAATAAACATGTTTCCTATAATATTTCAAAAACACTTAAAGGTCAAGCTCCGTCAAATAAGTAAGTGACCTTTAGGATTTGGATGATAAACCTAATAAAAAAAAAAAGTTTGGTTTTTTTTTTTCTCAAGATATGGCTCGATGCATTAGAGGAGCACTCGGCCTACAGCACCTACTACTGCTCCCAAGAGCAAGGCAGCGAAGAGGAGGACGAGGAAGAAGCGATGTCACTTGGGGAGCTAACAAGCTCACTACAGGTGGCTGTAAACAGAAAGCAAGCATAATTAGCACGTTGGCTTAATGACCCGTAGTGTTCTCTCTGAACTAGTCCTTCCACCCCGCGCCGCTTTTGTTCACCTGCGGTCTTGTCCCGTCTCCCTCTGAATTACCAGGCTGCAGAGGTCAGCCAGAGAAACCTGGAGAAGGAGGTGGCAGCGTTCCTGTCCATGCTGAAGAATGACGAGCTGTCAGAAAGTAAAACCTGTTATTTTAATCAAGTTTTTTTTTTTCTTCGTTATGTAATATACAGTATGTGGAAAAGGAGAAAACTCACAGTTACTCAGGAAGAGAAATTAAAAAGTGTCTTAAATGCACAGTAATGTCTGAAATACTGTTAATTAAGACGGCACCATCTGCCGCTGTCGTTGGAGGTTTCTGCAGTGTGCGTGCTCTCTGTAGATGTTATGAGAACATGAAAAAAAGAACTTTAGACAGCTTGAACTTCACGTGTTCCACTCAGTTTTGTGACTTTTTCGTCACATTCATTATTTAATTTTATCCCCTCAGAATTTCCAGCAACTATACTGCAGAAAATGCAAGAAATCTGCGACTTATCCAGCAAGACCACTTCCAGCCTCAATGCCTGTCTCAGCCTCTTCTCCAGACAGGAAGGGGTGAGTGTGACCTTCTCCAAAGACACATTCTGGTCTTTATTTGAATGCCTGGTGACTATGACTGTGTTTTGCGGTTGATTAAGAGCATTTTAGTCACCGTTAACTGAAGAAGGTTATTCCCCATGTTTACTTAAACCGTAAAAATATCTAGACATGTTCAGCTGCGAGGGAGGTAAATGAGATTTCAGTGACATTTCAAAAAACTTGATATCTGCGGATTATGTAACCAGCATGTTGTTTCTTCAAAGAACGTTTGAGTTTGTTCCCGAGCCTTATGTTGAGACTGTTGGGGCTAAGTGAGATGATATGTTTGTGATTTGTGTGAACTGACCTTGACTCGGAGTATTGTAATTAGCTGGATGCTTATTGTGTGCAACCCTAAGATGCACGGTGGCATTTTGTCTCAAGACTGGGACGTAAAAAGAAATTATCCTACGCAAAAACATGCTGAAAGAATTCACACTTCCTTATGAAAGCAGCTAAAGCAGCTGAGGTGATTATGAGCTTGCACGTGGTTTTTCTTTGTGTTTAATTCAATGGATTTGATTAAAATGGAAGGATTCAGGGGCTGGATTACACCCCCTCAGGCAAAAAAAATGATGATGCTGCTTATAGCTCACAGCAACCTCCAACCTTTGGCATCAATTTTTACAACAATGTACAATCCCGTTTCCAAAATAGCTGGAATGGTGTGTAAATTCTAAGAGAATGCAATAATTTTCAAATCACTTAAAACTTCTAATTGATTTAAAATACCACAAAAACAATGAAAGCATAAGAAATGTTGAAACAGAAATTTTCTTTTTCTTTTTTTTTTTGAATATATGCTAATTTTGAATTTCATTCCAGCAGGGTACGGGGGTGTGAAACACTGGAAAAGTTCTGTAAAGCTTAAAAAATCGAATTGAAAGAACTTCTCACAGCTGGTTCGGTCAAACAGCAGATGATTTTTTTGGGCCGTATTCACGACCCTTTGGAGAGCTTTTCTGTGAGCCGCAGTGCTGCTGTTGTACCATACACAAATACAGTACGTTAGTATGCACTCTATGGAGCACTTGTAGAAGGATACCAGCAGATTTTGCTTGATGTCGTTC
>JAVDPK010002831.1:133352-178326 GCA_034780415.1 Cichlasoma orientale
AACCAGTCTCTTGGACTCAAAGAGCAACGTGGGAAAAACTGTGAGGAACAGAGTGTCTGGAGCAGTTTGAAAAACCTGAACATGGAATATTTTTACACATGTTTTCTTTATGATTTGAAACTTGTTTAAATATTTTACACCAGCATTCAGCCTTGTACAAATTCTTCGCAGCACAGCAGATTTCAGCCTCTGCGTTTCACAATATTATTTAATTTCAAAGAAATGCTAGAAATCGCTGCGCACCGGGGACGAGGCTGAAAGCAGGTTTGAAATGTCTGCGCTCGTCAGGCGCTCCCGTGCCACGTTTGCATTCTGTAGTGAAAATCACTGCAAGGGCTCAGAACAGTTATGAAAAACACTGTCAGTTGCGACAGTTTGTTGACACATCCACAAATTCATGAATATTTCATCCTGCTTTAAAGGGTGCTTTACCTTTTCCCATTAAAGAGATAATGTCGTGTAACACCAGCAATTTGATAAATGTTTAAATGTCCTGGGCTGGCATGCATTGGCAAAACGTCTGGACCTCTTCAAAATAGCACAACACAAAAGTCCTCTTGCTAACCACTTCACGCATATATATCATATCTCGTCTGAGCTATGTTGGCACTGAGTGTGCGCGAATCCCAAGAAGAGAAGTAGACGTTAACATTATTTGTACAACGTGAACTTTTTTGGATCGACACGCTTTTTGCCTCCCAATGAAAACACAGACATTCGTGCTTTGCTGTGGTTCCTTGTAGTCCTGCATCAGATCGTTTTTGGCTTTCATGGGTTCGTGTGCTGTTGTACCGCAACCACATTTATTGCAGCAGCTGATCCTTAATCCTTTATAGGGCACTCACTGAAATACTTCACCATTTCACCTTCGAGTGTTATTGGAGGACGTAACGAGGCTTAATTACTTGTAGAAAATCTGGGTGAGTGAAGTTACCATATTTGGTTTCTTGACTGTAAGAGTAAATATAAAGAATACAAGACATGTTTAGTGAAAGGAACATTACATTATTAGGTGGGTAAGTCTGATATCTGCCTGACTAACTGCGGTAAGTAATTATTGTTAGATATTGCTTGGTATTTAGATACATTATTATTTTTGTATATTTCATTATTTTTAGGGCAAAATGTTTTACTTGTAGATAATTTATTTATTAACTTTTTGACCTAAGTGTGACGTGATCGCTGCCGCGGGTTGTAGTCATGTGACCAGTCACATGTGACTCCAGATGACGTTCCCCGTGTTTCATAGTCTGATGATGAAACGTTGCACTAATAAGACGCAATAAATCAGGTAAATTAGAGTTCTGCAGTGTGCAAGCTGTTGATCCTTTCTGTTGTGCTGCACCTGAACACAATCACAATAAAAACACAAGGTTTTTTTTATCATTTTTTTTAGAAGAATAAAAAATAAAGTGTGCATGTGTGTACTTGTGTCCTCAGAAGCTAGTATTACCCTTTTTTTTTTTTTTTTTAAGCACAAATTAATTATTTAATATAAGTTTTGCATAATTGGCCGGTGTCTGAGATCAGCTGGGATTTAAGTTTGGGTTTTAAATAGATCCTCCCATAAGCCTCCAGTTCTTCTCTCTGAGCTGCTCTGAGCTGCCTTTGACTGTGTGCTCAGAGTCACTATCCTGTGGAAAGGTTGTCTTTGGGTTAAACTCCTCTCTCGGCATGCAAATTTCATAGTTAAATCAATGACTGCCAGCTTCCCGAGCCCCGTGGCAGCGAAGCAACTTCAAATCATAACATTTCTATCATCACGCTTCACAGCTGGTGTCTCCCCTCACTGTGATCAAACGACTTCATCTATGTTTCACGTATCTAGAATGCAGTCCTTAACAGCCATTTGAAATATACTGCAGTTGTTAGTGATCGACTTCAAATCATCTGGAGTTCTTTTCGACTCTCTAGCCAAACTTTCAGGCACTGACAATCTTCTCCGAAGGCCTTGGAGATTTCTTTAGATCTGACATGATGACATGACAGACTGATGTTGCACAAAGACGTGTGACGTGATGTCCGTCCGTCTGTCTGTCTGGGTGTTCTTTTTTCTTTTCTTTTTTTTTTAGTTCTGTAAAGTTATGAATGAATTGCAGCCTTCAAGCAATTCAGTTGAAACTCATCTGATAGCATCGGGCTGTGAAACTGCATTAGGAACACAAAGACGAGCAGTGTTCAGCCAATTTATTACACCGGCATCGAGCCCGGTGGTACTTGGGGTCGGCTATGAGCCACAGCAGCAGACTGATGATGCTGCCACAGAATGTTTTAGTTCTGGGATATTGATGCTGTCAATCAAACATAAAATGCTGTATGGTTAAAATAACAGGACTGGAATGTCTGTGTGTTATTTTAAAGATATTTGGTCTTCAATAAATATTCTGAAGAAACTGATGATGGAATTATTAGGGGGAATAAAATCAGAGGATCACCGCAGTAAGCAGGACTCATCATGAGTGGATTATGATACTAATATATTATTCTGGATCAAAGAGGGGGATTGCCAACCTCACATTGCCATCCCCAAACTCACGCTCAATTTTTTTATATCGTTACATAAATCAATAATTAGTTAACACAATCGAAACAGTGTGACAGTCATTTACAGTGCATATCTTTAATGCCACTAATAATAATTTTCAGTGTTTATTTAACGGTGGAGCTCAGTGATCTGCGTGTGCAACTGGAAGCGCTGCATATGAACGATGCAAACAGATATAAAGAGACCCATCAGGGAGGGGGACTGGCTTGTTATAGATAAAAGTTCATTTGAAAAAGGAAAAGTTGCACCGATGCTCACTGATGTTGCATATAATTTACAGCATATCAAAGAGTGCATTTCTGATTACGGTCATAATCCAAATGTGCCGTCTTATTATTTTTTCATGCTGCAAAGCAGCGACTCTGTGAGCGCGAGCGTGTTAAGCTGAATTTTGCGTTATTGCCTGTCGCAGTTTTAATTTGCAGCACTTTCTGAACCAGAATGAGAATTAGTCACTCGCTACTCCCTTTTGATTGTGAAAAACGATGTCTGGTAGAGCTGCTTTTGATGCACTGCTGTGATAAATGTACACTCGAGATGCTGGATATGTAAATCAAGGCATGTTTACCCTTTACATGAATGTATAGATTCAGTCCTTTTTTATATACGACATTCTGACTGCTGCTCGTTTTCTGTAACGCGTGAAAAGATCACGGAAAATGCAAACCCTGATCACTCAGCCATGATGTGCACGTGCTGCTTTTTTTTTTCTTTTTGTACGCGCCTTCTCTCCTCACAAGTGCTCAGTGCCAGAGCATCAAGAATTTCTGTGGGATCTTTAAGAGGACACCGTGGCTGATGGACTTGGGGCTGCCAGGAACAGTTTGAATGTTCTGGGTTTAACAGCCAGTCCGGTGCTTTCAGTGTTTACGTGTGGGCCGGGCCTCGATCGCTCAGCTGCGCAGCCTTTTGAACTGCAATCTGCAGAGGCAGAGCGCACGATAAAAGACTCTCAGAATCTCAGAACTCGCCATGAATAGGCCCGGTCTCAATAGGAATAATTCAGACTATACAGTATAGCTCGGTCTGTAAATGATGGTTCGCAGTCTGAATGAAGAAGTGGGGCCTGTGCTTACTCCCCCTGCAAAAGGAAGATAATGAATCACTTCCAGCTCCTGCTGCCCTGCTTTGTGTTTAAACAGCTCCTGTGGAGGGGTCAGCAGCAGGAATTTCCTCTCTGAGTTCAGAACAGTGCAGAGATGTCAAGTGATCTGCAGTCTGTCATCATGCATCACTTTCACCCCACTTCATTCAGCTTTCTCTTGTCTTGTGGATGATGATTTATAATCACTTCTTCCTCTTGTGTTTCTTTGACAATCCGAAGCAAACCGCTGCCTCGTGAGTGGGCTTCAAGTTTCTATTTGCACAATGTCACACTGGCAGTGGAAACAGTGAAGTAAAGGCGAGCATACCTTCATATTACAAGCGCGAATGGTTTATATCGGAGTCCATTATCCGTCATCTGATTCCCTCTCTTCAGCGGGACTCGTGTTCTCCGGCAGGCTATTTGAGACGGCAGCATCAAGGCTGCTGTCCTCCATTACAGATAAACATGGCTCATCCCTCTCAGCTCCATCTCTGTCTCTGCATGGGTCTGATAATGAGAGGACAGAACAGAGGGGGGATCAGTCAGTCAACATGCTGCTTCTTTGCAGACCTGCTGCCATCAGGCCTGTCTGATGCTCATGCACATTTGTCTTCTGTTTTTAATGAGACCTTGAATAAAATGTTGGTAGCCTGGGCAACGCATACGCATCTTCTGCTCGTGGTTATCGAGTGTGGAGGACAGAATTCATCGTGGTTTCTGTTTCTGCGAGTGATTAGTGTGTTTCCTTTTGTCTGTGTGTGTGTGTGTGTGTGTGTGTGTGTTTGTGTGTGGTGAGCTCAGGTGCGCAGTCTGAAATTGGAGCAGGAGGTGGAGAAGAATAAGATCCTCTCCGAGGCACTGCAGACTCTTGCCACGGAGCACCACGAACTTGAGCAATCCGTCGTCAACGGATCTTCACCACGGAGCGCCCTGAGCGAGGATGAGTTCCACGACGCCGTTTCTGGTGAGTTGACAGGTTATCAAACGCACTCTGGAGACGCAGGAGATTCTGTGACAGGCTCCCGCTCACACTCACTGCTCTTTCATCCACCTGTAGGACACTGGAGTTCTTTTTCCTGCCAGTAAATGTTTTTGGTATGTTTGCCGCTCCTCGAGTCTTAACTGGTTTAATGGTTATTGTTGGAAAAAATCCTGCATGGTCCGCAAACATTAAAAATACACCTGAGTGATGCCTGCCGAGATTTAAATACAAAACGGAAAATGGTGCGCTTGTTGGTGTTTGCGCTTTTTAATTGGTTACAATTTGTTATCTCACTTGTTGTGACTGTCCTGACGATTTATCTAATCAGGTTTTTATAGATTAAAGGGAGTAACGGCTGATTGCATGGGACATTTGCATTTATTGTTGTGGAGCATGACTTTGGATTTTCTTTGTGAATTATGGTTCAGTTTTTTGTCTTTATGTACCACAAACTAATTATTTGCATAAAATTTGTTTTTAAAAAAAGGAAAGTATACAAATAACACTAAAAGTGACAGAATTACACTTTTTTTTTGTTATTCCCTTAACAGTGGTTGTTCTGTAATCAGCGTATAATTTGTGCTTTTCAGCAGAGAATACAAAATCAGGTCAAATGATGAATGCGACACGCGCTTGTTTTTCCCGTTTCCTTTTTTTTATTCTGAAGGCAAAAATTAGAAATAAGTATCTAATTTGATTTTGATATTTGATCAGGAAGTAACTTACTTCTTTGTGCGATGCACTCGATAAGCCAGTCATGAATGCACCTAAGTAATGTCACTGCCTAAACGAACAGCTAATCAATCACATGGCAGCAACTCGGTGCATTTAGGCGCGTAGACACGGTCGAGACAACCTGCTGAAGTTTGATCCGAGCATCAGAACGGGGACGACAGCTGATTTAGGCGTCTTTGAATGTGGCGGGCTGGCCTGAGTATTTCAGAAACTGCTGATCTACTGGGATTTCCTCACACCTCCATCTCTAGGGTTTACAGAGACTGGTCTGAAAAAGAGAAAATACCCAGTGAGCGGCAGGGCCACCGTGAACCTTGAAGCAGTTCAGGCTGGTGGTGGTGTAATGGTGTGGGGGATATATCCTTGGCACCCATTAGGCTCCTCAGTACCAATTGAGCATCATTAAAATACCACAGCCTGTGTGGGTGGTGTTGCTGACCATGTTCATCCATTTCTGACCAGCGTGCCCGTCTTCTTGTGGCTGCTTCCGGCAGGATAACGCACCATGTCAGAAACCGTGAACATGACCGTGAGTTCACTGAATCCAGCAGTGCACCTTTGGGATGTGGTTGAATGGGAAATCATTGCAGCTGAAAAATCTGCAGCAGCTGTGTGACGCTATCGTGTAAATATGGACTAAAATCTCAGGAATGCTTCCAGCTGCTGGTTGAATCTGTGCCGCAAAAAATTAAGTGGGTCCAAGTCAGTATTAGTCAGGGTACCTAACAAAGTGACCAATGAGTGTGTTACATCCTGGAAAATTAAGTAGCTATTGGCAGTTTCTTATTTGATAAGTACTACTGAACATGCATAGAACAATACTAAGGTCGCTCCCACTGTGAGTGGAGCCCTAGTATACTTGTAGTATTGCTTTTTTTTAAGTCTATATGTTTAGATTTTAGTTGCAGTTAAATAGTCGGCATCATGATCCCACTACCGCTCATGAAGACAGTGTAAATACGCCAGCATAACAATGGAAGCATTGGATTCCTCTTCAGTGTCTGAAGGATTGGGTGCTGGGTGCAAAAATGAATAATTCAACTCATAATATTTTATTTTTTATTATTTTTTATTAATAATTTTGGATACTCAGCTTATATATTTACCTTCATACAGAAATATACATTCTACAGCAACATATTTGTGTAAAATATTAATTAGTGCCCAGTAGAAACAACCTAAGATCAATAAATGCCTTAAATGTTGGGTGTTGAAAATGAAACTTGGCAGAGCTATTTCATGGTCAAACTCATGGCAACACTGTTTTTAAATGTGCTGACACATAAGCAAACAGCATTTGTTGTGATTTGGAGCTACATAAATAAATTGAATTTAATAGAGATTTAATAGATTTTTTGAATGGGGGTAAGTATGTAACATCGGTCCTCAAACAGGAAAAGGAAAGAAACTACATCATCTTATGTTACAGAAAATTAGGCAGTATTTTTGTTTTGTTTTTCACATTTAATGAACAAAAATTGTCTCTGAATTTTGAGAAAATAGAACCTCACTCAACAAAAGTGGTTAAAGAAAATAATCTCCCTCTGTGCTGGAAAAACTCTGATATTAGTTCGTGCTGTTTTGGCAGCTATATCAGTCCCCCGTTCTTCTACACTCAAAAATGAGTTAAAGGAGAAATATCAATGTATTTATATACAGTTAATATAAACTCAGTTATATCAAGGTAACATCGATGACCAGTAATTTCCACCAAGATATAAACAGGACATTTTACAGCTTAAAAATGATTATATTTTTTTTCTGTGCCTTCAAATCAACAAACGATTTTAATAGCGCGACTTTTTCTCGATATTATCGGTTGAACTGCAAACCTTTAAACCCTCTCGTGGTCACACTGACTCATCCCCGTGCATTTGTCTCCACCAGACTCAGACTCTGAGATCTCCCTGAGCGGCTTTGAGACAGTAGCCAGCCATTCCTGCGAGGAAGACGACGAGGAGGAGGACGAAGGCTCTGTCATGTTAAGCAGCCCGTGCAGCAGCCCCACCAGCACGCTGGAGGAGGATCACCATGGTGACAAGGCTGAGACTCAAGCCAATGGGATAACGAAACATAGGTCAGCACTGCAATATGCCCTCACGGTTTCTTAAATGGACTGTTGACTTCTGGTGCTTTTAATCTCTCAGCCAAAGATGAACCAGCTCAGCAAAGTGCCTGCCCTTTCATACAACACAACAGCTTCAGTTTAAATTTGCTCTTAGTGTCAGACATGTATAACTGCGCATTAGGGCCATTGTAGGTTAAAAAAAGAAATTAAAAATCAGGGGACACCCAGAGAAGTGGGTCATATTTTCAGAAGAAAATTGATTCTGAGGTTCTGATTGCATGACAGATTACAAATGCACTTAATGCCTAATTTGACCATTTAGTGGACAAAGTGGCTGCAAATTGATAGAGCTATCAGAGACTCCATTAACTAACACATCAAAGTCTTTCATTAAGCCATCCTTCCATTTTCTTAACCACTCATCCAGTTCAAAGTCACAGGAAATATTTCATCAATTAAATAATTCAAAGGCTAAAGATCTGGATCCGATTCTGATTTCATAAAAACATACACTGATACCTCAGTGAGACCAGTAACATGTACTTTAAATCTGTCAGTACTGGGGAATTTTTCCTTTTTAAGCAACACTAATTTTTTAAGTCAGGAGAACCTCATCAGGCTTCTAACTACAGACAGATCTCATTCTTCGTGCAGTCTTGAAGGTTAATGAAAGTTGGTTAAACAGCTGGATTAAACAATCTGGATGTTGACCAAGAAATTCAAATGTCTACCTGTAACCGAACAGAAGGCAAAAAGCAATAGATGGATAAGGGGAAAGTATCTGGAGCAGTATTTCTTCATTTATTTTACCTGAAGAAGCCCAAATCTTTTACTTAATATTAACAATGATCTAATTTTCCCAACAAGCCTTAAGCATACTTGTAATCCTGAGAGGAATTGCAAATGGGCATTCTGGAATCTCCATTCTACTGTGGAATGGGCATTCCATTCCAGAAGAAAACCTTTTCCAGTGCGCATTCTTGTGGAATGGAACCTTGTGGAATGGCTACATGGTTCCATTTTTGGGACCAGTACTACATTAATGAGTCATCAGACAGCTGCTGTATAAAGTGTCAATTGTATGCTGATGATGCAAACATGTACGTATCATCAAAGACTCGGCAGCAGGCTGAGGCATTTCTCAATGGGCAAATGATCTGTTTTCACTTTGTTTTTCAGTACAGCAAAAAGTAAATGATGTATTTACAATCAGTACTGATGAAAATGGAATAAATAAAGTAAATGAGTTTGTAAAGCTCGGTGTTGTCTTGGATTCCCAATTAGAATCTCAGTCAGATATTCAGAAACTTACCAACTTACCAAAAGTAGCACCTTTATTATTTTCGACTAATTAAACCTTGTATTTGCATTATTCCATTGCATCTTTCTCATAGTGCATTTTTAAGGTGAGGCAGCCAAATAAGCGAAACCTACAGTGACTTTTTTTCAAACAAGCTTTGAAACTGTAGGAACAGAACCAAAGCAAATTTTCCATCAGTGAGATGAATCTTTAATGCATTCACTCTTTGTGTTTAATCTGTCCTGGCTTCATTATTTTTGTCATAATTACTGTTTATTGCAGTGATTCGTCTGTGTTGGTTTAAAGTTGATCTCTGTGTTTGTATTAGAGTGCTGTGCCTCGAAAGCCTAAGGTACAACAGCCATCTGCATTTTATTTATATGTAACAAGGTTTACATGTATCACCCCTTTCCAATGAATTAAATTTCTTTTTTTTTTTAATTGTAAATTTATTGTTATTTTAAATATTATGAATTAACATATTTGCAAGAAAATAGTGGTATTATTTTAGTCATGAAACCTCATTGCTTCACTCTGCAAGGTTGGATTAACCTCATATCGCAGGCGCCATCGTTCACCACGGCCAATGTATTACGCCTGCAGTGGATTACCCAATCAAATTATAGACTAGCTCTCTTGGGAAACCATATTAACTGATAATTTAGACTTTGATGAAACTTTGCTGTGAATTGGACCGGCTCAGAAGAAAGTAACACAAATTCGGCCGAGGTGATGCTCTCTGTTTGTCGGGAACTACAAGACAATTTTGTTGGTAATATCATTCTTATGATTGCACTTCCTCACTAACGAGTCAGTGTGACATTCTCGGGAGTGTCGGGATGTGATGAAGTAATCGAATACTGCAAAGTTAAGCTGTGGTTTTCCTGACAAGGCAACAAAAACGATATTGCGAAAGTAAAACTTACGTTTTCTCTAATAAATTTGTTTATTTCTTCTCTTAAATTATAATCTATACTGTAAGCTTTACTGCTACCACTATAATCTAATTCTTAGTTGTTTTTTTCTCAGCCTATTACCACCAAATCTCTCCTAACCTGCTCCAAGAAATCTTTTTACTTTTTATGTCTTCCTCAGGTATTTCCACTTCACAGTGTGAATAATTTAGAGTCATGGGCAGCCTGGTAAAGGCACAAGCAGGAGCTGTAGTGCAGAGAGGACTCGGCTCTCCGTTGGAGCTGTTAAATATTGATAAGGTCACAGTGTAATGCAATAATCAGTTTGCAGTATGATCCCTTGTTGGCTGATCCCTCGGGCAGCTGGGGAGTGTGGTTCGTATTATTGGAGAGTTGTTTTTTTTTAATGTCATCATTATGGTAACCCCGCAGATTTTACATTTTATTTTTGTGCTTTAAAATAAACTTCAACCCGCGAAGCTTTCCAGACAGTTTGAGAGCGACAAAACATGAGAGCTGCTGATGGATGATTCTTGCTAACCACCTTTGCTGCTGCTATTGTCTGTCTGGGCTTTGTTCCAGTGTGTCACATGATACATTAGGCTATTGTTGACTATATTCACTTGGTGTGATGCCTCCAGCAGGTATTGTATGTCTGGCACATTTACTCCTGTGGAATATTTTAAGAGCACTAGCACAAAGTTAATGCATCACATACACTTTTTAGAATGCATGTAATTGTGTGTTGTTATGCATCTATGTGTGTGTTATTTTAGGACAAGCTTACCTGCACCAATGTTTTCGAGAAATGACTTCAGCATTTGGAGTATCCTGAGGAACTGCATTGGAATGGTGAGAATGACTTTCTAAAGTTGATTTTATGACCCGTGCACTACGGATGGTGATGCTGAGGGTCAGTCCACCCACTGCTTTAGTATTTATAATTTTGTCATGGAAAATGGCCTTGTGCATTACAGTCCCCTTGTGGTGACCCCTGTTGCAGTTACGGTGACTGTAAGGGGAGAATTTTTCCCAATGCTTTGCCAATAAGTTGATTTATGTCCCGATCTAGCAAAAAGAAATGCCATTTGTTAGCCTTAGCTAAGTTCCCGCACACTAAACTTAAAGTGACTCTTTTATAAGTCCACGAGGCTTGAGCCACCTTTAGGTTTAATCTCCAAACACAACAGAAAACACGATGCACACCATTTTCTCAGCACTGAAGACGAGAAGAAGAAAGTTCGCTTATTGCCGGTGAAGACGGTGGAGCGTTTGGCAGCTAAAAAAAAGCCGAAATCTTCACTTAGAAGTTGATGGGACAAGTAGAGCTAATACAGAACAACTCGACTTATATTTGTCAAGCAGCCGAAAAAGGCAAATCCAAACAAATTCTTATTAAGACTGTGAAGTCTGTGTACCTAACGTACCCCAACTCTAGCAGATATTTTTGGAATAAGTTAAAATATTTTCTGATTTATTTTTTTTTTTATTATTTATACTGTTTATATTTTCCTCTCTGATTACCAAGACTTGGGAGAACAATTTTCAAAAGCCAAAAATCACATAGTCTGAAAGTATAGGGTCAAGAGTCAGGACATTTATGACTCATGATGACCTGCAGCTCACAGAATTAATCTTATATTTGGAGTTCATATTTTCTGAAGCTTTCTCTTTTATTGCCGGGCAGGTTTGCAGTAAATACAGCCACAAATACTCACATTAATATGGTAGACACTTTTGTCCAGGGCAACATAAATGCTTTTATGTACATGAACAAAAATCCCTCTTCCGCTCGGTCAAAGGACTTTATTTTCTCTTTGTGATGAAACCTCGTCCTTCAATTCCCCCTGATGTCCCTTTCAGGAGCTCTCCAAGATTACAATGCCAGTGATTTTCAATGAGCCGCTCAGCTTCTTGCAGCGTCTGACAGAGTACATGGAGCACACGTATCTCATCCACCAAGCCAATGCATCTTCAGATTCTATTGAGAGAATGAAGGTAGTACCCTTTGGGTTTTGTATTACTTAAAATGCCCAAAACACTGACACAACGCAACTAGATTTTGCTTTGAGTTTAGGTTTCCTGATTTGGTGTGTGTGTGTGTGTGTGTGTGTGTGTGTGTGTGTGTGTTTTATCTACTGTGGCAGTGTGTGGCTGCATTTGCGGTGTCTGCTGTGGCCTCCCAGTGGGAGCGAACAGGGAAACCCTTCAACCCTCTGCTGGGAGAAACCTACGAACTGGTCCGGTAAGTGGTGCTCGTGTTCAGCGCTGACGGCATTAAAAATGTTTAGCAACATTTTGAAGATTTTGGAAGTGCCAAGTCTCATAATTTGGCATAATTTGTTACAAAATGCACTCACTGGACACTTGATTAGGTACACGATGCTACGTGCTGGGTTGGACCCCCTTTTGCTTTCAGATCCCGAAGGTGACTGTGGGATCTGGTGACTGTGGAGGTCATTTAAGTACACTGAACTCATTGGCTTGTTCAAGAAACCACTTTGAGATCATTTGAATTTTGTGACATGACACATTATCCTGCTGAAAGCAGCCGTCAGAAGATGGGTGTGCTTTGGTCATAAACCCATGGTCAGCAGTAATACTCGGGTCGGCTGTGGAGTTTAAACAATGCTCCTCAGGTGTACCAAGAAGGGGCTGAACAGGTGTACTAAATAAAGTGGCCACTGAGTGTGTTTTATTTAGCAATAAGTACTCACACCTTTGCGTATGACTGTACTATACAACGTACCAAACACACAGCGCTGCCCTAAAATGTCTCCATTGATCCTTGCTGGTTATCTCAGGGAGGATCTGGGCTTCAGGCTCCTCTCAGAGCAGGTGAGCCACCACCCTCCGATCAGCGCCTTCCACGCCGAGGGCTTGAAGTATGACTTTGTTTTTCATGGATCTATTTACCCCAAACTCAAGTTCTGGGGCAAGAGTGTGGAAGCCGAGCCCAAAGGCACCATCACACTGGAGCTGCCCAAGTAAGAGCTAGTAGCTGTTTTAAAAAGTAAATGTTGCCTCTCACCAATCTGTAGAATTTTTTTTAATTACCATCTTGAAAATGCACATTTTCTTAAAACATTTTTGTTTTTTTCCCCTCCAGGTACAATGAAGCGTACACATGGACAAATCCCACATGTTGTGTTCACAATATCATTGTCGGTCAGCTGTGGATTGAACAGTATGGAAATGTGGAGGTGGTCAATCACAGGTAAGAGGATCACTATATAAAACAATTGTAAGTAAAGTACTTATTGAGCATTATTAAAGCATTAAAAATGCCTTCATTAAAACAAATTGATGAAATAAAGTGAAATGCAGTATTATTCTGTCTGCATTTGCATTTTAAACGCGTCTTTATTGAGCGATAATTACATGCAGAGCAGCCTTTGGTCTTAAATAAATGATTTAATGAAAAAAGAAATGAAACTTTTTTTTTTATCACTACTGGTACATGCAATAAAATTAAAACTGAAAACAATGCCAAACCAAAGAACTGTGTTTTATGTTGCCTTGTTAAGAGCAGCCTGGAGTTTGTGTTGCAAGATTTAAAGCGCCGTCATTCGCTTTGATGGGAAGTTGTAGTACAGCTTTTTCTTTCTTAGATAATAAAGAAACAAAAACAGCTAAGTTACCCAACTTATCAACTTCCTGTTATTTATGCTTTCGTTATCACACAGTAAGTGCATCTGTAAAAGGAACGCATACCATAATAGTCTAATATCTAAATATCCTGAGTAACATTATGGCTAAAGAACAGCTGATAAAATTACACTGGTCAAAACTATTAAAGGAACACTTTGAAAACACATCAGATCCTAATGGGTGGGAAAAATCATGCTGGATATCCATACTGATGTCACATCGTTTGATTGAAATAAAAATGATCAACCTACAGAGGCTGAATTCAAAGACACACCGTGGAAACAAAGTGAAAAAATAATGCAGGAAGTTAGTCCATTTTCCTGAAATTTTATTGCAGCAACTCAGAATGGTGCTCAGTAGTTTTTATGCCCCCCACGTGCTTGTGTGCATACCTGATAACATTGGGGCATACTCCTAATGAGACGCCAGATGGTGTAATGGGGGGGGGATCTCCTCCCAGATCTGGACCAGGGTATCACTGAGCTCCTGGACAGTCTGACTTGCGGTGCTGGATGGACCGAAACATAATTTCCCAGTCAGGTAAGCAAAGGGGGCCAGTCAGTGATACCAGTTCCTTCATCCTTCAGGAGCTGCCTGCATACTTTCAACACGTGATGCATGGTGCATCCTCCTGGTGCATGACAACGCAGGACCCACTGCACCAGCGTAGGGTCTGACAATTGGTCCAAGGATTTAATCCCAATGCTGGCAGTCAGGGTGCTGTTGCTTAGCCTGTGCAGTATCCGTGTGTGTCCCTCCATGGATATGCCCTCCAGACCATCACTGACTCGCCACCAAACGAGTCATGGTGAACAATGTTACAGGCAGTATAACGTTCTCCACAGCTTCTCCAGATGTCTGTAAGGCACAGGGGACCAGTGGTGGACCTGCCAATTCTGGTATTCGGGATCCACGGTGCCGGGCAGTGAGCACAGGGTCCACTAGAGAAAGTTGGGTCCTCAGGCCACCCTCATGAAGTCTGTTTCTGATTGGTTGGTCAGAGACAATCACACCAGTGGCCTCCTGGAGGTCATTTTGTAGCTCTGCCAGCGCTCATCCTGTTCCTCCTTGCACAAAGGTGCAGACACCGGTCCTGCTGATGGGTTAAGGACCTTCTGTCCAGCTCTCCTAGAGTAACTGTCTGTCTCCTGGAATCTCCTCCATGCTCTTGAGACTGTGCTGGGAGTCACAGCAAACCTTCTGATAATGGCACGTATTGATGTGCCATCCTGGAGGAGTTGGACTACCTGTGCAGGCTCTGTAGGGTCCAGGTATGGCCTCATGCTAACAGTAGTGACACTGACCCTAGCCAAATGCAAACTAGTGAAAAAACAGTCAGAAACAGTGAGGGGATAAAAATGTGAGTGGCCTCCACCTGTGAAACCATTCCTGTTTTGGGGCTTGACTCATTGTTGCCCCTCTGGTGCACCAGTTGGTAATTTCATTGACATCAAAGCAGCTGAAACTGATCAACAACCCCCTCTGCTACTTTACTGACCAGATCAATATCCCAGAAGTTTAATGTGTTTGATGCTATTCTGTTAAAAATTGTTCCTTCAATTTATTTATTTATTTTTTGAGCAGTGTGTTTTGGGGAAGTGCTGCTGTTGTTGAAGAAAACGGAGTAAATGAGAAAGTCGTGTGTGACTCACCCTTTTTCTCTTTTCACTCAGAACTGGCGAAAGGTGCTACCTGAATTTCAAACCGTGTGGCCTTTTTGGAAAAGAGCTGCACAAAGTTGAAGGCTATATTCTGGATAAAAGGTGCAGAACGATGTTCAGAGATGTCTTTTAAATAATGAGTTGTCTTTGCAGAGAAGACTGATTTTAATCTTGAATTCTGAGTAAAATAGTGATGCAAGAACGTCTTCCTCTTTAGCCTTTAAGTCAGAATTTACACCACATCCCCAGGACGCCATGAGCGCCTGTAAAGATTAGTTTTCTTCCATAATGACAGTCAGTGTCACGTGACTAAATTATCTGCCTAATACTTCCCATTTTTCATCCCTCATCTCTGCATCCTTTTGGGTAGATATGATTGAATAATCTGCCTGAAGCTGTTTGTAAATCGGGATCTACAAACTATAGTAGCAGCCCGTTACAAATTTGACTCATTATGCAAATAATAAATTAACACTTCATCTGGTTAATATCTCATTGCAGTGATAATTGGTTCTTTTGGTGCAAAATAAAAGTCAAAATGCACGAGTGTGGGGAAAGGCAATTAAAATCAGCAAACAGTAAAAACAAAGAGGAGACAGTTCAGTTAAAGATGGAGAATCAGCTGATCCAATGAGTCACCATAAACACAGCTGGCGTGCACGATCACAAGACCAAACGCACACAGTGATTTATAGCGTGCAGCGCACAAAATGTGTGTGTGGTTACTGTAGCAATCAGAGATGCTACCAGTGAGGAAGATGAGAAGATCTTGTTTGTTTACTCCACATGATGTCCGAGCCTGAAACTGAGATTTTGGTCTCAACTGAAGTTTCCAGAATTCTCCCACACACTATTTTTTTTTTTTTGTGTGTGTGTTTTCTGTTGACTCTAACAGAACCTAACAGAAGTCATTACTAGTGTTTGTGCCTCAGGGCGTGTGCGCGTGTGTGTGCGCGCGCATGTGTGTGTGTGCGCGCGTGTGTGTGTGTGTGTGTGTGGTTATGGTTAAGGTTAGAGTACGTATTCTGGAAATTAATGCAAGTCCTCTGAAGTCTGTGTGTGTGTTTGACAGCAAAAAGAAGCAGTGTGCTCTCTATGGGAAGTGGACAGAGTGCCTCTATGTTGTTGACCCAGCTGCCTTTGAAGCACACAAGAAAAACAACAAAAAAGGGGCAGAGGAGAAGAAGGGCAGCAATGTGGTATGAATTACTGAACACTCTGGAATCCCGGCGCTTTACTGTGGGGATTCATTGTATAAGTAATGTCATTCGGTGGCAAACGTGACAAAAGAACATTAACGTTCACACTTTACACCGTCTGTAATGATGTAACTTGGTTGGAGCTCATCTGTCGGCTCAGATTTATTTCTGCCTGTCGTGCTGTGCAGGGCTGCCCCGAGGATCAGGAGGAGGTTCCTTCACCACCTGCAGACACTGTGGAGATGATTCCCGGCAGCCAGCTGCTGTGGAAAATAGCACCGAGACCAGCTAACTCTGCCCAGGTCCTGCTGATTAATGCGCCATTAGGTCTTTATTAGGTACTCTTAAAAGAATTACAATGTTTTAACATACCAGATGAATCTTTTTTTGCAGATGTACAACTTCACGTCCTTTGCGATGCAGCTGAACGAGCTGCATAAGGAGACCGAGGGAGTCATCCCACAGACTGACTGCAGGCTCAGACCAGACATACGAGCCATGGAGAACGGCGACATCGGTAATGACTGATAGTACTTAACCTGAAGTGAAACTGGGGGGAAAAAGTCCTCCTGAAACCTAAAAAACGTTAAATATTTAAAACAGACCTCGCCAGCGAGGAGAAGAAGAGGCTCGAGGAGAAACAGAGAGCTGCTCGGAAAAACCGCTCCAAAGCGGATGAAGAGTGGAAGACGAGGTGAGGCCGAGCGTTCTCCTCTCTTTATGCTTTCATGCAGTTAACATTAAAACCAGGACCGACTAATACAAGGCGATAATAAGCCAACGGCCTTCATTAGTGCTGATAAACTGCTGCTGCAATGCTATTACTTCATATGAGGTTTTCACGGCGCATAAATGAATGAACTGTTCTCACCTTCGTGCACTGAAATGTTTCTCCATCTTATCTTCACCTGTCTTGTTTTTACGCTGCGTCCTCACTTTGGTGTTCAGGAGCCCCGCCCTCGGCCCGAGGTTAGAGCTGCTTGCTGTTCGACTAATGCGTCTGAAATGTTTGACGTGATCTTGTGACGTCCACATTGTAGAAATGATCGATGACTCTGTGTGTTTTTTATTTTGATATTTTGATAGAGACAAATTTAATAATCCACTCTTCCTTCCAGCAGCATGGCAGCGTGACTAATGTAATTAGTCAAACACCCCGTTATCCCTCCAGATCGTTTGTTCCCTACTTATGTGCAGTTAATTTTAGGCACAGATAACCACCAAAATTGCCGATTCCTATGAAAATCATCCACACCCCTGAGATGAAGCATGCCTTACCTTTCTTTCTCACTTTCTCTGGTTTGTATGCAGCTTTATTTCCACTGCTGGGGTCTCCGAATGCTGATGTTTCTCCATGATGTTTTTTTTTCGTTTTTTTTAGGTGGTTTCAACAGGGGCAAAACCCCCACACCAACTCCCAGGACTGGCTCTTCTGTGGTGGATACTGGGACAGGACATACAGCCAGCTGCCAGACATTTATTAAAGGACTTTCTCTGCACAGAGAAATTACCACCTGAGCAGCATTAACTGTTTTTTTAATGGAATGTTACAAGACCAAGCAATAGGACGAAAGTGTACTTAAACAATGTGGCCTTAATCTACTTTATGGTCGTACAGCTGTGCAGAAAATGTTAAAAAAATATATATATATAAACGTGTTTGACTGCGTGGCGTTCACATTTACTCAGAGACCGGAGTTTCCTCTTCATTAAGGACTTTTAGCAGAGCGGATAGGGTTTGTGATTTTTACTGTCCATCTGTCGTCTTTTAAATGTTCATAATAGTGTTTTGAGTCCAATTGTATATCTGTGTATATATATACTTTCCATAAATTCAACCATCACTGACCTCATGTGCTTTACATTTACTCTGGATTCATGTTACACTGAAAAACCCACTGATCATTTTTCTCCTGCAGTTTGCTTTGTGAAAGAAAAATGTTTATTGAACAAAACATATATTTTCTGTATTAATCCCAACCTTATAAAGCTACTTTAAGACCCAACTGACATTATTATTTTTTCTTTATCGCTCCTGAGGGCCGAGCCCACAGATTTGAACATAAACCACGAGCACAGCCTCAACGTTTTGGCCACCACGATGTTGTTGTGAGCCAGAATGTGCATATTTAGACGTGAGGGTGAAGTGCTAAATTATCCACTGAGGTAATTTAGCTAATTTGTGCTAAGTAACAGACTAAAAAAAAAAGTAGAACTTCACTCACCAAACTGAAACATTGATTTTTTTTTTTGGAGGGGGGGGGGGTGTACCTCACAGCAGGCCATATTATTTGTCCGATAATTTCATTAAAAATACTCTGAAAGGCACCAAAACCACAGAGACAGGAGTGAGGGCTGGTTCAGCGATTCAACATTAGCAGCTGTGACGCTGAGGAGACAGTGACGGTCTACAACCACCAGTCAAATAAGGTGGCCACACCTCTAATTTTAAGCCTTAATGGAATGTAACTAGATGGATATTTAATAAACTGTACCCTCCTACAGTTATTTTGAAGGGGAAGATTAGATATTGAGATCAGAACTGTCTTTTGGGGCATTTAACATGGCGCTTTATTGGGACTGGCTCACTTTCTCATTTTTTGGAGGCAGCTAAGTGGCCATTAGGCAAATTTTTTTGCTTTCATATTGGCTTCATTTTCCAGGACACCGATTGCTGTGTCTAATGCTTCATTTAAATTAAAAAAAAAAAAAAACCCTCATCATTAGTTGAGCTTAAGGGATATCCACACAGGAACTACCAGTGACATGGCAACCACAGAACAAGGGTGGGCTGCGTTAGAAACCACGGATGTTATGCAGGGCCACACCGATCAACTTATAGAGAGATCAAATCTATATTGAGCAGAACTGAGTTCAGCTTATTGCTCAGGCCCTCCAGAACAGTCCCAGGTTCTAATGTGGCCCTCTTGGGAAAGTTAAGCCTGGAATGGCTGCTTACAACCAACTGTCAGCATCTAAAGGGACCAGTATGGATGTGTTCTGGTCCCACACAGAACCTACAGATTTGCAGACCATCATCTACATATTGTAGCTGTTTAGAGTCAGAAGTACAGCAGGTCTGTGGGCTGTCTGTGCTGCTGCTGGTCCTTCAGTCAGCGGCAGAGTATAACGAAGTGATGGCTGAAGTGACACAACTGTTTAAAAACAATGAAAACTGTCCACTGCAGCCGACTGTGAGAGTTTCTCACGCTGCTTTTTGATATTTGATTTTTTGGGGCTTTTTCATGCATGCGGGAAACGCCACTGTAGCCCCTGTTCAAGCCCACTTTTAACCAATCAGCAATTGCCCTGCATATAGCATCATTCACAATGTGCTGAGTGCTGTTTGCTTCTCTTTTTGGAAGCCTGCACACAAGCGCTTCTGCATAGGCCGCATACCCATAATCCTTCACACTGCGTAGCCAAATAGCTACACAAACAGACGCGCCTCATCATGACTGCCGCTTAAAGGGACGTTAGATTTACATCGTACTCTTTACATGGAAATGAGCTTCTCAGAAATTAAGTATACAGAAAAACATGATCCTTTTTTGCGGGTTTTAGGAGGCGTGTAAATATTTCTCAATATATTTTACAATATATTAACATATTTAAAAAATAATAATAAAAGCCTCTGCATGAGCAACATGACACAGAAAACCCTGATTTCATAGCTTGGTTTTTATTTATTGATTGATTCATTTATTTATTTATGTTTGGTTCTTAGAGATATTTAAATTTAAATTGGATATTTAAATTGGATTGTCAATAAGACTTTTTTTTTTTGGATAGGCCATGTGACCATTTAGAGCAATGATTAATTTAAGCTCTAATGCACACTCAGTGTAATAATTCATAATGAAGTTTTTATTTGTTAAATAATCTGTTCTGTACAATCTATAAACTAATCTATTTGTAATGATAATATATTAGCCATTTAATGCAATCTGGTATGAATGTGTAGTAATTTACGTATTGCACATTTATAATAATTTATGGTCATTTTAATATCCTGTTGCTCATCTAATGGCCTCTATGAAACATTTATAATTATTTAAAGTAATCGTTCACATGCATATTAATTAATCGTATTAATTAACCATATTAACAATTATATTTATATATATTTTCCATGAATTGTAATTGATTACATATTTCATGCAATTTAAAGTAATCTACTGTGCCTTTACTGATGATATTACTTTTTATAACATTTAACTTCTTATGTTGAGGAGCTTATTACACATTTAAAGTACTTTCATTACATATTTAGTAGTTTTACTCATGTTTGTTTTTTGTGACAAAAGCGTAACTAGACTAGAAATGATAACCCAGCATATTTTCCTCTGCACTCAGCAAAATAATAAGTCACCTGCTCCGTATATGTGAGCTGTGTGGAAACATCAAAGCAGCTTTGCAGCACGATTTGGTAATAATACCTTGTTGATGTGCAAAGAATTATAAGTTAAAAACTCTTAATTTAAGTTATTGGTAATCTTTTGATGCCACCACCTGCTGAGGGTAAATGTGGGCAAACGGCTCACATTACATGAAGGGAAGCACTCCATCTAATGGTCAAAGGTAGGATGGAATTAATGCCGTCATTATGAGTATGCAGTATTTACCTTATTTACACAGAAATGGACTGCAGCTGTCTCATATGGATTCTGTTATTATACTAAAGGTGTGTGTTAATGATGAGCTACTGAACAGAAAAATATTTAAATGCCACATTTCAGATGTTCAACATCCATCCATTCATTTATTTTCTTCCACTTCTCCAACGCAGGGTCACAGTTGCACTGGAGCCTGTCCCAGCTGTGATAGGGTGAGAGGCGGGGTACACCCCGGACAGGAGCAGGGGACAGATGGCCATTCACACTCACACCTATGGTAACTTTAGAATCACCAGTTAATCTAACGTGCACGTCTTTGGACTGTGGAAGGAAGCCAGAGTCCCCAGAGAGAACCCACGCAGACATGGGGAGGACATGCAAACCCCACACAGAAAGGCCCCGGCCGGCTGGTGGGTTCAAACCCAGGACCATCTTGCTATGAGGCAGTGCTGCGCTAACCACCGCGCCGCCGTGCTGCCCTGGAGGCACATTTGGGATGAATTTGTTTAAAATCCAAAAGTAGACATTAAGTTTCCAGCTTCAGTGCAGCTGTTTTATTATCAATAAGTCTGAACATAGTGTACTGAGAGAGCAGAAAGTAAACTTGTATGTGAATGAGTGTTATGAGTTTGACATCATTGTTTAGTAATGAATTTCATTAACACATTCCTGTGCTGGAAATAAGGAAGTGAAAAGCTCAGAGAAACGCAGTCCTGTCAGATTGGAAAATGTGTGGGTTGTTTTCAGCCCAAGCAGGTTCTGTTTGTCATGATGCACGTCACTAATTTGCAGGGCATCCGTTGATGCTCACGGGGTGGACCACCCTGGACTCTCTCTCAAATGCAACCAGCTTTCCATTAAGCTCCACATTTCGCAAGCAGCCCACAAAAGGCGATGACACGGGGGCTCCATTTTGATTTGTTGTCCCTAATTGGGGAAAAGAAAAGCACAGAGAGATTATGGTCAGGTTAGAAGACCGATACTCTGATAGATATTATGCCCAGTGTTTGATGGATTTACCCCCAATGTAAAGGGAATCCAGCGCTGTCGAGTGCGAGGTGGATTCGGGACCTGCTTTCTCCTCAGACGTGGAGTCCACCACTAGTCTGATCACTTTATTCTGTTTGGACACTGACAAACAACAATAATAGCATAATTTTAAAACCAGGACATGCGGCTCACGTTCTTAAAATGTTTTTTTTATTATAATACAAGATGTCCCACCTGTAACCTCGTGAAATTTCCCATCACAGAGGCTTTTACGAGGCGTTACCGAGACGCTAACGGCTCCATTACCATCATTTACTTTGACACCCACCTTGTAAAATATAACATATTTTGTCATCTCATGCAGCTTTTCTTTTGAATTGCTACCCAATTAGCTGTCACAAGAGTGAGAGGCTTTACCTTGTTTTCCATTAAGAACACATTAAGGCTGGTCTCGCCGCTTTGGACGTGGAAGAGAAGACCTGTGAGGTGCTGAGGGCGCAGCTCGAAGGATAACTCAAAGCGAGAGCCAACGGTGAAGTAGTTATCTAGAATAGAAATGTTTTTTTTTATGAGTTTGTGGATGATTGAAGTACATCAGCAGCAGCATCAGGATCTATAAAATTCAAGGAGAAACCTAAGATGATGTGACCGCCACCGAAGAACGTCCCTTCCTCTGTGAGCCCATCAAAGCACGGTGAGGCCCTGTGGCTGACCTCCGGTGCACCTACAAATACATCATTCATCTTGAACTCCCTTATGCAGCCGATAACACTGTTTGTGGGAATGCCGTGTCCCTGAGAGAGGACAGGGAGAGAAAAGGGAAGAGGGTCAGCGTGTAAACAAAGAGGCGTGGGAAAATATTTGCCACAGCCCGAGTCTGATACAGACTTTAGTGATTCTGCTTTTTGTGTCAGCACCCAGATACGCAGGGCTGTGCAGGTCCAACGATGAGCCCTCGTTGTCGCGTAAGTGACCATCAGTCACACGGATCCCGTCGACCAGCAGGTGAAAAGTGCTCTTCTCCACGCTGAACTCAACCTGCGCACACACACACACACACACACACACACACACACACAGACAAACTCAGGCATGCACAGAGAGAAGCTTCACTATCACTGGCAAATTCAGATATAAACTTAGAGTAACTGAGCCTTCTTAAAAATAAGAATGATTTTTTTTTTTTTTTTTTGTAGTTGCTACTTTTATCACTTAATATTTGTAGGGGATCTTGGTTACAAACTCTGTGCCAGTTGCCATCATTGCTCCTCTCCTTGTGCTGGATGATTCTGTTTTGCCCCAGGGACATCTTGATCTTGCCGTTGGCCACGTACAGAGCCAGGAGGGGGATGGTTCCTCTCCCTGCTATGTGCAGGATGAGCCCTTTGGACGATTTGGTCTTGATGTCAAGAGAGAAGTGAGGCCTGAAACACGTGAGAAGAGCACAAGGAAAAAAAAGCCCATTTGACTGTTTATGACTGAATGAATGGATATACGGATAAAGGTTACCCAACTAAAACCAATCATGAAAAATGCCGTAATAATTTCCATGTTCTAGTGTTTTACCTATAATTAAGGTCCTCTCGTGGAAGGGTGTAGCTGACCCAGCTGTCTTCCTCATAGAGTTGGTTTGCTCTCTGGGGTCTGCACTGGCTGCCTGCGAGAGTCTTAATTTGGCACACAACAGAAAAATGACTGCTGTTACTACGACCTTATAAAAGCAGTAAGAGAAGAGCAATAGAGGGCGCTGTAAAAAAAAAAAAAAAAAAAAAATAATAGTTTGGTGTGCTTACGGGGTTGTGCGTCTGGGACCTTTTCACCGTGGAGTTCGGAGGGAGGGCCAGACCGCACTGACCAAACACAATGTCTCCAGTTTGCGACAATGAGCTCAGATCAGCAGGTAAAATGCTCGGCCTGCGCGAAGTGAGGAGATTTTCTTTAAAACTTTGGAATAATGTGAACTTTATTAGAGCAGCAGCTAAAAGAATGTGAACAGCTGTTCAAACCTGCTTGTGTAAAGATTAGCAACGCAGCCTCTGAATTTGCCTCCTTGGAGCCTGATGTGGTCTGAATGTCCCGGACGCACGTTTACATTGTCGATGTTCAGCATCAGCCTGAGAAAATCACAAGAGCTTCAGTATTGAGCTTAAGTTTTAACTCCAATAAAATCCAGGCGTCAGCAAAGAGCTGGTAGAGCTTACCCCGATGGCTTCCCCACTGCAGACAAGTAATGCCAGACTCCATCGTTATACCTTTCATCTGACCTCAGGGTGTAATTAAAACTATGAAAAACCACAAAGCCATCAGCCAGGGACAACTGGAGATTGTGGACAGGTTCGGAGCTCTGCAAAGAGAGTGCTGCTTAAAACCATTTTGATCTTTTCCTTTTGATTTTCTCTTTAATCACGAAGTGCAGCGCACAGGATTTACCTGAGACCCGCTCTTCAGAACAACACCTTGCTTGCCTGTGCTCCTGAAGCTTAACGAGACTCTCACTGGCTGCTCGTCCCAGACAAACAGCGAATCAACAGAAAGAGACGAATACAATGTAGCTGCACGAACACCCTGTACACAAGCCACAAACGCACTCATATTAGACCCCCGTGTCTCCGTGCTATTCATCCGGCACTTTGAAGTAAGACAGTGATTGACGTTCTTCCACCTACAAATGAAAAGTTGGCTTTTTAAGTAATAAAACCCGCCATTGTTGCAGTTGAATACGCTGAGCTTTTGCTGCTGTAGCCTTGATGAGTAGCTGCTGGTGATTAATTTAAGCCTGTGACAGTTACATTATTTTACCATGAAAGTAAGAAACAAACTGCTGCTGCTGCACCATTACTTTCACTGGTACTTCCATCAGCTGTGATAGCTAATACTGGCCATGTCACATTACTGAATTGAATGAATAACAACAATTTGCTCATCATGGATATGATGAGTAAGGGGCGGCTCATGTGACGAGGGTTTTGTTCAGTCACAAGGTAGCCTACTTTAAAGCAACTTAAACATCTATTCAAAATAATTTAAAAAAGGAAGACCCTGCTCTATTACATAGGACATGAAATTATTGAAACAACAATTTCATAGGGCATCCACAATGAAGTGAGAAGTAGGTACACGTCATTAACCTGAAGCCCTCAGCGTGTCCCACCGATATTGTCCCGACTCACTTATTCGGGGAAGTTTGGGACACTACTGGACTCGATATCCAGTCTGTATTAAACAGTAGCCTTGACTCTGGTATTGTTCCTTCATATTTTAGGCCAGCAGTGGTGCCGCCTCTTGACACCTCAGTCCAATTTTCACCCAATCTCTAAACCTTTTAATTTCAAAGATTTCAGAGAAGGCGGTTCGTCTTCAGCTTCAACCTTTTTAGACATGCATTGGACTCTTGAGGTGTTCAGTCTGGTTTTAAAGCAGTTCACAGCACAGAATCGGCTGTCTTACGAGTTTTTAACGATGCTTTATTAGTTCCTGACTCCTCTGGGGATCAAGATATCATAATGCTTTTAGATCTCACAGCTGCATTTGACACTGTTGGCCGCAGTCTCGATCACTGTGGGGGGGTAAACGACACAGCTTTGGAATGGTTTAGGTCATAATTGTCAGAGAGACGTTCTAGAGTCAGTTCTGTAACCAAAGTTCTCACTTTGCACCACTCCTATGTGGAGTTCCACAGGGTTCTGTTCTGGGGCCGATTCTCTTTATATTTACTTCCCCGAGGTTCAGTTCTGAAAAGATGCGGTATGAGTCCCAAACCTGTTTGCCCGCTGTGCATTAGAAAGTCTGCAGGTTTAATGCACTCGTGCACTAACCTCACTTCTCAGGATCGGCTGTTATGTCCATCGTTTATAAACATTCTATCCTCTGATCCTCTGAGAGAAACCTGAATGCAGATTTTTTTAACATATCTTTGGTAGTTTACCAGTAAGGAGACTGGACATCCATTACTGACACCTATTGTCCTGTTGTACTCCACAATCTCAGCGTCTGCTGTCAGGCGGTCCACGCATCCCCTGAGCGGCGCAGCTGTGATGTTGTGTCTGAGATTCAAAGGTAGACAGGCCAGTAGAAAAGGTCAGTTTGATTATCTGATACTGTTTCCTTCTAGACTAGTTGACACACATTGACACTGACATTTTATACGCCACGCACTGACGGTCATGAGGGTGGTCAAATCTTTTTGTCATTCCTACCTTTGTTTTATTTGTTTACCTCCCAAAGGAAGTTGATTTTGAATGCATCGTATGTGTGTGCTGTGTTACCTCTCTCTGAGCTGTGCTGGAAGACCCCCAATGTAATAATTCATGTAGTCTGTTTGAATGTGATCTGTGGAAATCTTCTTTGGTCCATAGTGCACAATAAATTTGTCTGCAATAACAATTGCAAACTGTGTGTCCTGAGACAGGAAGCAGATGCTTAGTAAGGCAAAAATGTAGCAAAAAATGTGACTTTTATGGGGGAGTGTTACGGAAAGAATTGTTTTTCTTACAAACAGAGACACCCTTTCAGCGCTCTGAAGTCTAATCTCTCTGTCAGCTTGTTGACCTTGCAGCACAAGGAAACCTCTCGCCACAAACACACAGAAAAAAGAGTCCTAAAGCAGAAGAAACGCATCAGTTTGAAATCTGTTCGTAAAGCATTCAGTTGTACGCGTGCTGCAAAGATGTTCTACCCATTAATCGATATCGTACTTCATTTCCGATGTAGAATAACAAGGCGTCTATTTCTCGGCTGTTCGTGTGAAATCTGAACAGTCGTCTTCTCTTCCTGCCAGGATCCGTTATGAAGGCCATGCGGTAACCTCTCCCTTCGTAATAATCAGACAACTCCTCCTTGGGTATCCTAAACAAATTAGGGATAATTGAATTATTATTTGACCTTTTCTAGTCAGCACAATGTCAGACCTTTATTTTTGAAAGTTTTTTTTTTTTAATGCTTACTTCACAGTGCGCTGCCTTGCATCCACACTGACCGCGTGTTTGAAGTTAAATAGGCAGATAGGATCAGCGTTCAGGTAGGAGAATTTAATGGCTCCTCTGTACTTGGGGTAACGCAGCTCCACCGGAGGCTACGAGGACAAAAAAAAGAGGACTGAAAATTGGATTGAAAAAAATAAACATGTCATTTACTAATGCAAATGATTTTAACTTTATTTATATTCTCAAGGTATTTCTCATTAACCTGCATTTCAGCGTCACAAAAACTGCCCTTCTGCAGTCTAAATTGTTCGATTTCAGTCTCTGAATGAGAGCTTTGTATGTCACTTAAATTGTGTTTAATACACTATAAAAAAAAAGAAAACTGTAATTATTACCTCACAGTTACCATTCTCACTACGGCCCAAATCAAAATCATGATGATGGCTTAAATAAAAACAGATATGTGTCCAAACTGTGAAGCGCTTTCTAACTGTGTGCTTTAAAAGGTGCTTTACAAATAAAGTTATAATTATTACTATTACAGCATTTGCAATTGTGCACAAGCTTGTTAACTGTAATATGAATCCTTCTGTTTCTACGTTTTGAGAACTGCGTGTTTGCAGACAGGAGGAGGAAATGACAGCAGCGACTGGTTACAGTGAAGTCGTCGGGATAGCCGCCCACGTAGAAAACGATACTGTCTGGATCCGAGTCGAAGACGCCCGCCATTCGGGTTGGGAGGTTACGTTTAGGAGGGAGACTGATGGGTTTCTGTGACGTGCAGTTCTGCGTGACGTTCACTTCAGCGTCCTGGTAAACTCTGCAGTAATTGTTGGCACAGCGTTAATGAGCATGCCGCTGACAGCATATAAACTTTCAGCCGGCAAATTCACGTTCATTTTGAAGTAAACTTCCGACACATGTAACGAGTACCTGTGGAAGGTGACCCTGTCAAAGTCTGAGGAATTCACACTGGTGACTGTTATTTTGCTGGTTTCTACCTCGTGAACTACTCCACCCAACTTATAGACACAAACCAACACATTGCTTCTGATAGCCATCCCAATGTAGTCTCCAAAAGCCTAGAAATTAAAGAAAAGGAATAATATAAAGACAAAAAAAATCCCTTTAATAAGGTTTTCTGTGCAGGTGAGTGCACTCTCTCACATTCTTGTTACCCAGGTAGAAAACAAAGAGGCTGGCATCTCTGTGTTTGTCCTGCCGTCGTTTCCGTCTCCCATCAGACTTGGACGGGTGTTTGCGATGGCGATTGAGGAGCAGGTCGACAGCTGTAAATGCCTTTATGTCCTCGAGGTTTCTCGGAGGGTGAAGCTCAATGTGGCCCTTTCCATTGAAAGTGGTGGCAAGAGAGAGCTGTGAGAAGAGAGGGTAGAAATCACATGTGGTATTTGGCACCAAGATGTGAGCAACAGATGCTTTACGCTTAGAGGCAGGGCCTCCTTTGTGCAGCACATTCCACAGATGCTTGATTTGATTGAGATTTGGGGAATTTGGAGGCCGGGTTCACACCTCAAAGAGGTTGTTGTTCTCCTCAAACCATTCCTGAACCATTTTTGCTTTGTGGCAGGGAGCATTGTCCTGCTGAAAGAGGCCACGGCTATCAGGGAATATCGTTTCCATGAAAGAGAGTACACTGTCTGCAACAATGTTTAGGTTCATGCCAAAGTAACGTCCACATGGATGGCAGGACCCGAGGTTTCCCAGCAGAACATTGCCCAAAGCATCACACTGCCTCTGCCAGCTTGCCTTCCAGTCAATCCTGGTGCCGGGTGTTCCCCAGATAAGCTACGTTCACGCACCCGGCCATCCACGTGGTGTAAAAGAAAATGTGGCTCATTAGACCACCCTACCTTCTTCCATTTATTCGTGGTCCCTTTCACCTTTCTATCAGAACCAGCATTAACTTTCTCAGCAATGTGAGCTACAGTAGCTCGTCTGTTGGATTGGACCACAGGGGCCAACCTGTGGTCCAATCACGTGCATCACTGAGCCTTGACCCTGCTGCTGGCTCACCACTGTACCTTCCTTGGACCACTTTAGATAGATACTGACCACTGCAGACCGGGAACACCCCACAAGAGCTGCAGTTTTGGAGCTGTTCTGACCCGGTCACCCAGCCATCACACTTTGGCCCATGTCAAATCCTCACACTCGCCCGTTTTCCTGCTTCTAAACTCATCAACTCTGAAGAAAAAATGTTCACTTGCGCACTAAAACAGCTCGCCCACTGACAGGCGCCATGACGAGCAGTGTAATTCATTTCACCTGTCAGGGGTCAAAATGTTACGCTTGATCGATGCCGTTCTAAGGTCAACATCAAAGCCGTAATTTTAGCTGGGAAAGTCTCTTTATTTCTAAAAGGTCAGACTTATCAGACTCAGCCAGGAAACCTGGATGTGTTCTGTACCAATCACAGTGTTAAACCCTCAAACATCTAACACGGCAATGAAACAAGATCCTTCACCTGTATTATACCTTCTTTAAATTACACCTCTGTATTCATCAATTTTGATTTTCTATCTCATAGTTTTGACCTGGTAAATTAATATTTTGACTCACCACTAGCATTGTTATTCTGAATTCATTTAAAGCCACAGCACGTTCAGCAGATTGCCTCTAACTTCCCGAGAGCAGTCCCGTGTAGCTGCACTCAGAGGCGAGATTAATGGCGTGTCTCTGGCTACACTGATAAAGTGATTTTGAAGAAAGCAGCTGTCTTGAGTTTGGTTATGCAGGACCCGAGCATGCTTTCTCTTATCTTCAGAGAAGAAACAGGGCAGAGCAAGCCGCGCGATGGCCTGGGATGTACAGCTATTTTGGAAAACCTTTTGTTTCCCATAACTGGCAGCCTTCTTACTGCTGATCAATAGGGGGAAAATACTTCTAGCTTTGTCTACCGATCAAGCCAAAATAAAATCCCACCTCTGCGCCCTGTCCTTCGCTCGCCCAAAACAAGGCTGAAGATAACATCTGCACACTCCAAGGCCTAATGAGCCGTCTTTGTGAGGAGCATACAGAGAGAGAAGAACTACAAAGTTTAATATAAAATGGGTGAATTTAAAATGAGCATGTATATATCTGAGCTTTTAAGTGTTTTTAATGATATATTGTGTGTTGCCAGTGCTCATCGCTCAGCTGTTCTTTTATTGCTCGATCTTACTGCTGCATTTGGAACGGCGGATCATGAAGTATTAATTTCCTGTCCTCAGCCATGTACTGATATCCATGGCGCTGCCGCTCCAAATTGGTTAAAGTCATATCTGATTAACGGCTCTTTTTTCCATTTGTATTGGTGCCAGTGTTCTAAAGCATGACCCAAAAAGTACCGCAAGGGTCCATTTTTGGCCCTGTTCTGTTTCACATGCTGCTCCCTGAGTCCATAGCTAAAACCAGACACCAATCCTTCAGTCAGCTCCTTAAAATGCAGTTTAGCTGAGGTTAAAACTCATTATTTAATAACCTTGAGGAGGGGATCCAGGCTTTTACCACATCCAGATTGGATTATTGCAGTGCTTTATCCACGGATCGGGGAAGGCGCTGTCAGCCCAAAATGCTGCTGCTGTTCTCCTCGCTGGTGGATGAAAGCATGAACCTGCTTCACCAAGCTTGGCCTTGTTCATTTAAACTCATTTTGTTTGCGCATTTTGTTTGTTGTAATTCAGCTACTTATGCTTCCACTCTGTTCTCTTCCAGTTTTCTGTGCCACTTGTATTCAACCAGCTAATCACTCCGCCGAGCACACAGACCACCTGTTGTTCGTTTTCCTGTTGCCAGACTGACTTCTTGAAGTCAAGCATTTCAATTTCATGCATTGTTTTTTGTTTTTTTTCCAGGTTCATGATTAGTTTTGATTTGTTGAGTGTATGTTGGACTTTGGTTTTCTCATATTTGAGCTATTCACTTTTGTTTTCTGTTTTGTTTTTCAATTTTCAATGTAAATTTACCTTTTGTGTATTTGTTTGACCTTTCTGAGCTATTTTAGGTTATTATACTGCATTTGTTTTATCAAGCTAGGCGGTTTTTCACATTTTGGCAGCTGTCAGACAGAAATTTCTCAACTTTGGGAATAAATAAAGGAAATGAATGTTATATTAATCATATCTTACATTTAAATTTAGCCCATTTTTTGGAACTTGTCTTTTTGCCTACCCCTGCATCAGTGTGCATGACCACTTACACATATACTGATATTAATATTACTATTGACAAAAAAATGGCATTATAATATATAATTAGAATTTATTAATGTTATGAATATTACAATTTATGTCATGGATTGTATTAGAAATATCATAATAAATTACGAAGCATTTAGTAAAAAGTAACTAATTATTGTAAATATCAGTCAAATAAATGTATGCATTACAAAGCATTTACAAGGTATTATAAACATCAGCTTTATGAAGTTTATGAAGATTAGAGCCTGACCGGTTTGTAAGACTGATACTGATAACAATATTTGGGGATTTAAAAAAATCCAAATAATCTGATATATCAGCCGATTCTTTTTTCTTTCAGACACAAAACATAAACAGATTTCCCAACATTTGTTATGCATTCTTAATTATTTACTCATTCACACTGCCCAGATCAGCTGGTTGTTGTGTTTGTAAACACGTGCTGCCAACAGAGAAGTAGCAGAGTGCCCTCTGGTGGGCAAACTATGCAACATCAACACTCATAACATGGCTGAAGGGTGTTTCTCCCATCTCTTTACTTTAATATTTTTCATTTACTGACCAATCAACTGTAGATCAACAAATAGCTAATGTCAGCTGATAATATCGGACCACCAATAAATATCTTAGCATCCAAAACAATGTCCAGAACAGTTTAAGTCAATATTAACTGTTAAAGTATAACAAATATCTGGTCCATCTATTTATGTCTGTAAGGTTTAGGTTCTAGATTTTATAAATGATCATCAAGGTCTACAAAGAATTTGATAATCATCAGCAAATACTTAATATAGCACTTGAAATGTCACGTGTGGACAAGAAACTGTTACTTTTGTCATCAGGATGTAATTGTAACTGTTTCTTATAAGCTACGATACAGTGATATGATATTATATAGTTTGCAATTCTTTATATTACATAAACTACTGCAAAAGTAACACATTAGAATATAACTACCTAATAAATGTCTCTAATTATGATTTCATTGTTAAGTCTAACGTCACTATTGAATAAGGTTTACATAAATATAATTTAACCTTGTATTAACCATTAGTTTTAGCTTTGCTAGTTTGTATCTATTCAGACAGCTGGGATAACCAAGAGTGAGAGTGAAGCAACAGCACAAGGAAACTGGCAGCTGCCATCACGATCAGCTGCAGGACAAAGATGCTCGCAAGCGTTAAACGCCAGAATCTTTCACTAGCCTCCCACAGATGCAGCGCGAGTGTGGCATAAGCACTTTCTCCCACTAACAGCTGCTGTGACAGAAAGCAATGCTATGAGAATGTTGAACCTAAACTAAAACAGAGTTGTGACCCAGACAAAGAAAATAAAAAACTTAAAGATGCAACAAAATTTACCGTATTAACAAAGTTTCGTGTCTCCTCAATGATGTCCTTGATTCGCTGGATGCTTTGGGTCATGTTAGGGTTAGGAGACGTCTTCCTACCATGAGCCTCGACCTGTGCAAGCTTGTCCCTCATCACAGGGAATGCTTTGTTGAAGCTCTTCACTGAGACAGACAGAGGAAACAAATGATGATGATGTCTGTCATCTGCAAGAATATGTTTAAGGAATCTAGAAGGTGACTAAGTAAAGTGTGTGTTTTCCACCATTAAATATTTACCAGCCTGGTCTGCACCGGTCAATATATCATCCATATTCACACTGATATTGGCTGACGTTATTCTTCCCACTTCCTCACTGATATTTCTCAGTCTCTCTTTTGCATTACTGGCTGCAGAGTTGGCAGCAGTGGCAGCCTTCCTCACAGACCCTATCAGTGCCGCTGTGCCCTCTGAAATAAAAAAAAAGAACAAAATATCATATACAGGTACAATAAATAATCTGAAATTTTTCTTTTCTTCTTTGAGTCAAATTTCAAGTGCTCCACAGACCCCTTCCGATCTTTTTGAGGCTATCACCAACAGCTGAGGTGTCCGTTCTCAGTGATTCTCCTTTTTTCTTTTGCTCATTTACACGTTTCCTGTGAGCGTTTCCTGTACTCGACAGCACTGTTCAAAAGGAAGCAAACAAAAACCTTTTGATTTTGCACATTCACACTAAATACTCTTGATACACATAATATTTCACAGACTTTTAAGGCGGCTCTGAGTGTCACTGGCTTCTCTCCGTAGATGAGCTGAACCATCTTTCAGCTGTTCGGCCCTGCTGACCAGACCTCCTTTCTTCACATCCTAGTTCATCAATGAAGAATTATATAAATATTTTTATTAAACACTTTCTTTTTTTATTGTTTTCATTAACCATCACTAACAGCACTGAAGTTACTTTTGAGGCTCGATCAGCAGTCTTTTTGGACTCGTTTGCTGCCTTCTCAGCCATTCCTACTGCAATAATGCTGCCGTAGGCCCCTGTAGCCAGAAGGCTGTCCGGTGAAGTGCTGTTGGTAGTGGCATGAAGCACTCTGCAAAAACATCCAAGATGATGTATTATTGTAAACAAGAAACTCAGCTAATCTAATCCAAATCCATCCTGCTTCTTTATTTGTTCTCACTGTTGTGATTCTGTTGCCACTCTGTTGAGCTCCTCTGCGTGCTCCCCTGCCTTGGTTATAGTTTCCACCTTTGCCATCATTTGGAAGCTGCTGTTTAACCTCTTAAAGAGTTTCAGCTTGGCACCATCCAACTGAGCTGACTGATTCTCAAATTCCTGCAATTTAAGGCCAATAAGCTTCAACTGCAACGTCCAACTTTTCCCAGAAGTTATAAAAATATGCCTGCTTACTTTTTTTATTTCCTCAAGCACTGAAAAGATGCCAGTGATGTTCTTTAGCAGATCTTTAGTCATTTCAGTCACAGGATGGAGAGCGCTTTGCTCTTTATCCAGCTGAGCTTTAAGAGGCTGAAAAATGAGCGATATACCATCAGAAATGTGTCATCAGAAATGTGTGACATGACCAGTGACAGCTTCCACTCCCATTACCTGCAGATGCTGCAGGGTAGCGTGACCCTCGAGGTTAAGACCCCGCGCTCTGTCCACTGTGTCCTCTGCATTCAGCAGCAGCTTGTCCACCTCCCTCGCAGCAGAATCCGAGGCCACGAGAGAGTCTGCGCTCCGAATCAGGATGAACCGGTTCATTTTCGCAGGCGCCGTCACGTCGCTGCTGACGAGGTCTAACACTGAGGAAAACATGCAGAATGTAGATTTTAGAGATTTTGGACACCGACCAAAGAATGTCTTCTAACTCTAATTTGAACAATACCTTAATAAATTATGAAACTAACTGATTGGTCTCAGCAATATTTGTGTTTTCTCTGTCTCAATAAACGGCCGGAGCCTGGGTCACACACAGCATGGCAGTCAGTGCTATCTCCACATCCAGAATATTTGATTTGCACACACACAGATTAATTCTGCTGGCAGTCAGTCAACACTGGAGGTTTATAGCCAGAATAACCCCAAATGTGGAACTACAGGTCAGTCCAAGGAAGCATACTGGGCCCGATGTTTTCACAAGAATAATTCTGCTATCTGGGGATGGATGCTTATATCCAGCCATTTAGTATGAAGCTACAGGCCGCTGTTGGCTACCTGTCACAGAATAAATACTGTAAACCAGAGGACGAGAACATCTGCCATGTATAAAGTAGCTGCCTTTCAAGTTACTGGTGGGTGTTTTTACATTTGGACAGAGCCAGCTGTTCCCCTCCGATTCCAGCTGATATGCTGCAGTTTCATATTTAGTAAACAGAGTTAACAGTTGGTCATCTAAATGAACTGTATTTCTTAAAATCTCTATGTGGTTACGTGAAAAGTTGGCAAGCTCTCAGTTGGTCAAAGGGGTCTTTATTGAATAATTTCTGCTTAACATAAAATACGCGGTTTGCCTTCGAAGAACCGAATGCCAGCGTGTCCATTTTCACCCCAGCCTCACTCTCCCTCCTTATAAGCATACTTTAATTTCTGTGCCGAAGGGGGAAAAAATCTCTAACATTTGTGCGCCTCGTCCTGCTCGTTGCCTGCTTTGTCCCTCTGAGCAGCACAGCCCCCGTCTCTCATTTCCTGCACCGCGCGCCGAGCCTCCATCATCCCGCCTTTGTCCTTTTCAGGGAGAGGAGCTGAATCTTCAGGTTTCACCTCAGTTAGCTGCTTTATCAGATCTGACAGGAGCAGAGACAGTGCTGTTAATGATATACCTGAGGCTGATGCCCACTTTGACAGAACGGGTAACTCAGCTTCTTTAACAAGTGTCGCAAAGTCTTTGACGGGAGAGGCGGGCAAGACCTGCCGGTCTAGCTGATATCACTAAACAGAAATTATTAGAGTGAGGAATAGTCCAAGCCCACACTGAGAAGAGGACAAACATGTTCATATTTCAGAGATATACCGTGTATTGTTGTGAGAAGAAGGCCAGCTTCAAAGAGATCTTCTGCCTTTAATTTAGTTTCATTTGCAGACTCCAAGACCTTCTTCGCATATGGTGCAATGTCAAGGTTCTGGTAACATTTTGGAAAGCGTGTATTAATAAATCAGCATGAGGAGCTGGAAAAGTTGTGGCTCACTCCTGTGAGTTTTCTGCCTGACATCTGAAGACACTTCTCCAAACGTTAGTTTATATTTACAATTCAAAATTCTAAAATTGCAGTAATCCATCAAACTCTTGGCTGAGTTTGATTTGATTAATGTGGGAAAATTCACCCCGGGTACCTCATCAATGAGTTGATACAAGTCAGATCTGTCAACAGCCACATCTGCCTCAAGCTGTTCAACCTTTGGATTCAGGAGTCTCACAGCGGTGCCGAACCGCCCCATCTGGATCTGGGAAACATTCGATGAAAAGTACGTGGAGAAATGTTGCTGGAGGATCTGGAAGTGACTTATTTTCCTCAAGCCTGTCATAATTACTCAGAAAAACACCTCTCCCCTCCATGAATTGTTACCTTTGCTTCAGCTATGTCAGCCTCCAGGTCGCTCAGGCCAGACGGTGATACGGGATCATAACTGCTGTTCTGCAGCTGCTGTTTCAGCCAAACCAGATCAACACCCTTCTTCTCCAAGTCAACAAGCAAAGTGTGAGCACAGCTGTCACACTCTGTCAGTAAAAGGAAGGTGAAACACAAAAATGTGGTTAGTGAGTCTTAGCTTTATAGGTCAAAACATGCCAGGTGAACTTGCAGCACAGACCCACCATCGCAGTGATCGCCACAGCTGCTGTTACCAGGCGTGATGCACTCTGTCGAAAGGAAAAAATGGTAAAGTGGATCTCATCGCATCAAGGCCGCTTTAGGTGTCGTGTCAGTCTGTGAATACTGCTGCAAATTAAATCAGTTTGTCTAATAGGAACAGTGAAAAATGACTATACTGTACTCTACCTATAGCTAAAAATGAATTTTCATTCCCTGGATAAGGACGCACAGCCTACAAAGATATATAATAATAAGAAGTTGCAGGAAATCAAACAACCAAACCAAACAGCAACCAGACAAAACTAAATCAATAAATAAAATTGGATCAAAATCAATTCAATTCACTGGCATCAAATAAAAAGAATAAGAAAATGCTTTCAACTCAGGAGCACGCCACCGGTAATATGAGAAAAATGTGAAAACAGACGTTCATCAAAGCAAAATAAACTGCAGCCAGACACCGTGTAACCACCGGAGGTCACAGTCAGTGTCTCAGAGCTCCGCGACTGCAGACAGCGTCCTTCAGCAGTGTTTTCACCGAAATTATTCAGCTCATTTTCTCAGCTGGAGACGACACATAACAAACGCATTACAAAGTGAAGTCTGGAGTTAACATCAGGCACAAAGGAAGCAAGGTCTTTATTTTATTTTATTTGTTAATTCGTTAATTAGTTATTATTTATTTATTCTTTGTGTAAATAGTCACCTCCAGTCAGAGAGTCACACAAGTTCAAACCATTCTCCGTGCAGTTGCAGGGCTTGCAGATGCCTCGATGCACCAGTGGATTACCGTAATAACCAAATGCACATCTTAAAAGGGAAAAAACACAGGAAGAGTGAATGAGGACGAGGGCCGGGGGTTAGTGCGCAACGTTTTGCTGCACTAAAGAGGACGTAAATGATGTTTGGGTATGTTGTCTAACCTCTCGCATCTGGCTCCACTGTAACCATGTTTACACAAACATTCAACCACTCCTGAGCCAACATCCAGACAGGCCACAGCAAAACTAAAACAGCAGAGAAGGTCTTTATAGTCGTGCAAAAGAAGAAAAAGGAAACCTCTGTGGAGGCATCGTAGGACATGAACACACACTGACCTGTGCTCTGTAAAGGGACATGGACAGGCACGACAGGTTCTGCTCGCTGGATTCCCGTAATAACCCTCTTTGCAGCGCTCACAGCGATCCCCGCTAGTGTTGAACTGACATTTCTGCGGGTCAGTTAAAACAACAAAAGGTCAAACACAACAAACGCAGCACGATTTCCATCCGGCCCAGCAGCCTGACCACAAGCGCTGCAACACTGAAGTGTGCTGTAATTTTGTTTCTTAGCACGAGAGACATCACTTGAGCCTGAGCTGTTGTCTTTCTGTGTGTCCATGTGCATGTGTGCGTGTGTGTGTGAGTGAACACCAACCACACAGTGCCCTGTACGCCCATCACACTCATTGGAGAGTCCGTTGCAGCTGCATGGCACACACCGGCCCCTGTTCGGTCCGGCCCACTCTCTATAGAAGCCAGAACTGCACTTCTGGAACGACACAGAGAGCTGAACAGTCGACCGTGGGCCAGTTACCACAAGGAAAAACTCCAAGGCTACCTGACCTACTTTAAAGCAATGCATTATCACAATCTACAACTCTACAAAGTGTGAATCCAGCGCCTGCACTGGTATTTGCTGTAGTGTGTGTCATACAGCAGAGACGCACCTTAAAGAGTCTGTGCAAGATAAAAAGGGACATGCAAAAGGTTATTATGTAACCAAATGAAGGATATCTGGCACATAACAAAACTCACGTCTCATAGTGAGTGCATAAGTATATAAGTATAAACTTTATATCCTTAGATCAGAAACATTGAGTCACTGATTTCTTGACCTTCTTTTGTTTCATAGCACGTGATCTAATAACAAACAGAAGTGTAAAAAATAAGAAGGAAAAACTCTATGAACAACAGATAAGCCAAAGGGAAAAAAAAAACCCAAACAGCTGCATTACCTGAGTGACAGCACCTGCTGTGTGGTTGCTGAAGGAAGGATCACAGAACGTTTTCATGCTGTGTTGCTTCTGACGGATCTGAGTGTGTCTGTCGTGCCAACACTTTGGGTATTTCTGAGCAGAGGGACAACTCGGAGCAAAGCAGAGCAAAAACAACTGCACTGCAATGCAAAGCCAAGATGTAGCCCGCTGCATTGTGAGCCTTTCGACGAGCCCCGCGAGTGCAGAAAAAATCCTCCCGCCTCACAGGGAGCTTCCAGTGAACCTCGGAGCTTTTTTGTGTGAGAGACTTGCAGAAAAGCCAGACTGTCTGAGTGATCGTGAGTGTAAATACATGCATTTGTGCAGTTAGGTCAAAGTTCAGTGAGGTGTGGCTGCACATGACGGCATTCAAGATTCAACTTAAAGACGCCAGCGCTGCATGTGATACGAGTACTCAGTGTCGGGTACATTTAAAAGAAATCACTTTGCTATCAACTGTTGAACTGATGGAATATAGTTTATTATAGCAAACAGGAGCACCACACATATCAAAGAAAAAAAATCACAGATGTAAAAACTTTATTTGCACTGACAATTCAAATAACCATTATTTTTGTTCTGTCTCTCACAGGTTGTTGTTGTTGAGGCCAGGCTCAGATTTATTTTTCATTTTCAGCAAACTGTGACTAACATTGTTTACACAGGGTACCCTGATTTACTTTATATGGTGTAGTCTACAAATTAACATGTCAGTATATGTGACGTAGCCTAATGACAAATGATTTCTCATTGATTAAAGCAAGACCAGATCATTTGTGGAATAGCACTGTTGGATAGATGAAGCCAGATACAGACTGTATGCAAAAGATGGACATAGTCACCATGAAGTCATTAGTGAAGCCTGGTGTGAAATCCTGAGCTTGGAGCCATCCCCCTGTTTCAAAAGCAAACGCGATGAGCGCGGGACAGATCTGCACTCTCACAGGGCAGATCCACCTAACTGCAAATCCTGCTTTAAATGGGGCATAATTTACACAAAACAAGGGAGCCATTTCCCCACTGACGTCTGTGCACCGGGAGTCACCCCCTGCTGGCTGTTAGAGAGAATGCAGATTTAGGGCGCTTCTACTCTGGCTTCACTTTTTAGACTCAGAAGCTACAAATATCTTTTACATAAAGTTTAAGAATGAAGGTTACACCAAAAAGGGGTGCAGCAGAAAGAAGAAGAAGAAGAAGGAGCCAGTATCTATGTCTATGATGATACGGAGGGCCGTGCATGGCTAAGGCACCACTAATTCTGAACAACATCTAAAGGTTTTGGAGCAATACTGCCATCTGCAGGAAGTCTCTTACAGGTAAGACTACATTCTGTACATAATGCAACACAGCAAGATTTCACTTTTAATCCTGTCACTCAGTGAAACTGCCAAAGGCAGCACTGAACTTTTGAGCAGCTCAAATTATGCATCGAAAATTGGGAATTCGAAAGGTGATGCTGGCCTCCGGTTTAAAACGAGCATACATTTTTCATCTTTGTGCTTGATTTACAGGTCACTGCATTCTGCTCAGTGCCTGAACATTTTTGGAAACGGGGTTGCATCCCTTAAAAAAGCAATTATTTTTAAGTGAAGGAGTTTTATTACTTCTGCCCATAGTCTTACTTTTTAAATGCAGTTTTTTCATATTTTGCAAGTCTGCTCAATCAGTAAAACATTCAGAAGGCTTGCTGATTATGTAGCTTACAAAGAGTGCGTGTGTTTAACGTCCCTGAGAGAAGCAATGTGTTCATTATAAAATTGTTATAAATAGTTACTCAACGGTCAGAAAGATTCAGAAAATATGGATGATAGGAGTGCAAAGGTGGCTTGAGCTGTATGAGCACCGACTGTTGTTTTTCTGGAGATGAAGTCCAGTGGAAGAGGGTAGCCTTAACACTACCGCATCTTACCAAATCATAGAATAGGGTACAAGGCATAGCTGGCGAGGCCACAAGTGTTTCTGCCGTTCCGGGCGATTCGCATGTAACCGCCTTCACCCCAGCCGGTTCCCCAACTATTAAAAAAAGAGAGGAATTATTAAGTGATTAAAAAAAAAAAAGTGCTGGGTTATTGTGTGTTTTTTCCTTCTACGGTACTGAACAAACCTGTTCTTGATGATCCAGTAGTCTTGGCCTTCTTCTGAGCCATAGCCAACCAGCACCACCGCGTGACTCAGGTTGTTGGGGCTGCAGGTGGGCTCGTCGTATATTCCTGTAAATATATGAACCTCAATTAAGTGACTTTTTTTTTACATTTGTGGGAAGCAAAAACAAACTGATCACACAACACTGACGTGCAAAAACCCTTAACTCAGAATACAAAAACTGCTAGCAAGCTAGCAGCATTCCTATTAGTTTGAAGTCAGCTGATATGCAAGCAATCCCTGTTCTTCTGTTCTCGGATCTGTGGAACAGTTTGGGCCGTGAGGACAGAAGTGTCGGGATCCTGGGACCCAGTGTTCGGACTTTTTGGGGACTTTGACTCTTGCTTGTTTAATTAATTTATAAGCTCCATGGTTTGTATTATCCTTATGTTGTTACTTGTATATTTTCCATTTAAATATATTTAATTGTGTTTTCAGTTTCTAGTGTTGTGGTTTAGTTCATCCTTCCGGTGTTCCTTCCTCATGTGTTTAGTTCATTCATGTGTCTATGTCCTCCCTGTTTAGCACTTCCTGTTTTATTTTGGTGAGCTGTTGTTCCTTGTGCTGTGCTTTTAGTTTGGCTTCCCCTGTCTCAACCTCCCCAGCTGTTCCCACCTCCCCCATTACCTTGTGTATATATTGTGTGTGTATTCCCATTCACCCCTCTTGGTGGTGTGTTCTCTGTTTCTTGGATTATCCGCCTTGTGAAAGGCTAGTGAGTGAGGTTGGCAATAAAGCTGCCTGTATTGAGTTTGCGCCTGTCTCCTTAGTCTGCGTTTGGATCCTGATCCTGTCGGCCACACTGCTGTCATTATGACAAAGAGACCAACCCACCTGCTATTCAGATTTCATGTTTGTGAGGTGCAGGCAACTCTGAATAACGTTAACCTAAACTGAAGCTGACCTTTAACTGAGACGAGCTTAAATCGCCTTTTTTCCCAAACAGTTAATGAACTGAAGCACCAGTATAAGATAAATAAGCATTATTCTGAACTATTAATCATGCAGAGCTACTCAGTTAGAGTCCAAGAATAAAAATATGAAGCTGCAAATGAACATAATAGGTCTTCTTTAACTTCGATTTCAATCTCCACCAACCCCTGAGAGGAATATCCGGATCTTTAGCTACTAAAAGCTTTATTGTGTTCCCACGGTAGCTGCTAACTCTGTTTGTCTGCCTGTTAGTGCTGGATATCCAGTGGGATTGTCACAGCTTTGGTGCTGAAAACAGCTGCTGAGAACAGAAACACTGAATAAAAACAAAGTTGCACTTTGTCACTCCTTTCATATTGATGCAGCTTTGTTAATTATAGCACCTCTGAATCTTGAAATGCCTCTACATAATTCTACTATACGTGTGCAAGTGCTTTAAGGCTCCTGACCTGAGCTGTAAAACAGGAAACTTGAATGGTCGGCATCAATAGCAACTGTAATGGGCCCAACAGTTGCCAGTGCGTCAGCCAGAGCCTGCTCATCTCCCCGGGGAATGAACCTGTAGTCTTTGATATGAGCAACTGCAAGTCTGCTGTCGTAGAAACAGGGTTGAGTGTCCTGTTAAGAGAAATAAATGCTAACAGCGTGCCTGCAGAATCATTTACTATTTTTGTGATGACGCATACGCCAGCAAAGCCTTACCACTGAGGTGTATGGGTAGGTGTCTGTCGACTGCAGCCCGTTGCTGACCACATAGTCGTAAGCATTGGCCATCCAGGCACCGCTGCAGCCATAGGTACCAAAGTTTTTGGAACAATCCACCAAGTTTTGTTCGCTCAAGGATACTAGCTGACCTGTCTTCTTGTACAGTTGTCCCTCTATAGCGCCTGTGGTGCTGAAGGCCCAGCATGAGCCACAATAACCCTGCAAAGAATGTTTACAACAAAGATCAGATTGTGATTCTGAACATATCACTCAGGTGATTGCAGGACAGTCGTACCTGATCTTTAACCTCAGTGACATAACCCATGAGCCTGTAGTCGACAGCATAACCATCTAAATGCCGTGCGTTGTTACGCAGTCGTCGAGCTGAGACTTCCTTCCCTCTCTTTACAAACTGGGCATTTATCCTGGCACCTTGTAAAAGCTGGTATTCTTGTTTTGTCTGCAAATTTAAAACACAGATTTAAAAAAAATCACAGCATTCACAATTTGGTACACCAATTAATCAGACTAATCAAATTATTATTATTATTATTTTCATTTTTAAGGTAATTTTCTTGTCTTTGTGGTAAATAATATCTTCAGCCAGGAGCTGGTTGACTCAAAGAGTGTAGCTGAATCTACCAGAACTTATTATTATGACTACTCCTTACTAGGTCTCCATATCTATTCATAGCCATGCTGTATGTCCTCATCCCCATGAGAAACCCTTGGTTATTGTCTTCAATCAGCCGCTTATTCGCCACCCAGATGTTCCTCCTTTGCACGTCATCCTGATGGTTAATACAGAAAACACATGAAAGAAAAACTCAGGGAAACTAGAGAACACGTGCACTTATTGTGGTTGTTAGTATTTTAGATGTGGAGTCTGTCTCACTAATTCATCATAGCTTATGCCATTGCTGCTTTTCCAGATCTCCCACTCGGTCGGGGCAGCCTCGTCCGAGTCTGCGAGCACGTGCTGCAGGCCACACAGCAGGACAGCGAGCAGAGCAGCTCTCAGCAGAAAGCTGGCCTGCTGGACTAGAAGGACCAGAGCGTCACACGCTTTCATTGTGAATACATAAAATGCATCATATTTTATTGCAAGGATAGTCTCACAGGCTCCGTGACTGCAACTGCACCATCAATCAAAAGCAAAACATAAACTTAGTCAACATAAAATGTGTTAGCTAAGGTTCATTTCTTCAAAATCAAAATCAAAATCAGACTCGCGGGTTTTTGTAGAACAAGCCAACATATAAAATAAGACACACCCTTAGAAGATTAATTGTTCTTTTCACATGAAATGAAAAAGCTCTGCCCAGCTTACCTGCACACATGTGAGTCTGTTTTGGTCCCATATTCTGAGAGCGACTCTGAAACAGAATATCAGCCTGCCTTATAAAGCTTGCCTATAAGTACATGTTACTACTGTGCTTTTAGTCGATCCCCAAATCAACACTCACGATAGCGCCTGAGAAGGACATTAGTCAACAAAAATAAGATGCTTTCCCTGCTCCTCCTCGGCAATAGTGCTGTAATCATTTAGAGACAGCTAAAGCAGCAATTGTGTAAATCCCTCAAATACTGGTTTATAATTGAGCACAACACCAGACACATAACTTTCCAAAACAAATCGTGAAAGAGGAACTTTAAGTAAAAAAGTCCAGTACATTGGTGTAAGAATACTGAGGATAAAATGTCTGCATTTAAAGTAAGACCAATTTAAAATGTCAAGTGTAAAAGTGCATAGAGTAAACTGTAGTTAATAACTAAGTGTGTAAACAGGTTCCATGACTGGGATCATTGTCTAAGCAGCATTTCACGGTCATATTCGGCTTCATTTTAAGATTTTTACACTAATAAATTTCTATTCTGTTTGGACATTTCGGATTTTTGGTCTCAGAAGTTGAGGATTTTTTTTCTTTGTTAGAAATGTGCAGCAGACTTTTGCTATCTGAAACAGTTCATGATGAAAACACAAACAGAAAGTTTCAGAGTAAAATCCCCAAGATCAATACGGGGGCTTAACGTGGAGGGATTTTATTCAGTTACTCCAAATCCTTCAACTGCTTATTTGTTCAAGGTTTTAACTTTCTAGGCACAACTAACCACAAAATATGAGAGCAGCAGCAATCGGCCACAATTTTACCAGAAACCAGAAAGGTCTGGTTGTTTCTGTATGTTTTTAATGTAAAAATATTAATCAGGAAACAATGTTTAGATGTGGCATAGAAGTACAACCTAATTACTGCAAATTTTTGCTGCTATACTTGTGCAAATGTGTTAGTTCATCCCAAAGATGTTCTATCAGGTTGAGGTCAGGACTCTGTGCAGGCCAGTCTTTATGGAGCTGCTTTGTGCACTGTGTGCTGAAGCATTAAGGGGGCTGAGTCCAACTCCTGACAAACAACTTTACACTTGGCACAATGCAAGCAGACAGGTACCGTTCTCCTGGCAACTGCCAAACCCAAACTTGTCCACCGAATTGCCAGATGGAGAAGAGTGATTCGTCACTCCAGAGAACACGTCTCCACTGCTCTAGAGTTTGGTGGCAGCGTGCTTTAAACCACTGCATCCAATGCTTTCTATTGCACTAGGTGGTGTAAGGCTTGGATGCAGCTGCTCAGCCATGGAAACCCATTCCATGAAGCTCTACGCACTGTTATTGAGCTAATCCGAGGTCTGTAGCAACTGACTTTGCAGAAAGTTGGAAACCTCTGCACCCTGTGTACCTCAGCATCTGCTGACCCCCCTCAGTGATTTTATGTGGCCTATGATTCTGTGGCTGAGTTGCTGTCGTTCTCAATCGCTTCCACTTTGTTATAATACCACTAACAGCTGACCGTGGAATATTTAGCAGTGAGGAAATTTCTTGACTGGACTATTACGGTCCCACACTGGAATTCACTGAGCTCCCGAGAGCGACCCATTCTTTCACAAATGTTTGTAGAAGCAGTCTGCATGCCTAGGCGCTTGATTTTATACACCTGTGGCCATGGATGAGTGAATACTTGTGGCAATATAGTGTACCTACAAACTACCTGTAATCCAGGAGCACAAGAGGACATACTTTCTGGGTCTGTGTGTGTGTGTGTGTGTGTGTGTGTGTGTGTGTGTGTGTGTGTGTGTGTGTGTGTGTGGGTGTGTGTGTGTGT
>JAVDPK010002831.1:178426-204494 GCA_034780415.1 Cichlasoma orientale
GTGTGTGTGTGTGTGTGTGTGCGTGTGTGTGTGTGTGTGTGTGTGTGTGTGTGTGTGTGTGTGTGTGTGTGTGTGTTTCAAAGTTGGCTTCCAAAAATCACGAGCTAATTTTGCCAGTTAATTTAATTAAAAATTAATCTGCCCATTTTTAAACTTTATTCAATTCTATGAAAATCTGTGTAATACAATATTAATTAGTGTTATTATGAATAATAATATAATAGATCATTTAACCTATTTAGACCTTAGAATTAGGAAGAATTTTAAATTTAATTTTAATTTTTAACAATACAACCAGCTCTTTATATGTTTTATCAACAGTGGAGTAAAAAGGGCAATATTTTCCCCAGAAATGTAGATTACAGCGGAGTATAGTAAAACACAAATGCTTTAAAGTTACACTTAAGTATTGAGTAAACGTAAGCTACGTAATAACCATGGCTTCACGCCATAAATCTATATTCATATACAGTTTGCCTTTCACTGTGTGTACAGCAGTGCCCCCTGATGGCCTCCTGTGTACCTCCCACGCAGGAGTCACTGCAGAGGATGAGCTCAGCTGACTTAGTGCCTCCCCGTTATTATGTCCACGATCGGGCGCCGCCAACACCCAAACACAGTGCGGAAAAACAGGCGAGTGGCGCTCAGCCTCTCGTCTAATGAATGAGCGCGCAGGAAGAACTATGAGTCACGAATGAGGTCTGCAGGATGTCTTTCAAGGTAAACCAGCTTTCTCCATCCATCATTCTGCGGACGCAGCCGCCTTAGAGGGCCGCAATAAGGTGACTGATCACACCTGCTTCCTCTTAAAGTGTAGACTTGTTTATTTTGGGGGTTATCTAAGGACGTGGTGTATTTAACTATAAGCACCGTAAGGAAACAGCTGATCTGACATTTGAATAACTGTTTACTGGCCTGCGCGATCATAGTGTCCAGCTCGGTGTGCGTGCATCCGCGTGCGCTGATGTAATAGCATATCAAACGGGCCGTGGTCCTAGTGTGCAGGTGAATATGCGTGTCTCCACGTACTTGTATTACGGATGCTGCGCGGACAGTGATAACTTCACGCACATGCAGGGACGCGTCCCCTGCTCTAAGGACAGAAAGCAAGTCCTCATCATGCAGTAACTTGTTAAGGTGAAGACTTGGTTTAAAAGTTAGGGTCTGACAAGTGCTAACTTTAACTGAGCGCTAACGTGAAGTGATGAACATGGTTATTGATCATTTTGCACACTTGATTGGTGACTCACCTGTCATTCATTTGCAGGCACATCGCCACACTTAACAGTAACACCTGGATGCACTGTGCTGTCCTCACTGTCTGCTCTCAGCATGCTTAATGCTATAATGGTCAGTTTTTGTGGTGTGTATTTATCCCCCAGAAAGAAACACCCTTGGCTAATGCTGTGTTTTGGGCAGCGAGGAAGGGGAACTTGGCTCTGCTTCAGTTGCTGCTCAACAGCGGGCGGGTGGACGCGGACTGCAGAGACAGTGTATGGACGCTGCATGCTGTGGCTGCTCAGATGCACACTTTAACCATAACCCACCTGTGGTAGGAACACAGAGAGCTTCGAGCTTTACCTCTGTGGTGCATGTGTGTACCATCACAATTTCTTATCCTTATTTCTTATTAATCGTTTCTCTCTCTCTCATAACAAAAGTTGAGGGTTTCACATGTTAAGCCAGAAATCTGCAGAATTGTGTGCTTTCATCCTCACCTTCACGACACTTTTTTAGCAAGTCACTGCAATAGAGCAAACAGGCCGCTGATTTTATTGCCATGTTTCTTTCCAGTATGGAACAACAGCGCTGATGGTGGCATCATACAGCGGCCATTATGAGTGTGTCAAAGAGCTCATCATGCAAGGAGCCGATATCAACTACCAAAGAGAGGTATGCTGGGAAATCAACCCAATGATAGCTTTGAACTAAATACTCCGAGAAAGCCCAGAAGATAAAGCTAGATAAGATATTAATTAATGGACTTTAAAGGTGATGGGTCAGTCTTTACCTACAGGCTATAGCTTTAGAGGTGTTCATAGATGGATCGCATACTCAGGCCAGCTTTACCCCCCCTTGTCCAGCCTTTGTGCTGAGCTAAGGAAACTGACTGCCTGAAGGTCACTGCAACCAGCTGGGGATTAGTCTGGCACATAACTCCTTAAAACCCACTAATTGTTGTTTTTACAGTTGGGTGTTTGTCAGGATTAACAAATGAGATATATAGACAGTTTTCCAGACATGGATTAGGACTGCTCCCAGACTAAAAGAAAAATTGTGAAGTATGTAAATTCAATCAAGTTTTTAGTCTAGGAGTAGACTTAAACCATGTCTGGGACACTGTGCCTCTAACTGTTAATTACTGAGCTGAGGTGTGCATGCATGGATACCCCATTGTCCAGTTGTTGTGCAATGCTAAGCCAACTACTGCTACTACTGCACCATTTGGTAAATAACACCTTAAGGTCTTTCTATTTGTCAGGGTCAAACAGTATATTATATGAATTAGTGTGCTTTAGATGCATTTATATACCCACTGGCCACTTTATTAGTTACATTTTCACAGTTAACTTAATTCTTCACGACATACTGTAGATACTGTAGTGACATGATACAGTAGCATCATTTAACTATCATGCATGATGTAAATCTTACATGCCAAAGGTGCTCCATTGGACTGAGATCTGCTGACTGTGGGGGCTATTTGAGTACAGTGAATTCACTGTCATGTTCAAGAAATCAGCTTGAGATGATCTGAGCTTTCATGGTGCGTTATCCTGTTGGAAGCAGCCATCAGAAGATGGGTACACTGTGGTCATAAAGAGATGGACATGGTCAGCATCAGTACTCAGGTAGCCTGTAGTGTTAAAATGAAGCTCAGTTGGTACTAAGGGGCCCAAAGTGTGATAAGAATCTTCCACTCCATTAAAGCATCACCACCACCAGTCTGAACCACTGATGCCAGGCACAATGGAGCCACGCTGTTGCTGTTCTGACTCTACATTCTGAATGTTGCAGCAGAAATCGAGACTCATGAGACCAGGCGACGTTTTTCCAGTCTTCTGTTCTCGAGTTTTGGTGAGCCCATGCAAACTGTAGCCTGAATTTCCTGTTCTTTGCTGACAGGAGTGCGATCTGCTGCTGCTGCTGCTGCTGTAGTCCTTCAAGTGTAGGCATGTTTTGCATTTAGAGATGCACAACATGTTGCATACCTTTGCATAGCCTTACAACCTTGGTTGCAGCAAGTGATTATTTGAGTTACCACTGAGTTGCCTTTGTTTCAGTCCAGATCAATCAGGCCATTTTACATGACCTCTGACATGAACGAGGCATTTCTGCCCACAGAGCTGCTGCTCACTGGCTATTTTCTCTTTTTCAGACCACTCTCTGTAAGCCCTAGAGATGGCTGTGTGGGGAAATCCCAGTAGATCACCAGTTTCGGAAATACCCAGACCAGCCCATCTCTACATGGTTAAATGCACCGAGTTTCTGCAATGTGATTGGCTGATTAGATATTTGCTTCAGCAAGCATTTGTACCCAGCTAATAAAGTGGCCAGTGAGTGTATTCTATGAATTAGTGTCCTTTGGATTCCTCTCACCTACAGGCAGTCACTCACTGAGATAGTTTTACATCTTACCTAACTAACCTAACCAGCTGGTGCTGCTCTGAGAGGCTGCAGCAGGTTACTGCTGTGGGTTTGGTGCATAGTCCCAAAATAAACTTTAGTTTTCTTCCCACGTTTCCACATTAACAGCTATAGATTCATTTTATATCAACTTTCACCTTTAAGTCTTGGCAGCAAAAATAAATAGCTGTATTTCACAAGGTGCAAAGCTATTTATGCCAAATAAATGTTTCTGTGATGTTAGTTTAATATTTGAGATGTATCTTATTTGTAGGAAAACACAGGGAGCAACAAATTCAGAAACTAAAAAGTGCCCAGTTGTACACTTATTTGTTCCTCATTGGAGAGATTGATGAGAGATTGTTTACACCATCAGGGTGAAGTTGAGGTAAACAACGTCTTTTTTTAACTTTCCAGACAGGTTCTACCGCTCTGTTCTTCGCCTCCCAGCAGGGACACCATGACGTTGTAAAGCTCCTCTTTGAATTCGGCGCCTCCACTGAATTCCAGACAAAGGTACGCAGCAGGGCACAATGATGTGTATCGTGGCCTTTGTAACGCTGGGCGTGATGGAGAATGCAGCAGGGCTATCGTCGGACTCCAGAATGCGTAATGTGGAGATAAAGAGGCAGCAGAGCAGGAGCAATGCTGCTCTGACTGTTAGCATATTTTGCTGTTGTCATTCTTGTGTGTTTTTGTGGTAGGACGGTGGCACAGCTCTCACTGTTGCCTCTCAGTACGGTCACTCCAAAGTGGTGGACGTCCTATTGAAAAATGGAGCCAATGTTCACGACCAGCTGAACGTAAGGATCTCTGCATTTACGTCTGCAGCCTCTCGCTCTTACTACCCCCTCACCCTCTGCTAAGCCTCTCTGTCTGTCAGAAACACGATGCTGTGCTGCGCACATTGTCCCAGCAACTGGAATCTAGCCTCTCAGGTTTCTGCAGACTGCTGAGTCAGGCATGAATAACACTGGGCAGGATTACTGTGTGTATCCTTGGTTCCATGGAAAAACAACCTGCCTCGACAAAAGTGTACTGATATAATAATGTTTTATTAATGTGCTGCATGCCTGATTGGAAGCTTTTCTGGACAGATTTCTAAAATCTAATCACCACACATGAGAGAACTCTTTTATTTTGCAGGATGGTGCCACCCCTCTTTTCCTCGCTGCCCAAGAGGGTCATGTGACTGTGATTCGTCAGCTGCTGTCATCCGGTGCCAAGGTCAACCAAACAAGGGAGGTAATGTCCTTGCTCATCTCTGCCTCTTTAAAACACAACTCTTCGCATTCTTATGTCCTTCAATATCTGCAACCCCCTCCTCATCCTTCCCTCCTCCAGGATGGCACTGCCCCCCTGTGGATGGCAGCCCAGATGGGTCACGGTGAGGTGGTGAAGGTGCTTCTCTTACGCGGTGCTGATCGGGATGCTGACAGACAAGTACATTGATCTTTTAGGACTAATAAAGTACATCAAAGTCTACAAAAAGGGATTTTTGCTATTGATTGGTGCCATTCTGTTCCCAACAGGACTGCTTAGCAGTATGGAGAGCATTACATCAGATAAGACTAAGAGGCCGCTATCTTTCCTTATAGAAACAGATTAGCATTAATGACTTTTGATTTGGAATTAAATTAGCATATGGTTTGAATTTACAGTTGCATTCAGACTCTTACACTTTAGTTGGATAACAGCACAGGAGACTATCTGTTGGTGGGAAAAGTGAAATAGTCAAAAGTTTCTGAGGAAGTGAGCACCTGAAAATTGACTCGTAACTTTTGTAACAATTTTAAAAAACTGTAATTTTTGTGTGTGTCTTTGAAGGATGGATCAACAGCGCTGTTCAAAGCAGCTTTGAAAGGACACAGTGGCGTCATCGAGGAGCTCCTCAAGTTTTCTCCGTCACTTGGCCTTCTGAAGGTAATACATGCTTCTGTCCACGTTGTCCATTTTGGGAAATAGCTGTGGCCAAGAGACAGCTTGTCTAGCTCTCGGGTCTTTCTGCACCAAAAAAAAAAAAAAAAGTAGTTTGGCACAAACACAGTGTTTTTCTCCTTTTACAGGCTGAACATGCTGAACAAGTTGTGCTTATCAGCCATGTTTAGTGGGGGCTTTTAGGTAGATTCAGCCTGCTTAGACAAAGCAAAGGTAGTGATTTCCTCCTTGTAAAGATCTTTATTTGACATCAATGGAAACACAGTGAGTAACATAATAACCTTTACAATATAAATCCAAAGAAGCATCATCCCTGGGCAGGAAAAGTTGTGCTTACCTTCCCAGGGATTGCAGATGGAAAATAGCTTTTCGCTAAATCTGGTACACGACATTTTTTTCTCTTTTGTGCGTGGTCCCTGGTTAAAAAAAGAATAAAACATAACAAAAAGACCGGTGATAGATATTTATGTGTAGCAGTGGATAGTTTTTATTTACAGTACACAACAGTACTATTGGAATGCAAATGGAAGCAAATAAGCACCAGCATCTTCCAGGCCATAAAAATAATAATAACAATAAAACCCACTACCTAGAAAATAGAAACTGAACAGGCCTGTGGTGTTAAACTAAAAAGGCATTATTAAATTTACAGGAGAAAAAAGGAAAAAAATGGGAAAGATTCCCTACAAAAGCCTTATCAAGTTAAGTATTATACTTCCAGCAGCTCATAAACAAGACAAAAGAAAGGCTAAACAAAGCTGCACTATCAACAAAATACTATTAAAAAGACAACTGTAGCAGTGTTACACGAGCCACCCACACCACGGTGCTCAAATGACACTGCACACTGGATCAGGAGCTTGATATCCAGCTCCACTGACAATCAGATAAATTTCTTCTGTGGGCAGCCAGGCGCTCAGAGTGGGTCATGGCTGACGGGCCTTAAACACAGTTATAGAGACAGCTCTCATCCAAAGACACCAGAACAAAGTCAGTGGACCTGCCATCCCCTTTTCCAGTTTTTGTGTTAAACTAAGTTGCCTAGCTGCTGATTCTTTCTTTCTATTTAGTGTGCAGATGTTTGAGCTCTTAATTTATCTCATAATCTAATGCTGGGCAAGAAAGGAAGATGCATGTTCATAAAATGCAGAGATAATATTAAAGGAAAAGTAATAATATGAAAGAAGGGCAGTTCATATGCATGTCTCTTCTCCAGAATGGCTCTACTGCCCTTCATGCTGCTGTTTTGAGTGGAAATCTTCAATCTGTTCTGCTGCTACTTGGAGCCAATGCTGACCCAACACTACCCAATAAGGTGAGATGAGGTGACAAACAGTGCACAACCTAATAATTTCATTAAATATACTAATCAAAGTGTTTCTCATCTTTTACAGAATAACGAACTCCCTGCAGATCTGACGAAGAACGACCGCATCCTGAAGGTTTTACGTCCAAAAATCCTAAATGGACACAGCTGATGACAGCACAGACTCCTGCCTTTATGCCTGCCTGTGTAAGGAGGGGAACAGAAAACAACAAGTGTCAAATCCGCTCGATTGCAACATGTACTGTACACGGTGCTTGCTTTTGACTGAAATTAAGCTGTCGTGCGCTGAAGAAATCGGGACAAAGTATAGAGCAACACACAAAAAAAGCATTCGTCTTCCATGTGCATCATCTCCTATTGTTCTATGCATTTACTGTGTTGTCAAATTTCTATATATTTTGCACACTATTTATTTGCCTTTTTAATAAATGTAATAAAGTGTAATTTTCTTGATTAATGCAGGAGTGTCAGTGTGCGTGTTCATTATTTTGAAAAATAACATTTTACATTTGCAAGAATGTGCAGTCACGATAAAATAATCTGGTATTACATAGGTATTTTAGAAATACTTCGATGTACTAGTTATATGACTAATACTCACCAGAGGTCAGTATTAACACATAAATGTAACTCACCTGTGCTGAGATTTTATTCATTTAATTGTGGGGGCCCAGAAATCTGAAAACGATTATGAATATCCACGTCTATAAAGTAAGTTTGACTAATTAAATTTTCTAATGCGCGGAAGAAACTTCAGCTGTTGGAACTACTTCACGTCACGTGACCACCGCGGAAGTGACTGTCGAGCTCTTGTTGATGCGGAAGAGAGACAAAGCTTTGGTGATGTTTGCTTTTTAAGTTGTTCGACAGTAAAACATATGTAACAGATAATACAGGGGGAAAGAAGAAGGAAGCGAGGTTACAACTTTATCGGAAAAAACTTTGACCGACATAACATCTAATGGCGGGCAGTAATTTACAGGTGAGTGACAGACATTTACTGACAATGATTACATAAGACTGTCCACTCAAGAGACATTATTAACTCGGCTTTTCATGTTTCATCATATAGGCTTTCTTATAGTGAAACTTTTTTTTTAGGTGTTTACACTTTGACAGTGATGAAAAGCAGAAAAGTAAATTTACTACTTTAGTTACATAAAGTTACTTTTTAATGTTTTTACCTCGGGGCATTTAACAGGGCAGAGCTGGACTTTTTACAGTTCCGAAAAATGGATACTTTAAGGTGTTTCTTTTCTTTTCCTGTCCCCTCAGATTTTTCCAGTAATCCTTTAAAAGAGGTCCCACCCACTGTATGGGAACCACTAGACTGAATTATCAATATTAATAAAGATACCTAAATTAAAATGGCGTGTATAATCACAGTGCCCCTAAATTTGGTATCTTAAGTTACTTATTTATGATACTTTTGAATGCTCTGTGCTGTTTTGTAATTCAACACTATGGCTTACCTGCATATATGACCAAGCATGTAATCAAGAAGCACAAACAACAACCAAAAGGACTGAGAGATACACTAAAATGTTACTATGTATAAAACTTATTAGAATGTTGTACCATTAATCCTTCTCTTTCATGTTTATTTTCAGAAAGCTATAGATCTGGCCAGCAAGGCTGCAGAGGAAGACAAGGCCAAAAACTATGAAGAGGCCCTCCGATGCTATCAGCATGCAGTGCAGTACTTCCTTCACGTTGTTAAGTGTGAGGAACTTGTACCATTGTTGGATTTATACATCTTTTGTGGTATTTCTAATTCCACTTCCATTCCACGTGAATGATCTAAGTCACTTTTTGTGTTGTCACTGCTGCAGATGAGACGCAGGGCGATCGGGCGAAGCAGAGCATCAGGACGAAGTGTGCCGACTACCTGGACAGAGCTGAGCAGCTGAAGCAATATCTGAAGAAGAAGGAGAATACTCCTCCAGCTAAACCTGTCAAAGAATCCGGTGACAAAGGGTGAGAGTGATCAATAAATCTGGGAATGAGTCCACGTCATAGAGTTTGTTGCTTTGTTTACTGTTGGAGCTTTGTTCTGCAGGCTGGGTAACTTGCTGATAAAGAAAAATGTAATTTGATCCTAATAATAGTGGACAAAGTTGTGAGTTATTTGACTTTAGTTTTGCACTTTGCACTGACAAAAGTTCTCTCAGAAAAGCACCGTTGATCAATCTGCATCCACTTTGGCGATTTAATCAGCAACAGCGGGCAAAATTATTGGAACGACTGTGCAACAATACTTATGTATAACACTTAACACGTAAACAAACCATTTTAATTAATCACTTTCCAGCCACTCGATGCATTTAATCAACATTTAATGTAGTTGAAGCAGGAGCATCTGTAAGCCAGCCTGTATTTATCTATAAATGGATGAGTAAGTCGCATTTAATCAGGTGTCAACAGTGTTTTTATACTGCATGAAAATTTTCTCCTTCAGTCTATTAAACCTTTCCACTCAGCTGAAGGCAGCAGGACACGTATGACAATAAATCTGCCGCCTCTGATTTTTTTCGAGTGTCGCTCTGCCGTTATGCATGATCGCCCACTTGCCTTTAGAGTTGTTAAATCACAACGGATTACTACAACAAAACCACACTCAGTTGTACACACATCATGCAGGTCATTCGGCCAATTATGTTTTATTGCTGAAATGCATTACATAGCAGACACTGCTGTCTCTCATTTTTAACTATTGAAATACAGTTTAATACAGTGTTATGACAGAAATTAAATTCATGTGCTCTGCTCTTTGTGGGCTAAAATGTGATTTACCAAAGAAGTGTCTTTGCAGCTGAGGCATTGCTGTGTGAATGACATGAAATTAGGACTGAGGATGAGATTTACTGATCTCCTAACTCCTCCGATCGGTATTCAACTTCAGAAGGCTTTTTTCCACTTTGTGTTTCTGCACATGCATAACCCAAAGAGCAGGTGTGCATGAACCCACAAAGTCTCAGCACCCAAGATCTACCAAGTTGCACTTGTGTAGTTAAAATCAGGCCCTTTTGGTACACTTGCAGTTATGGGAAGCAATTTTTTATAAGATTAGTAATTGAAGAATATCACCATTTCCTTTTTAAGTACATGTTATTTAAATCTTTGTAATCAACTCTCCATAAATCTCTAACTCTGAGTGTTTGTTTCATGGAAATTATTATCAAACTATAAGTGTAAGAGCCAAAGTAATGCTAGAAAAACATGTATTTTACTTTTGTGCCCTCTGCCTTTGCTGGTAAAGTGTGCCACCTGGTGTTCTGATTCAGAAGTCACACATAGGCGGGTCATTAGTAAGCAGTTTGTGAAGGAAGGGATATTCTTTATTCTGCAGAGGTGAGATGTATCTTCTTGTGAAAAATAAAATGAAGGATCATTCCTAAGGTTTTTTTTTCCTTTTAGGAATGAAAGTGATGAAGGAGACGACTCCGAAAAAAAGAAGTTCCAAAATCAACTGTCAGGTGCATGCCGCTTACATCGACTTTAAACACACTTCATGAAATGGTAAATGTTTTGGTCTTTCTCAGACTCGTTTATTTTGCAGGTGCCATTGTTATGGAAAAGCCAAACGTGAAGTGGGATGATGTCGCTGGACTTGAGGGAGCCAAAGAAGCCCTGAAAGAAGCTGTTATCCTGCCCATCAAATTCCCGCATCTGTTTACAGGCAGGGAAAACACAAGCCAAGTTTTACACCTTCTGAACGTGCTGTGAATATGTGTCTGTGTGCTTTTGTGGGAGGCTTTTTGTTTTGTTTTTAAATACTACGTCTGTTTCTATAGGAAAGCGAACACCTTGGCGGGGGATCCTTCTGTTTGGCCCTCCGGGAACAGGGAAATCCTACTTGGCCAAGGCGGTGGCCACAGAAGCTAACAATTCCACCTTCTTCTCCATCTCTTCCTCTGACCTCGTGTCTAAGTGGTTGGGAGAAAGTGAAAAGTGAGGCCCAGGTTCTTTACCCAGTGACAAAGAATATGACAAACAGGTTGTCCAAAATAAAATTAAAAAAACATCTAATTTTTTTCCACATCTGTTCGTCTTTAGGCTGGTGAAGAGCTTGTTCACGTTAGCCAGAGAACACAAACCATCGATCATTTTCATTGACGAGATCGACTCGCTCTGTGGCTCCAGGAGCGAAAACGAGAGTGAAGCAGCTCGCAGAATCAAGACGGAGTTCCTGGTCCAGATGCAGGGTGAGCAAGAAGACACACAAATCTGGGCCAACAGCTGTACTTTTAATTTGAAGAAGTGTCATGGCTGAGAGTTCCATCACTGATGACAGTTGATTGTTTTCATGATTAATTATTTTGTCTAAATAAGTGGTTATACGAGCTCGCAGCCCAAAGTCACCTATTTATGTTTATTTTGTTAGAGCAGCGTCACAAAAACAGGAAAATGTGGAGTCTTTTCTCCTTTCAGGTGTTGGTAATGATAATGAGGGAATCCTGGTCCTGGGTGCGACTAACATACCGTGGACACTGGACTCCGCTATCAGGAGAAGGTCAGCTCAGCTTGTTTCTGTACAAATAGCTCCTACCTGATCGCCTCTCATATTATCCAGTACTGCCTTTCTTCAGTGTTGTGTGAGATAACGACCTGACTTTAAGAGGCTTAATGCTTCATAACGGCTAACTCGACCTTTTGTCTGTGTCTTAGGTTTGAAAAGCGAATCTACATTCCTCTGCCGGAGGAACATGCTCGCTCTTACATGTTTAAACTGCATCTGGGTTCTACGCCCAGCGAGCTGACAGAGGCTGATTTTGTGACTCTGGGTGAAAAGACAGAGGGCTACTCTGGAGCTGATATCAGTATAATCGTCCGGGATGCTCTCATGCAACCTGTCAGGAAGGTTCAGACAGCCACTCACTTCAAAAAGGTAAAACCACAGTGACTGTTCCCTGACCTGCTCTTATTATCCTTTTGTCATGTTTCTAAATGCAGGAAAAACAATTAATCTGATTGTATGTACATCAAGTGCACGTCTACACCTTGTTTCTATCACCCACAAGTGTTAGCTCAGAAGTAGTGAGCCTTTCTCACCCTAAAATCCAGTCGCTTCATCCAGAGCAGAACTGGTGCTTGGTGTTTCTTTTTACGTTTCCTGATTCCTGTCCATCTGCACGTACTAATTCAGGTTCGAGGATCATCATGGAACAATCCTGGCGCCGTGGTGGATGACCTGCTGACTCCGTGCTCACCTGGAGATCCCAACGCCATTGAAAAGAATTGGATGGATGTCCCTGGAGATAAACTCCTAGAGCCACTTGTGTCCATGGTAAGAGAAGGCTCATTCATTAGTTGGTCTGAAAGCCACGCCCGCTGGATAGGAAAACTGTCAGGCCAGCAAACGGGCCAACTGAGGGCTGAGAGACTATCAGAGTCCTTTAAGGTGGCCAGAAATGTTAGATTTTGCTATTTCAGAAGGTTATTTTAGCATCTTGTGTCAAGTTTTTTCCACTGTGCTAAGGTAAGGCCATAGACGGCACTCATCAGTGACATCATGTTTGCTGCTTGCATCCTACGTTCCTGCTACTGCCTCACATCTTGTTGCTGGCAGAAAAGGCTCAATTTCAACTTCTTAATTCGAGGTTCTTTGTCCTCTTGATCTTTTCTATGTGGTCACACCACATTGCAGCTTATAGGCAGCTATCAGTGTTTTGCTAGTGGATGAAATTGATAACGATGCACCATCAAAGTGAGTGAGCAGCCATGAATTGTTGTTTTTCCTTCATTGTGGGCGAGACGTAATCGCGCTCTGTCCCTGTCAGGCAAACACAGTGATGGTGACCTTTCTGACCTTCCCAATACTCTCCACACAGGCTGACATGCAGAGGTCTCTAAGCAACACCAAGCCGACAGTGAATGAGCAGGACTTGGAGAAGCTCAAGAAGTTTACTGAAGATTTTGGTCAAGAAGGCTGATGATACTCTAAATATCTCTCTACTCACAAATAGGACTGCAAGTAACAATTATATTTACTGTCAGTTATGCTTCTGATCATTTGATCTCCAACTATTATGTGTCAAAAATGGTGGAAAATGTCACAGGTTAAATGGGCCAAAGCTCACGTATTCAGTCTTACAGCTGACAAAAAATATTAATCTTTGTCAGTCATAGAAATTTTTAAATCAACAAACCAGTTGAATCAACTATTTCTGCCATGTTAATCTATCGATCCACTGAGGTTCACGTTTACATTATTTTTTTAAGGGTTTTTCATATTTCTTTAACTTATTTCAAACCAAAGCCTTTTTTTTATCTGCCTTTGTGCAGCGTGTACGACGGCAACAGTGAGTAGCACCTTCCCAACACTACACACGTTTTGCCGTCTCAGGCAGATTATACTGCGATTAACAGAACTAGTGTCGTGGTCGGCATTTAACTGGAGTTTATACGGTCAAATCTGTGAACACTAGCAATCTTTTTTTTCACTACATACAAAGTTATCATTACTGCCTTCAGTGAGGGTCTTCTGGGGTTTCTACTGAAACGCAATAATACTAATGAAATCATTTTTACATTCTGATTCTTTGCATATTTCCTGCTCCTTCTTCCTGTCCTGTTGAATCATTGTGACACCTTGGTGTTCTTCAGCTCTGCTTCTAAACTGTCCAACTTTTGTAGTCTATTATGTTGATGTTCATACATGAATATGCTCCAACTGTGCTGCCTTTAAATATTTCTTTTGGTTTTGCATGAATTTAAAAAAAGGTCACTTGCACTTTTCTTGTGTTCTACTGGATATGTTCTGTGAACAGAAGTCTCAGGGTTAAATAAAGGAAATAAAACATTAACTTTGTGAATATGTTTATTTGTTAAAATACATCTCTTAGTTAACTATCATATTTATATATTTCTAATGCAGGGTAAATCATAATTTAATTGGTACATTTATTGAGTAAATTTTAATTTCACAGCTACAAACAAATTAAGACCGGTAGAAAAAATGACATTAATGTTACAGTAAGCTGCTTGCAAAACAAAATTTCTTATACATCTCTCAATTTAGTATCAATAATAATTAAAATATCTGTTTGAAATGCAGACCGACATGTTTTCCATTGAGCAGGAGTTCAGATTTTAACAGCAGTCATAATTTATGGGAAAAATAAGGGTCCTAGCCAATTAAAATGTCTCAGAACAATTTATCTGATGAATGTTGGTAAGTCTGTGGAGATTAAACAAAAAGAAAAAAAACACTTCAAACACACTTTAAAACAAAAGTATGCTTTAACAGCTGCCAGTGAAAGAACATAAACTGTGCATATATGAATCTAAAGGAGTGATGTCCCTTTTCACTTTCATGCAAACTTCTCTCTGGTAAAGACAACACAATCAAAGCAGAGTCCATCAAACGGGTTCCTCAGAACGCTGGACTCAAAGTGATTATTGCTTTGTGTGTGCGACACTCATCTGAGGCTGCTTCCACCACTAATTACTTAACCAAAGATATACTGCAAATTCACAACAACAAAAAGAAACCATTAAGAGAACAAAACATACAACAAACAGAAATAAACACAAAAAAATCCGTGTAATAAAAACATCTGTGCACCATGAAAGGGAAACCAACTGAACTGAGAGGACCTGAAGTGTTCGTGAAAGGAGTAGCGTCGTTCCTGTCATCTCAACAGCTCTCGAAGTAATGCTTCTATTAGATCATGTTTGCTTTTTTTGGTTAAGAACATTCATATTCAGACAACACAAAAAATGCCGGTAAACAGCAACACAGACTATATATGAAAGTGCTAAGAGTAAATAGTGAGCGATTCGCTGCACATCACAATCATGCTTCATAGATTTAGCCCAACAGACACGTTTCATTCTAACTCACATGATGATACAGAGAAGAGGGCGGTATGCTGTGAGTACGGGGGGAGAGCCTTGTGCTGTACATTAGTTCTGACACTAGAAGACGGAGAAGAGAGAGCCAATTGCTAAACCGGTCGCTGCTCCGGCGAGCATGCCCAACGCCACGTCTCCTCCGTCGTCACGCTGCCGCTCCCGAATGATGACGTGGTTCACCTCAGGAGCGATGTAGCCACCTGCAAGACACAAGTTTCATGTTGTTAAGTTCAAGGAATTTAAATCAAATTATTTTTACCTTTTCACTTTAGCCTCTAGTCACAAAAATTAGATATTTTTTTTTTTTTGAATGTCATGAAAACCCCTAAGGATGGATTCAGGTAACTTTTGTGTCCTTGGATTTTTGTCTAGTTCCTAATTTTTTTTAAACTACTAAAGATTTAATCAGATTAAGCTGCACATTTTTTATTGCTAATGAGCAAATGTTGGCACAGTAACTAAGATGGTGTTTAATATTCCGATTCAGCAGTATTATTATTATATCCTTTATTTATGCAGGTGAAAGTCTCACTGAGATTAAAATCTCTTTTTCAAGAGCGGCCTGGCCAAGAGGAAAGTAAAAATGACTACAAATATAACACAACAATTTATGCAGTAACAGATCATTACAAGGGCAACATCTAAAGCAGTCACACTGACCATTACATTACTATTCTCACTCTTTTAAACTGGACTTAAGCACCTCCATCCTAACCAGCTTTGACCATTTCAGGTCCTTCTGTAGATTATTTTAGTGCAATAAATATCCTGTAATTTTGGAATGTTCAGGTACTTACCTTGGTACTGATAAGGATAAGCAACTGTGTAGGGCTGCCCATCAGCAGTGTATATGACCTGTGTGACCTGTGGGGGAGGTGCCGTGTAGTCTCCATACGGGCCCGGGGCGTACATCTGGCGAAATATTACATAATTTACCTCGAAGATGTAACTTTTAACACTGAAAAGCAATTTTATTCAGTTCCAAACATGAAAAGGAGGTGCGTTAAAATTGTTTTTCACCGGCTGGGGAGGATATTCCGAGTAGGGGGGAGGAGCAGACGCCGTCACCTCCTGTGCAAAGCCAATCTGAGGAGCAGTGGCCACCTAAAGATAAGAAACAACAAAAATTAGCCCACCAGAATTTGATATCAAGATGAGTGGAAAGAACCAAGAAATATCCAGTATTACTCTCAGGGGGACAGTTCTGCTGTGCTCGGGTCACTCTGGTTTCAGTTGTATTCGGAGCTTATTCAGGTAATAACAAAGATAATGACACACTGTGAGCTGCAACAACAACAACTTCAAAATGTGTCAAAATCTCACCATGTTAATTCTGGCATCCTGAAGTGCCATAGTCCACGCCCTGCAACAAAAGCAGAAACCGTGTCATCTTGGGATTAAATGTCTGTTCTAATTACCTTTACTTGAATACGACAAACTGATATAATGACTCAGTGTGCATGCGCAGTCTTACAGAGCATCATCTGCACTGTCCGCACACAGGCTGATGACCCGTCCATCTCTGCACACTATCTGGAACAAGGCATCACGTGTCTTCCCCTCAGGTGGGTTCAGCTCTAAGAAGCAATGCAGCGGCACAAACGGGGTGGTAAAACATTTAAAAATTAGAGCAAAGAGGTGGGTAATTATAGCAGCATAAGCTTTAGCCCTGGATGATAAGCACCCTGACATGCAGCAGAGTTGCGGATGTTAATGCAGTTGACCCTCATGTGGATGTCATCCTCCATGTCACGCCGTTGTTGATCGTTGTAGAACACGAGTCGTCCGTCAGCCCACAAGTCAAACCAGTTTCTTTTCCATCGACGCAGGATGGTGCCTGACGTGGAAGCGTGGCACAGTCAGGTTTTTGTTTATTTCCAAAGGACGTCACATCATTGTAACCATCTGAATATTTCACACATTCACGGCTGTATTGTTCATTTATAGATGGGTGATAAATGAAGGAAAAAAGAAACAGCATTAAATCCGACAAGTCTCTCAGTCATTCTGTATCAGCTGACCCAATTTAAGAAAACTTCCCAGCCTGACCATCACTGATGTTCCCGAAAGAATTTCAAGCTAATGATACACTTCTGAGTAGGAATGCCACATTTTAGCTTTCTACTGTTATTAGTTTGCTCATATTAAAAAATGTGAAAAAGTCAGGGGCATTTTCTGTGGAGCCACTTTGAAATAGCTACATCAAGAGAACTACTTACGTTATGTCCTTCACATTTGTAGGTCAAATATCTGCTACTATGACTTCAGGAATACAGAATTTCACCAGTGTAGCAGAAGTTGAACATAAAATGCTGAGAGTGTGAACTTGTTGGAAAAGCTGACAGCACAGCCTGCACTGCCATATTTGAAGGCCTGTAGAAAGAACAGTTTAAAAGCTACGGGGCTGAAATCTCTAACACATATTCCCACATATGAGCCATACTCATACTCATAAGAAATCAAGGATGGTCAGGCTGGAAGCATGTGATCATTTGACATGGAATGACCTCTCTGGATCTTACCTGGAGTGATGGAATATCATTCTTCGAAGAAATATTCCCTCACTAGGTTTCGGTCTAAAATCTCTTGCATTATCATTTTTTGCTCTCTTTCTTATTTCTTTTTTTTTTTTTTTTGCATATGTGTCACACTTACACCTTTTAGGTCATCAAACAAATTTTAATATTAGACAAGTGAATACAAATGCAGTTTTTAAATGATGATTTCATTTATTAAATCAGAACGAGTTATCAAAACCTACCTGGCCCTGTGTGAAATATTAATTACCTGCTAAACCTAATAATAATAATAATAATAATAATAATAATAATAATAATAATAATAATAATAATAATAGGAGCAGCAGCCTGAGCCTGACCACAACACAACATAAAAAACACTCGTCTGTTTTATTATTTATTCACATGTTTTATTGTGACTTCTGCTGTGTTTGTGTGCCTATTTTTGTTACCTGTAAATGTTGCTACAGGAACTTTAATTTCCCTGACAGAATCTTCTTAAAGGTATTAATAAAGTTTTATCTAATCTAATCTCTAATAACTGTTTGTGCCATCCTTGGCAGCAAAAACCACAACTAAGCATTTGCGATGACAGGCAATGAGTCTTTCACATCCCTGTGGAGGAATTTTGGCCCACTCTTCTTTGCAGAATTGTTTTAATTCAACCTCAATGGAGGGTTTTCTAGCTTAAACGGTCTGTTTAAGGTTAGGCCAAAGCATCTCAATCGTATTTAAGTCCAAACTTTGTCTTTTTTAAGCCATTCAGAGGTGGACTTGTCCTGCTGCACAGCCCAAGTGTGCTTGAGCTTCAGGGCACGAAGCGATCGCCAGACTTTCTCCTGCAGGATTTTCTGCTAGAGCGCAGAATTCGTGGTTCCATCAGTTACAGCAAGTCATCCAAGTCCTAAAGCAGCAAAGTAGCCCCAGACATCACAGTATCACCACCACGTCTGACTCCTGATGTGACGCAGTGTTAGTTTTACACCAGATGTAACGGGACACAAACCTTCCAAAAGCTTTTGTCTCATCAGTCCACAGAATATTTTCCCAAAAGTCTTGAGGATCATCAAGATTTTTTTGGCAAATGTTTTTGGTCAGCAGTGGTTTTCGCCTTGGAACTCTCCCACGGATGCCATTTTTGCCCAGTAACTTTCTTATTGTTGAATCATGAACACGGACTTTAACTGAAACAAGTGAGACCTGCAGTTCTTTAGATGTTGTTCTGGGCTCTTTTGTGACCTCCTGGATGAGTCATTGATGCACTGTTGAAGTAATTTTGGTAAGCCGGCCACTCCTGGGAAGGTTCACCACTCTTCCAAGTTCTCTCCATTTGTGGATAATGGCTCTCACTGTGATTCGCTGGAGTCCCAAAGCCTCAGAAATGGCTTTGTAACCCTTTACAGGCGGATCGATGTCAGTGACTTTGTTTCTCATGAAACCTTCAGAACATGATGCGTGTTACTTTTTGAGTATCTTGTAGCCTGCTTCACTTTGTCAGACAGGTTCTATTTAAGTGGTTTGATTCAACAGGTCTATCAGTAATCAGGCCTGGGTGTAGCTTGTGAAACTGAACTAAATTTAAGAAAAAAAAAGTTGTTAATCACAGTTAATTAATAATTTAACGGGGGGGGGGGATTTCTTTTTCACATAGGAGCAGGTAAAGTTGAATAACTTTTTTCCCTTGATAAATGAAATCAGCATTTAAAAACGTTATTTTGTATTTACTCAGGTTATCTTTGTCAATTATTAAAATTTGTTTGATGAAATCGAGAAATTAAGGAGGGGAAAATATTATTCACAGCACTGTATCTCACCACTACTATCAGGCTAGAAATGTTGCATTATGGGATAAAGGTGACCTAAACCAGGATAAAGACCCAACAGATCCCCTTATTGTAGGGGTCAAACGTCCGTGCTTTGCCTTTAATGTGTCATCTGTCTATATTACTCACTTTGTCGATGAAGCCAGCCACTCTTTACCATAGCCATCTTAGAAGTAACACCTAAAGAATAAAATGTAAACACAGACAGTACATGCTATTACTGAAGCACTCTAACAGCATATGACTGGGTGTGGCATATATAACACAAACCTCGTGACTGTTTGCGCTGTTAGCAAGTTCACAAATATATTTTCAGAAACAACAGTTGAAATAAAAAGGCTAAACAAACCACGTAGAACAGTACAGTTTGCAGGTGACAGAGTGATTTGACTCAAGTTTAAGATGAAAAAAAAAAGTCACAACAGGAGCTCATGGCAGTGACCACATGATGAGAAACATGCACACCGTGTTTAATAAATGGATATTACATTAGTGGAAGCCAGATAATTGACAGTTTCACTTCTTTAACTATTTTTAAGGCAATCTGTTCATTATTTAGCTGTGATACTGGTTTTAGTTATGGCTAGGCCAATTGTGAGTAGGTCATCTTCATGTGTTATAGTGTAATGATGAGGAACAGTTGAATAGCAGCTGATGCAACCCGTAGCAAACCCCGTAATAACCTGAATAAACTGATAAGTTCTCTGATATTTAGGTTATCGCTAACAGTTTTTTATATAAACACGTCGCCATCACAAAGCTAACCTGTCGACTCACAGTGTTTGTAAGTACGCTAAAACACCACAACTTATGCTTATAACCGATGTTAGCACACGTAATTATAAAGGCGCTTGGTAAATTAGTTACTTACTTGATTTCTTGTATGTTTTGGGGGATACGATCAAGCCTTTCGTAAGGAAACACCAAACACGGAAGTGAGATGCAAAAAAAAACAAAAAACAGAAGATGCCTTCCTCGGAGAGCAGAAAGCCTGACCGCTAAACTGAGCGGACACGGCGGATGCCGTAAGCCCCGCCCACAAGCCGTCTTCACGAATGTCCAGTCGTTCTTTTTTGGTTTATTGGGGGTGAGAGGGAGGTGTTTGTTTTGGATGACGTAACCTATCAGCTGACAGCGGTGGAAAGTGCTAGCAAACGGAACGAGGGCGCGCTCGTTGAAGTTTCTTTCTAACGTTTCGCAATCACATGGTCGGCGGCGAGCATTGTTAATATTCCTCATGTTTATTATTATGATTGCTCTGTCATTGGGCCTATGACGAATCTCCTTGTAGGTTTCATCATTTCTGGCTAATACAGTTAGTTAACAGTACATTAAATTGGTGTAAAACGCATATACACTAGTAATCACAGTGGGAGTGGGGATCAAAAGTATGTATTCATATCATTAAATGATTAATGAATAGTACTCAGAGGCGTTTTTATCACATGTGAGTTATCAAACATGTAAAGTTGCGTCCTGTCCTCCAGCACGCATGTTCGGAGTGAAGGCACGCTGGGGGTAAACTGTCACTTCCTCTGTTTTTGTGAACGTCGCTTCATTTACTGCGGAGAAGCCTGTGACTGCAGACAGAAGCGGGCGACTGCAAGCCACTGACCAGCGGGCGACCCAAGGTTACAAAACAAACCCAACAGGGCAACAGTTTAAGGAGCTAACAAGAGTAACGCAGACGCTAAACAGCTAACCCGAAATGGCGACGGCAATATACTTGGAACATTACCTTGACAGTGAGTATCCGGAATGTGCTATACTGCTGTTAACAGGGTGAACATGTCACTTTTAAAGGTTTAGTTGATTTCAGCTCTTTGGACGGCGGATTCCGTGCAGTGTGTTAGCAACTAGCAAGTTTTTAGGTCACTAGCTCGCCAGCTAACTGGTTAGCATCGTGATCTTAACGTCGGAGGGTTAAAGTTAGGTAAACTTTTCATGTATGGTGTCAATTTAAGTCAGAGGGGAATGGTTAGCTGGCTGTTTCACACATGTAGGAAAGCTGACTGTATTGGTTGCAACTGTTTCAGATTCATGTGCATGCACTATTGAAGCAGCCCGCAGCTATGTAACAAGCACTGGTTATATAAGGGCATTTAAAGTTAAATTATCATATTAACAGCCTCTATCTTTAAACTTTGTTTGTTACGGTAACAGTTTGTGCTTGTTGTTTGATAGCAGACGCCATGCATTTACAACCTGTTGGTTACCGCGTTTCCCGTAACAGTTTACGCGCCGGGGCGGGGTGTTTGAAGTGCGTCACATGGTCCACAGGCTGTATTTACCAGGCAGTTATTGTTATTATGAACCCATAATAATGCCTGTTGTTGTGGCAAATATAATACCTATGAAACGTTATAACGTACAAAATTACAACGTTGTGATTTTTTTAAAATAAATTATTATGTAAATATAATAATAAATTGGATATTAATGATTATCATCAAAGGTGAAGAGGAGAATGCAGGCAGGATGCAGTGGGTGGAGATGAGTGTCGGGGTGGTTTGGAGACAGAGTTAAAGAGGCGATGTTGAGATTGTTTTGGACATGTGCAGAGGACCAATAGTTGATATACTGGACAAAGTATATTAAATATGGAGCTGCCAAGCAGGAGAAAAAGAGGCAGACCACAGAGAAGATTCATGGATGTAGTGAAGGAGGGCGTGCAGAGGGTTGGTGTAACAGAGGAGGATGCTAGGGATAGGGTGAGATGGAGGAGGTGATCCACTGTGGAAACCCCTAGAGGGAGCCACTGGAAGAAGAATACTTCAAGATAAAACTTTATGATTTCTAGATTGTGATTAATAGCATAATATTCTCCACTCATTACTTCTTGGCTGAATGGATTGACGTGTTAGAGATTAATATAATCTATTCTCTTCTTTAGGTATTGAAAACTTACCATGTGAGCTACAAAGGAACTTTACTTTGATGCGGGACCTGGACAACAGGACTGAAGGTGATAATTTAATCTTTTAACTTTACTGTGAATAAAATGCTTTATGGATTTAAAGCCGCAGACACTTATTGCTGTGTTTTGATGTTTGCCGGGCCCCTTATGTGTGGCGTAAGGAGACCTTACATCACTCATGTTATCCAGCACTCTAATAATAATCATGTTGTCTTACAGAAAAGAAAGGAGAGATCGACAAGCTGGCTGAAGAGTACATAGCAAATGTGAAGAATCTAGCTTCTGAGCAGAGAGTGGAACACCTGCAGAAGATTCAGAATGCCTATAGCAAGTGCAAAGAGTTCAGTGATGACAAGGTCCAGCTTGCAATGCAGACATATGAAATGGTCAGTCCAAAACAGACCCTGCCATATCTTAATGTGTATCTTATCACTGTCCACTGATTTTCATGTCATATGCATTTTAAGCCACACGTCTGTCTAATTTGCAACTTAAAAGTGTACATATATTCATGTTATACTATGCATAAATTTTTTTACCATAGGTGGACAAACATATCCGCAGGCTGGATGCAGATTTGGCACGGTTTGAGAATGAGCTAAAGGAGAAACTGGAAGTAAGCTATGACAGTGCAGAAGGCAGAGCTTTGAAAAGTAGGTCGAGTGACTGAGTGCCTTTCATCATAAAACATAACAAAAGAAAAGAGTTTTAAGTGTGGAATAATGCAAATACTTTTCCCAGAAAATGAGGTGCGGGGGCTGAGAGAGAAGCGTGGCTCCAGGGGAAGAGCAAGGAAAGGTTCAGATGAAGATTCTCCCCGAAAGAAAAAAATGAAAAACAGGTGAGTTTGAAGCAGTCAGACTCGAGTTTACTGGTCACCGGCTCTCACGTTTAATCATGTTTATTTCTAACAATGCTCTTTATGTTACGTTGGTCTTTTAGCCCAGACTTGAGTGACGCTCTCCTGCCTATGCAACCATCAGACGTGTTGGACATGCCGGTCGACCCAAATGAACCTACATACTGCCTGTGTCATCAGGTTTCCTATGGAGAGATGATAGGATGCGATAACCCAGATGTAGGTTTCACTTTGTATTTTTTTTTTTAAGCTTTATTATAAAAATCAGTTTGACTCCCCAGGTTTAGGTTGATTCTTTACACTGACAGTTTATTTTTTTATTCTTGGTTTTTAGTGCCCCATCGAATGGTTTCATTTTGCTTGTGTTGATCTCGCCACAAAACCCAAAGGAAAATGGTAAGTTTTTGAGTAGTAACAATGTTATTCTAGTTGTCTATGAACAGAATTGAATTTTTCATGACTATTCATTATAATGCTCAACTATTTTCTGCAGTGGCTTAACATATTTTTTTCCTCGCTCCTTTTAATCTGTCAGGTTTTGTCCGAGATGCACCCAGGATAGGAAGAAAAAATGAGTTTTCAGAAGTGCTTATCTAGCATCTGTATTTTTGGTAGAGTTTTGTAGTGTCATACATATATAAAATATTTTAGTTCTTACAACTCACCATGTAAATGGTGGTTCATACAGCTTTCTTTAAAGGCCTAATCCGGATTTGGAGTATATCTTCACTTGTTGCTTTACTATGTCCGTGTTACAGGATTTGAAGACAGCTGTCTTTGTCCAGTAGCTTTAAAATAACTAGTGTACCTATGTATTATTTGTCTATTCTGGATAAATCTTCTGGGTGTAGTTTTCACAAATTACCATTTAGAAAGTCATCCTCCTCTCAAGCCATTTGCTGTGTATGTGTATATCATTACTAACACACTCAGAAACCCGGATTGTGGCTTTAGCATACTTGAAATGTCAGTTTTATAAAGAAGTTTTTTAAACAAATTAATAGCCTGCTGAGAATTTACAATTTAAATGCCTAAATCCATACCGAAATGGTGATGGGGAAAGGAATTGTCAGTTTTTTGTTTGTTTTTTTTTGTTACTACCTCCGTAGGGAATACATCAGCACTGCGAAAACGACTGCAATTGATACCAGTGTAAAAAAATGTACTTTGATTAGCTTAAACCAAACTAGCTGGATGTAAAGTCATTCTGTATTGTATTTCAACAAAAACCTGCGACTTCTTTGAATGTATTGTGGTACTAATGGTCAGTCAGTGTCTCTTGTCAACTGAATGAGGTATTTAAGCACTTTGAATGACATTTTCCCCTTAAAAGGTTTGATAATGCAGGCTTGGTTTTATGATATAGTTTATCTCTTTTAAAACTTTGCCATAGAACATCATGTCAAACCATATATGGAAGTATATATATATATATTTTGTATGATATGAAACTATTTTGTGGATGCATTTTTTTTCCAAAGATATATCGGTTGTATTGCTTACTTCCTGGTGTACACTCAGATTTTATTTAATAGGATTTTAGCATCTTCTTTCATATTCAACTGTGAATATCACTCATGTAGGTGTAAAGCCACAAATAAAAAGAACCAAAGTCTTTGTATTTTGTAAAATTCAATATTTTATAACAAATAAAGATTCACTTTTATCTGTGCATATTTTTGTTCATTGCAGCTTGAAATGGAACGTGTGTGTGTGTGTGTGACAGACTCAAGTGTGCTGATTTGTATTAACATGGGCACTTTTATGTCATCAGTTTTAGAGACAGCAATCACTGGATGTCCTAAATTTAATATTAACTCACAAAGAAAATCTATAGTGTGTGTGTGTGTGTGTCAGGTTGTCAGTTCCTTTGCACTGAAACACTTACAGTACATTAGGGAGGTACTCACTGAGAGCATGTGATGAATCATAGCGTTGCCATTTGCATCAAGTTGGGGACATTTACTGAATTGAACAAGCTTAAAACTGGAAAATAGTACAAAGTGAGTTTTTTTCATATATAGCAGCTTGATAAAATGTGGGGGGGGGGGGGGTGAAAGTGTTTCACAGTCTAAAAATGTAAAGTTTGAATCTACAAATCTTTTCAATTTTTTCAGCTAACCTATTACTAGGCCAGGCTATGACTGTAAAGCAAGTAAACTGTCTTGTTTGTTGAGACCTATGTTTTGCCCCCGTGCAGTTATAGCTGAATAAATGAGCTACCTTAAAAAATTGTAATAAGCTATTGCAAGATTCCAGGAATACCCCAGCTTTATCAAGTATTCAAGTCAGATAAATGATTACTGTGGATCAAGCAGAATAATACATCTATCATATCTAAAATATTGTTGCCTTACCTAATGACCATTTATGACTTTTTTTTTTTTAAAGGTAAATGTCACACATCTATAGTTCTAGTTTCACTGTATTAAAAAAGAGGCTCTGCTCTTTGTTTACCATGGTGAATCCTGGCATCGGCGCATCACAGTATTTCTGCTATATTACTAGTGTGGATATGGATGTGAAACATTGCAGTCTACATCAGTTGGGTCACATGCTCCTTCTGCCTCACTGTAGGTTTGCAATCTACATTCTTGATCAAAAATATTGATGGAGAGAGTGCTGTATCTTCTTCTTTGATGAGTGTGCTTCTTGGAGAAATGACCCTCGCCGACACGTCTTGTGCAATCATGTAGTTTATTACAAAACAGACAATGTCAAACAGGTGCTTCTACAATAGCGACCTGGGAGAGGCGCAGCCAAATGTCCTAACTCCAAGAGAAGAGGGTGCACAAAGGTTATATATTGTTTTCCTTCTGGCCAACTCCCACATTTCTAACTTCTACCATATATGGGTGTGAAGAACAGCTTTACACGATCATACAGTTGTTTAATATATGGATGTATGGTTAGTTCCTTATTTGGGAAGCAGAAGAGCCAAAGGAGGACCCTTCGTGAATTCCTTCTTGCTGACGTCAATTCAGGCCTAAGCTTAAGGCCTTGTTGTTAAAGGAAGAAACCATACATGCATACATAGAGTTTAACAAAGCAGTTTGTGGATCAGACACTACAACAGATAAGGGCAAAATGCACCCTTCTTAAAATCACTGACCATCTCTTTGGACTCACTGGTGTTCACACTCAAACGTGTATCACACGACTTACAAAAATCATCTATGTCAGCTCCATGATTCTATTCAC